>OZ020614.1:7406306-8006306 GCA_963971575.1 Liopterus haemorrhoidalis
AAGACCCCCAAAACCGGACAGTGTGTCAGCAGCAATACCCCCACCGTTGCCTCCTCAGCCCTATGTAGCACATGCAACTAGCCTGGATGCCATCACCAGAAGACAGTGTTTTAGGAGTGGTATACCACCAGCTAGATGTGCGACAATTAGTGTTTGTAAGTATTGTCAGGGGTAACCACACAAATAAAAGAAATAATAAAAATTAACTCTAAGGAAGGACATTTTAACATTCGGTAAGAAATTTGTGTGAATCTGATGGAAAACTAAAGGTAAACTGCAGAATACCTAAAACCTTATTATCCATGATTGTAACAGCAGATTGGGTATGGCCTAGGCCAGTATAAGATATTATAAATAGAAACAATATGATTGAATATTGAACCCATAATGATGAAATCTACCCAATGAAAATGTTACTCCAGCTTTTTTTATTACGGATACAATGCCTGCTTCTCTTCCGCCATCTGTATCTTTTATGTTTCCAAGAAATATGAACTCGAATTTTGTAAAGTTGCCCAAAATATCAAGAAAGGCTTTACAATGAAATGGGAGGTAGTCGCAGCAAAATCCAAAGATATATTGTCCTAGTCTCCGTTGATGTATCAGCTGAATTTTGTCACCACAAAATGTGCAAATCAGCCATTACTCTTTGCAATGACGTTCTTAATATGACAACTTGACCGGATCTTCTGATCGAAATTTCGAAGTATTCTGCCACAGCTGTATATTATCATTAGTGTAATTGCTCCGTGCTAATCCTACTCAGAACTGATCCGCTACAGATTCATCAAATCATGGAACTAAAGCACATATCATGAAATCAGACAGTGCTTTTCTCAATGCTTACTTGGAGGAGAATTATGTTTAACAAACACTAAAATGGACACGGATGAAGACAAATCAGTTATTGGAAGAATTGGATAATCAAAGTATAGATATAAACAAGCAGATGGTGAAATTTCATCGATGTCCTGTGTTCTAATCAGGAATATTATTGTCTACTGTGCTTATCCTGGTTTATGCTTTATCCAATCTGCAGCCAGATTTTTCCTTTTATACTCCTATATTCTGCTAACAAGTATACTTAAATTGTAATATGAAAATAGTAGCGTTGAAGGATATAGTGATTAAGCAGTTTTGTGTTTCAATATATTTAGATTTTTTATTTTCAGATTGAACACTTGTGGTAGCAGATCTGTCCGAAGTAGTTGAAAGTATAAAGAAGAAGATTTTAGTTCTTAAGAAGTTTAAGGAAGAAATACTCCACGATACTATTAGTGATTACTAAGGAAAATTCTGGAAATTATTCTTTTCGAAATTGTTTTTTATTAAATAAACTTTCACAAAATTTGCACATGTTACTAAATTAATAATTACAAGCAGTAAAGAATCATAAATTGTATTATTTAAAAAAATATTATAAATGAAGTGGTAAATAATGATTTAGCTACAGCAATGAAGAAAATTTCTGTTGCAGCACGAGTACTAAAGTTATAGCCAGTTGAATTTCTCTGTGGCACTAATGAATTACTAAGAAATATTTATTTAAATATGCCATTACAACAAACTTAGTGTGTAGCAATTAGGTATTGTGAACTTATTAAGACCAGAACTTATTCTGGATATCATTTTGTAAACACAAACTATTTATTGCACTATGCTGATAATTTTGCTACAGCATATTTAAGGTTGCGTTTAGTCTTATTTTTAAATGGCAATAAATTAGAACGATGTTTCTAAAAGTAGACGTTAATGCCCCCTGAATTATAAAGTGCCATTAATAAGGCGCGGGCATTTTATGCAAAACCAATTAAGAAATAAACCTTATCATTGTCTCTGTAAGCGGTTAGTATTTAACCACTTAAAAAGACAATGATAAAATTAATATTTAAATTGATTTTGCATAAAAAATCCGCAGCTTAGTCATTAGATATAAAGAGACAGCAAAGGAAAAAAGCTATCAAATGAACAACGATTAAAATAGTATAAGGTATCTAACTAATAAAACTGTAAACATATACGTTGATAATGATTATTATTATCCGCTTATAACGCTCTATGTTGTCTGTAATTTCAAATATTTACTATTGTCCAGATATCACTCTTCGCTCAGTTCTATTTTGTTCATTTCTTTTCGGATTCATCCAATCCAAACTTTGTTCTTTTTTCCTGCCTCTTGGTGTTCATGTTCATGGTAAACTTATTTTGGTAACCTTTTATCTCCCATTGCATTAGGTTGGTAAGAAAATAATTGCGGTTTTTGTTTTCTAAATTCGAACCTTATTTTTTTTTCAATGAAAGTGTCATTTCATTATGTACATGTTAATCTCATTTTAAAGTATATTTTTCGGTCTGTATTTTTATAAAATCGACTTCGGTTTTTAATTAATTTTACTTTAAATTGGGCTATTGAATTAAAGATGGAAAAGCAACAAATAAAAGCAAATTTTCTATAAGTTCAAAACGAATGGTAAAGCAGCAGACGCTGCTCGTAAATTAAACATTATTTTTGCTGTATGTACTGTTAAAAACGTACAATGAAATGATAGTTCTAAAAATTTTGTTTTGGGGACGAGAGCCTTAAAGATGCAAAAGATCGTAGACATCCATCTTCAGTTAATAAAGAACAACGTCTTCGTTGAGGGCGATAGTTGAATCAGAACATCGCACAATAATTCGAAAACTTGCACAAAAGTTAGGCCTTAGTCATCCAACAGTTCTAGACCACTTAAAACAGAATTTGAATATCATGAACCACAATTATTTTCCTATCAACCCAACTTGACCGTACCATCTTAGCTAATTTATATTTACGTCTACTATTTAATCAACACCTATAATTTACTGAATTCTTTATTATAAAAATAAGATGACACTGAACAAAAACATTTTCTAATGAAGAATTCTATCAAAAAATTTCTAAAATTAATGTAAGCAATGTTTGCATTATTGCCCCCATAATTTCCTGAATTTCTTTCGTTCCTCACTTCTCTCTTTTTAATATGACTCCTACTTCTCTCCAGAAATAGATTTGTGGAGAGGAGCATATTTCAAAATCCTTTGAAGGCTCAAATTTCATTGCTGTATATTATAATACTCTTAACGTAAATGATAATTTTTTATATCAATAGATATGTTTACTGAAAAACAGTTCTGCCAAATATTGTTCACTACATCGTTTACCATCATCATGAAAAATATTGTTGAATGATTGTATCGAAAACATATTTATGCAAAATGATGAAAATTTTGATTATTATTTCAGACGATTTATGAACTAAGAAAAATTTGGTTGTACTAAAGTGATGGTGATTTTAAAATGTTCAAAAAATATTGTTTTAGAATCATTTCTTTTTATTCCAGAATATCCTTAGAATCTACTAGTGAGATTTAAAATATTTCTTCCTAAACTTCTACTAACTGAAGCACAAACTGCTTACACATATTTTTCCAGTGCTTAAGGCATTGATTTAAAAAAATTGATGAATGTAATTTTATGGGCAGTGTTAATATTGTAAATAACGTATCAAGTTTCTTAAGTCAAGTCATTTTATCATCAGCACAATAAAGTATAAAGCCATAATAATCTATTTAAATGCTTGTGATAATTATTAATAATAGTGTAAATTTTTCGTTATTTGCAACCTTAAGGACATCATTCAGATTTGTGTGCCAATTTTATAGGAACTATAATGGTTTTTGACACAGTAACTAGTGCAAAGTAACCTAAATTATTACAAGCAGTCTTGCCAATACTTGTAATATAGTTTGGAAGTAAGGAGACTGTAGACACTAAAGTCTTAATTCATTGTCAATGGCATAGAAGTCTATCTTGTAATACTCCAAGTAATCGATGATCTATTTAAATGTGGTAATTATTTCTCAGCTATGTGGTACAAGAATGATATTCTTTTGTAACACTGCCTTCAGAGTGAATGAAATCAATTTCGTATCAAAATTATAATTTTTATTTCTAACTTGAATATATAAAAAATGCATTAAACATTAGCAATATAATACAGTAAAACACTTAACAATTAAGATAAACTAACAAGAAAAGACGATGAAATTTCTTTAGAAAAGTTTCTAATTTTACAGTGTCCAAACAAGAATTGGATTATCTGAGAGAAAAACAAAATTACTTCTCAGGTAAAACAGACATATGCAAGAGTTTGGGGCAACGTTTTCAAATTTATAAATATTTATTAAGTATCACAGTTTTATTAGTAAAATATAACACACTGAAGTATCTTTGTAAAAATATTACAACGATTTGATAATAACAAGAAAACAAAAACCAAAGCCTAGGTGACGAGAAAAAATTGTTTTTATAAAATCGTATACTGTATAGTGGGGGTGTCAATTAATTTTTAATTTTTTCGAAGTTCTACTTTGCCGGTAAATTTTTACGGCCGTACTAATTTCCCAAGAATTGAGGCTTGGATTCCAAATCCTGGATCTTTTTTGGTTTACTTGACTTGTAGAGACGACAGAGAAATCGGCAAACAATTGGTGTACGACAAAATATACTTATAGGTTCAATCGAGACGTCCGGTTTGATTTTTGAAATTCTTACTCCTTTTTTATACCACAAAAAAACCGGGTCGTCATGTCCTATGTTTTGATTCAAAACTAGTCTTCCGAAAGGGAAATTTGAAAATTTTCGGAACTTATTTTCGAAAATTTCGAATGATGATATCTCAAAAACTAAAAAAGATAGACACCTGCGGTTAGAAATTTTGCTTTTCTTAGGTCCTGATTTGTCATTAAGTCATTTTATGACACAATTTCTGGTTCCATTTTTTATTTTTTTTAAATTTAGTTTTTTTTTTATTTTTAATTCTGGAAACTATAATTCAAAAACAGTAGGAGAGAGAGACATGATAGACAGCTGAAATGCCGTATCAGTTACCGTTAATTGGTACACGTATGTATTTAGGTCTGTAGTTTAGGAAAATAAAATCCATTAACGAAGTGATTGCATGAATTTCTAAAAAATATATTTATATATATGTATACCACACTTTTTAAAAGAAGTACGTCAAGGCCATAAAACTAATGCTATTAATAACGTACTGATGTGTGTTCTAAATCAGTGTTTCTCAACAGGTGGTCCCCAGAAAAATTTTAGTTGTCCGCGAAAGTTTTTATATGTGTTTTTTGCAGTTTTTTTATGTACATTTTTTATGTAAATAATTTATATTTTGTTTATTTTATTTAAATTTTCTGTGATTTTCCACAAATAAAATAAATGTATTTAGTAGCACATTAAATATATTTGTTTTCTTGCAAAAAATTAACCAACAATTATTATTAATGGTCCGCGTTAGGAAATTATACATTATACTGATCCACGATGCGTTTTTGGTTGAGAAACACTGTTCTAAATCACTCATTCTGGCAGTCTAGTAAAAGAATTACAAGTGCTTAGTTTGTCTATAAGCTTAGTTCATTGTTTAAGCACAACAAACGTACATATTCACTATTCGTTTTTATGAGAATTCACTTTGTATGAGTTTGTCTTAGATTCTAGTGTTATTCCAAATGAACCAATGGCATAAAACCTGATAGGTGTGGCTAAACTCTTAATTCGTACTATGCAAAATGACCTTGATGGATACCTTTTAAAAATTATAGTTTATATATCGTGTGTATATATTGGGGATACGTAATATTTATTTTTTCTTCATTAGAGATACTTGAGTAAAATAGTGGTGACTTTAGATCTTTGGACAACACTACCGTCCAACCGTTTTCCAACTAAGCATTTCTTACATCTACTGAACGTTTTCAAAACTTTTTGAAGTTTATATTTTTTAATTTAATTTAGCATTAATATTTTTACAAAGACTTCAGATATGTGGCACCATTCACACTGTCATTTTAGCATGCAAAATATGTTGATAAGGAGATACATTACTTATAAATTACTGGATTACCAAGTTTGGTTACTTAGAGGGTTGGCAACACATTTTTTTACCTTTATATTGTGTTTAACGTTCTCTGTTTCCGATTTATTTGGTAACTACCATATAAAATTAATACAAAGGCGAAGCCCAGGAGTAGACCTTACTATTGTTCCTTGACTCTAAATTAGAAAATAATCTTGAATGATATATTAAATAAATAAGCCTTGTATAGGCAATATTTGTAATATAAAACAAAATATACTTCAGTTCTGAAATCCGATCATGACCATATGATTGATACTATATTTAACGTACTGATGTGTTTCTATCTCACTCACTCTGGCAGTTTGTAAAGGAATGACAAGTGCGCAGTTTGTCTATCTGTTTTGTTCGTTGTTTAAACATAGCTAAGACAAATGTGCATATTCATTTTTAGTGTTTTTGAGAATTTACTGTGTGTGAGTTCATTTTAGATTCTAACATTACTCTGCGTGAAACAATGGTGTAAAAATAAAGTGACCAGATGTTTTACATTGGAATGTAAAATGTACTTTGGACAGGTGCTAAAAAAAAAGCTTACATTTTTAATCTTGAATATATGTATTGTACAATAGAACAAGAGCAGTCATACATAACATTAATATATCATCTATTAATTAATTTATCTATATAACAAATCAAAAAAAGTATTGTAGCGTCATCTAATATCAAAACCAACATCGACTTTCTAAAACTGTAAATAATTAATAAACATATTTTTTTTAATACAAAAGACAAATATTGTCCTATGTGGGACATTTTGTGGGACAGTTTTTGATGTGGGACAAGAAACTTAAATGAGGGATAGTCCCACCTAATGTGGGACGTCTGGTCACTTCAGTGTAAAACCTAGTAGATGTGGCTAAACTTTAACAGCACACATTTCATAAATGACCTTGATCGGATTTCTTTTAAAAACTGAAATGTATATTGAAATTTTTAAAAGATGTCTATTCAGGGTCAAATTGAACTAAATCAAATAAATCATACATGAAAAAATACATTTACATATGTTTTTGAGTAGACAAATTTTAAAAATTCAAGTACAAGTATTTATGGCAAGATGCTATGTCCATAAGTTTTTTTATTTGTAAACAAGAACAAATAATACAGACTTAAAGAAAATTTTGGTAATCAAAAAACAGGTAAATTATGCCTAGTAGTAAGATTGAGGCAAGACAATTTGGTGCCCAACAGAAACACATAAATATTGTAAACGATTTTCGTATTTAAAATTTATTTTAATAAATGGTTTAAGGGATGGTTAAACACTACAGTTCTCACATAAAACTAACAATCTGAAATAAAATTAGTAGCAATCTATACATCAAATATTGCATCGATTTTAAAAATTATTGTCTGATTCTATTACTAAAGGATGGTTTCCAATTGACGTAGACGTAGAATTGTATGTTTGGAACCAGGTACGCCACACCTGGTTGCAAAATTGGTCTCAAGTACCATCGTGTTTGAGTTATTCTGTTTACAACTTTATTTGAGAATAAAGAGCATAACAGTAACAATAAAAATGGCTAGCATTGCTAAACCGTCGCCCATATTATTTGACGAATACATGTTATTCGACACTTTTTAAGAAATTAAAGAGTTTTGACACGATATTTTAAGTTTATTGGAAACCAGAGCAACAAAATCATGTTTTACGTTCTAGGTTTTATTTCAACGTTCTACGTCTACGTCAATTGGAAACCATCCTTAAGTTATTGAGCGACATTTTTTCAAGAAATTTATGCAACTAAAAATATCCTATTAGATTAATATTCGTTGTAAATTTTAATGCATAGATTGTTACTAATTTTATTTCAGATTGGTAGCTTTGTATGAGAAACTTATAATCTGTTGTGTTAAACTTACCCTTAAAGTATTAAAATAGAATGCCTCTCTCAGAACGAAATACAAAAACACTATATCGAGCTTCTACTCTAAGCGTCCAAAAACCTGTGCTACGCCACTGTATTAATTAATTATTTTGAAATTTACATTTCAAGTTCTCTTTATGTACTTGACACTTAAGTGATTAAATTTTAAACCTAAATTTACTTTGATTATTTGATTTATAGATTTTTCTATCGATAGATGTAAATGTTTTGTATTTACATTCATAAAACATATTTTGCTGTGTGAGTGTGAATGGTTGCATAGAAATAAATTGAAGGAATGTTTAAACTATGCTACTGCTTAAATACAACACAGACTCATACTCATTATACACGATTTTTAAATTTTTTTACATTTACAGAAATTTTACACTTTTTATAAAACGAATTTTTAATAGCACATATATAAAAATTTTAATAAATAGAAAAATTAGATTTAGAAATACGTAGAAAAAATATTACTAGAATAGACAAATTTATATAAATATAGTTTTTATAATGTTGTTCATATATATATTTTATTAAAAAATACAAGCAAAATAAGGACTTTATTGCATTGGTTTTAATTTATAAAACTAATTTAAAAAGATTTAAAATTATACAGATAAGTACTGTAATAATGGAGGAGTCCTTGGGTGCTTTGAAAACAGTCGACCAGTGTAGTTAATGACTGGGGAAAGCGACGTCTTTTTCAATACTTACTCGAGCAGATGGCTTGGTCATGCGAGAATGCCCTAAGAGAAAAATTACAGACCGAAAAAGAACATGACACAATTGGATCTGAAAGTTGAAGTTCCCTTAAGGTGGTGGTTCTTAACTGTTGAATTCAAGGAACACTTCTGACAATATTTTTTTTTTTTTTTATGTAGAACACCAAAATTAATTACATTAATTTAGCGAAACACTTGTAACAAGTTCACGGAACATTGGTGTTCTCTGAAACACCGATTAAGAACCACTACTTTAAGGAAATGCACAAAGGTGAAAAGAATCCTGTCCTCTGAAGGACTAACGTTGTTGAGGGAGTCTTGAGGAGTAACTTGGTTTTATATTAAGATAACAATTTTCCTTTCATAGGTATTTTATTTTTCAATATAATCCCCTCAAACAGATGGAAATCTGAAGGAGGTAAATCAGGCAAATACGGTGGATACGGAAGAATGTCAAACTTCAATTCGGTCAGTTTTTGCTAAGCGACAACGCTTGAATTTTCAGTACATTGTTAACTTTTTCTGCGAACGCTGCCTTTAAATTCTTAAGTGCTTCGTAGTATTGGCCAGTAACAGGCCAATTTGTTTATGCAAATTCAAACGGTTTCATAGAAAAGACATGAGCCACACAATGTAGACAATATTCTTTCATGGATTTCTTTCGCTGTTTTCCCTTCCAAAAATAAAATCACACCTTGAATTCCTACTTTATTCATTTTGCTCTATCGCTCGAAACGCTTGCATTAATACAGCTGTTGGAATTTACATTAAAAATTTAAATTGTCATATCTAGCGCAGGTTAAATTTTAAGGAATACAGTATAGTGTTATTTAAGATATTTTATATAATGCAACCTCCCGCAAGTGGAACTTAATGTGCGCATATCATTTGGTTTCTTTTGAGCCTTTGAATGTGAATACATTATTACTAATATATCTCATAAAGTAGTGAGGTTGGTTCTCTGATTATTTGCATGCAAAAAGAATATATGTATAAGTAGAAAATAGGTAACAAAATATCGTATACATATCATAATCTGCATTCATATTTGTATCTACAAATTTTACAATAGATTAACTACGGTTTTCAATACAATTTGTTGAACTGTAGAAATGTGCACGCCTGTAGTATTTATAAGTACATTTTAGGACACCAGTATTACTGACACCAACAATTAATAATATTATGTAATAAAACCGATTTTACTGGTTTTTATTTTGGTTAAAACTGGTTTCAAAGGAATATATTAGTCGAGATCGTAAAGAATGGGCATGGTACTTTTCGTTTCAGTTTCGAAACGAACGGTATTTCGTTCAGACCTGCTTTTCTTAGACATTGTCAACTCAAACAAAGCTTACATTTTTCTCTGTTAAATGCCATTTGTAACTTTTTGTATACCAATTTTAGATATTTTATTAGCTAACCCCTTCATCTCTTTTAATGTAGAATTTAAATTCTTCTTTACGAGATCCTTACCAGGTACCTTTTAAACAAATTTTAGATCTTCTGTCAGGTGTTGCCATTATTGTGCGATTTTTCTATTGGCGAAGAATCAGGGCCG
Source organism: Liopterus haemorrhoidalis (assembly GCA_963971575.1). Taxonomy (NCBI): domain Eukaryota; kingdom Metazoa; phylum Arthropoda; class Insecta; order Coleoptera; family Dytiscidae; genus Liopterus; species Liopterus haemorrhoidalis. Next base: position 7,416,421 of record OZ020614.1, read on the forward strand.
TATTTAGATAATAAGTAAGACAAGCATTGTTTATGGGCAACAGACGTAAGGGACGGCAAAATTCACTAAACATGTTTTTTGAAATATTAAAATAAAATTAAATAATAACAGAAACAAAAAAAATCATTGGTTTACAATTACGATATTGACTGATAGTGATTAAACAAATATTTATACTGGGCATCTACATTTTTTAATGAAAATACGAAATGCAATTATAAAATTTTAATTTAGCACTATCTCTTTATGTATTAAACTTATAGCAAAAGGTGTAAGCAAAAAAAAAGAATTTAAAAACTGCATTAATGATTTGATGATCAAATTGGATCTTTCACAAAATAGACCCAAAATGAAATTAACAGTTTGTAGCTAGACGAGTTTTCTAATCGACAAGTACGACAAAAAGCCTTGTGTAAGTCTTTTATACTATTTTATGCAAATTAAAAAAATGTAGTTTTTAATTCTGAACATTTTTATACATGCACCTTTTGCAATAAAATTAATATGTAAAGTGTACTCGTTAAATAAAATTTTTAACGAGGATCCCCCACCCTGAACGCATGACATTGCATAGAAGGCGTCCCCAGAACGTATCCCCGTCAATAAGCGACGGATGACTGTCTCAGAAATACTGGATTTTCAAATATGTAATAAATTTTTATTATTATTAATAAATTTATACAAAAATTTTGCTTGTATTTTTCTATCATTTCATGCTAATGTAAATACGCTTCAAAAGCTTTTGAAGTTAAAAAAGCACAAGTTTTTTATAAAATTCAAGCACTTAATTTAAATTTAGAGTACTATTTTTCGATTTAATTTTCTTGTTTTTCAGCTCAAAAGGCTAAACAATTTCCTAATGTGTCTTCAGAAACGGATCTACAAAGATACAAAACATCCAACGAGAGGAAGAGCCCAAGTCTTAGCAACCCTACAGAGTCAGGAAAACAAAAGGTAATAGAAAAAATACTTATATTATTAAAATAGTGTTTTACGCAACTAAAATATAACAATTTTAAAGTACAAAAATAGCAAAAGGTGCCTAATTAACTAATATTAATAACTTTTTGCTTTGTAGGAAACCAATTTTTGAGCCTATTTTTAAAATTAATTACAAATTTACACATATTTCATTTTTATAATAATTGTTTATAAAGAAAGTACAGGGGAGTCCATTAATTTTTAATAATGTTTACAACTTATATACACGAAAAATGTTGAATAACCATCTAGTGCAGGGGTCGGCGGTTGTGGCTCGCGTGCCAAATCTGGCTCTTTGAGTATCAAAATAAATATGCAGGAATGGCAACATTTGCAAAGTTTCCGACACCTAATATTAATTAATATACTGTAATTTGTAGCCTCACTAGTGCTAACGTTCCGCGTGCTTATTGCGTTCTCGATCCATCTGCACATGGACGGTCTTATTCGCCCCATCAAAGAGCATGTGTTTTAAATTTATTAACATTGTATTCTTGTAATTATATGTTTTTACCAACTTTATATATACAGGGTGTTAGGTAAATGCTCGGCACAATTTAAAAGACAACATGGTGACGTAGAATGTAATCGATTTTTCCTTTGCCAATTTTCTCTAAAATGTGAATTACGTCCAAAAATAAACAAACAAAACGATGCCCCAAATTTTGAAAACCACTGACTTTTTTTATTTTTCATATTAATTCAGAAGTTGTGTAGTAGCCATAGAGAAAAAAACACGTACTTTGATATTCCATTATTGAACTACAATTAAAATATTTTTTTCTCTATGGCAACTACACAACTTCTGGATTAATATGAAAAATTAAAAAAGTCAGTGGTTTTCAAAATTTGGGGCAACTTTTTGTTTGTTTATTTTTGGACGAAATTCACATTTTAAAGAAAATTGGCAAAGGAAAAATCGATTGCATTCTACGTCACCATGCTGTCTTTTAAATTGTGCCGGACATTTACCTAACACCCTGTATAGAGATGGAGGTGTTGTAATCACACCAGTTTGGACTTTTCGAGATTATTGCAGATAATCACGAATTATGCTTTTTGTAACACGAATCAACCGTTTTAGCGTGATGTCGGTCTGTCTGTCTGTAGGTCTGTGGATCTATCGGTTTATGGACACGTGTAGAGCAAATTTTGTTTAACGGATTATTAAGAAATTTCATATTTAAGCTTCAGAAGTAAATATCTCAATTTGATCAAATTTTGATACAGATCTGTCCACCAGAATGGATAGTTTACTGATGTAACTTTTAAGTGTTTCACGAATATTTCGCAATAGGGAAATATTCGTGAAACCGATTCGCTTATTTTTTTGGCCGCTGGATGCTACAGCCATCTGTGTGTCCTTTCTTAAGTTACCAGATCTCCATGGTTACACTGAAACAACAGACAAACATTTATAATTGTAATAATTGTTCAGTAACCATAAATTATCCAATGTAAATAAATAAATTTCTAATAAAAATTATTTTTGGTCAGCCAACAAATATAATGTGCACCTTTGCCAAAAAGATCTTTTCCGTTCTTATCTGTTTGAAGTCCTCGGCTGCGCCTCGGCCTTCAAATTCAAATGAGGCCGAAAAAGATCTACTTTTTGGCCATGGTATATAAAAAAAATATCATATTTTTGCAATATTTTCTTTAAGCATCTATGTTTTCATATAGATACGTTTCCATGATTACAGTATATTATAAATCGAATCATGATATTATCAACGTAAGATAACACAGTATTATCTTTTTCAAAAATAATTTCTGTAGAATATTCTTTGTGGTTAAGGTCGGTTCTTTGGTGGCCACAGCTGATTTTTGTGTTATAACATTTCTGCCTTGAAAAAAATTTGGTTTTTTCAATATTCGGATTCTTCTTAATCCCCACCTTGGCGACCCATGATCTAGTGAGTTATGTCTTTTGGACGCCCCTGTTTTGGACACTGTTGGACAAAAATATTGTACTTTTTAGTTGGTTAAGAGGTGTTATATTTTTGTCCAAATATATATCATGGCGTGTATGGGATGAGTGCCAGTGACTTGGAAGGGAGACTTTTTTTTTAGTGGAGGTACACAACATGGTAATATTTTCTAACTTTTTTAACATCATTCATTTTTTTTATTGTTCAAAAATTTATTACACTCTAAGCTGTTTAACATTTTTGAAATCTGCTTTTTTGAATTGTAGTGATGATTTTAACAAATAGTTTTATTTTTTCTCTATTAACAGTTTTCTATACAGGACAATGGTTCTGCTAAATACTTTCAAAGCGGAATTCACACACCGAAAATGGGCGAAAAGGTTGCTCAGGTAAGTCGTTTTACTCTTTCTTACTTTAAATAATTATTTTCAGTAGTTTTTTTACTAACTTATTACTAAATATATCAAATACACAACAAAAATTTCGTTATTGAATATATGTAAAAGAAATGGCAATACATTAAATGGTAAAATAAGGTCCTTTTACATGATCAAATAGTTCTCCGTTCAGTTTAATTTTCAGTTCAGCTATCAGTTAAATTGAGATGTAATCAGAAAAACGGAAGCGTCGAACAGAAACGGAAACTAAGTCGTGACTCGATGGGGGAGCATGAAGTTCTTCTATCCGTTCACGTGAAATGATGAGTAAAAACGTGTCCGCTCAAGTCAGTTTCAATTTATTTGTTGTCTAATCAAGATGTCAAATAGTCCCAATTTTAATCCTGGTGAAATCTTGATTAATATAGGTGCTGAAAAGGCCATTGGAACACTAACACTTTGATAGCTGCTTTCATTTGCCAAAAAGTTATAAGTTATTTGTAGCGATATTGGCAATTTCGTGTTTTTAGGATTTTATAGGTATGACCACCAAAAAACCCTTATAACGTCATTCATGTGTCTGTCTGTACGGTAGAAATTGTAACCAAATGGCTTAATATAGAAAGTTGAAATTTGGCATGCTTAAACTCTATGCTCTTTGACCCACATATAGGAAAAATACTGACAGTTCAAAAAAACACATTCCGAGATAAATATAAACAAAAATATATATATATTTTTAACTTCTGAGTTGCATACCAAATGAAACCACTTAAGGCTGCGTATAACCCCCGGAGGTTGCTAGTTTCTTATACAAAACTAACAATCTGAAATAAAGTTAGTATCAACCTATACATCAAATTTTGCACCGAATTTGTATCTATCTAATATGATAGTTTTAATTGTAGAAACATTTATTGTAAAAATATTATCGCTCAATAACTTAAAAATAGACATCAGCGATATTGTTCTGTAATTTTTTAAATCTATTTGTGGGTTTCGAATAACTTTTATATTTATATAGTTTTGTATAGAAATGTTCAAATAATACGTCAATTTTTTTTCGACTTGATTACTTATTGTATAGAGCCTTCGTCGAAAAATATTATACTTAAAGATAATAGAATGCCACTTGGTACACGTATTCTTCACAAAAAATAAATCATTTTTACCCGTAACACCAATTTTGAAAACCGCGGCAGATTCAAGAGGGCGGCAAAAATAGATTACCAAGTACAATAACTATAAGTAATTTTCACAATACAACAAAATAGCTAAAATCATATTTGTAGAATGAAGCTTTAGGTACAATTTGCCGCATCGTACGCAATTATGCGTCGATTGGTTTACAAAATGGCGTCTATAATGCAATTTGCTTATTTACAACTACCTAACAGTTTTTTCTACAATTAAAAATATCATATTAGATAGATAAAAATTCGCTGCAAATTTTGATATATAGATTGTTATTAATATTATTTCCGATTATTAGTTTTGTATAAGAAACTATTGAGGACTATAGGGTTGTGCGCCGCCTTAACATGCGTGGATCAAGAAGCAAATATTTATTTTTGAAAATTTAATTTTTTTTATTGGATTTCTGCCAAAAATATGTCAAAAAACTTTTGTTCCCTACCCTATCTCACAGAAAGTTTGATCTAAAAATCTGAAAAAAATCTCCATAATGAACATTGATGAGAACCGGAAACGTACTAGAAGAATTTTTGATCCGATTGCGCTTTTGAATAATATTGCAGTTTTTGTGTTTTTTATAAAATTTATTTTATTTTAATTCATGGCTAAATTTTGGCTAAAAATGTTATGGATTTTTTTTTTTTTGTTTTTATGGCTAAGTTAGTGTGAGTCTTTTTATGAAATTAAAAATATAATAATTTTTTTTAACAGTTGAGGACCGAGCGTTGTACACCACTACACTGTAGAGTGTAGTGTGTAGTGTTAATTTATTTTATTATACTATTATACGTTGTGATTCAACCTTTTGTTTTTAAGGTATCAAAGAAAATAAATCATTTATAGTAATGAAATACTTATAAATCAAATACCACATTGTTAATAGTAAGAAATAGGTTTCTGAAATTAAAAAAAATTAAGTCATTTATTAATATATTTCTTATTTATCTAATGAAGACTTGAATACGAAGCAAAAGCAGAAAAATATGCTGGGATTTTTGGCAATTTATTTAAATTTTGTTTAAAAAAAATTAAATGGAAACTCTTAGTACTCAAGTAACGAATAAAAATGATTAAAAAATATAAATTAATCACATCAAATGATTTTGACGTGATTATAGAACAAATATTCCTAAATATCCAGTGTTACTTGGCTTCTTACACTTAAATACCTACAAAACCCTAAAATGTGGGAAAATTCACACTTCACATCAATTTTTTAAATATTGTTTTGGGTAACCATATCAAAAACAGTTCTTTTTTATCATCTAGTACTAAACGAAAAGTAAATCTTATTCGGTCTAGGCCGATTTGTTTACATTTCAAACCGCTCTATGTGTTATTTCTTAAGTTATACGAAAACATCTGACAGTTGTTGTGAATAACCTAAATTGACTGTATAGTATGTATTGTTTAATATTTTATTGTTAAACATTTTATTCTTTATAATTTCAAGTGTTGAAAGAGCTACAATTTGCAAAAAATTGATCCAGATAACAGAAGTGACGATAGTGATATATTAATGAATACACCACTAGATTTTGAAGAACAAAAAAATGTTTAAATATTTCTAATAAAAATTACTTTTGGTCGCCCAAAATATATAATGTACACCTTTGCAAAAAGGTCTTTTTGGTCCTCATCTATTTGAAGGTCTGCGCTTTGGTCATCAAATTCAGATGTGGACGAAGAAGATCCACTTTTTAGCTATGGTATATATACAAATAACTGTTTTAATAAGTGGAGTACTATCTGCAGAAATCGTAAATAAGTTTTTTCCATCACCATTCACAAATAGTTTGACCAGTCGCTGGTTCAGAACAAAGTTCATTTAATAGATTCACGGGAGTCAGATATTGACTTTTGAGATACCAGTCTTTACTCCAATTATCTCTCCTCCTCTTTTACTTTTCATTTTTAAAAGTTAGTGTCAGTACAATTGCATTGAGTACTTCATTGTCCATATTCCTTTGAACTTAACTAAATTTTTTTAACATACCGTACTCTTTAGACGAACTGAACGAAAACTGAAACGGAAACTGAATGTAGAATTAGACTGATCTCGTAAAAGATCCTTTATTTGGAGATCACTTCAAGAAAATTATGTATTACAGATAACCAGTGTAGTGACAGACTGAAGATAGCGACATAACGTTTAATACTTACGTGAGCAGATATAATATTATTTCATTATGAGTGCTAGCCATCTACTTTTTCATTACTTTGCTGTTTTACTCAAATTTTCTAAAAATAAAGAGGTATTTTCAGATTTTAAAAACAGTTTCTTTAACATGATAGTTTTAACTATTTAATTTAATTATACAAAATTTTTGTTGTGTGTTTTAATGCTTATTTAGAATTGTGGTTTCTTTTATTAAATATTATTAAATTTATCATCATGTATGCTCGAAAAATTGGTTCTCCAGACAACCTAATCTTTTAACTATGATAATGAATATTAATTTATAAAATAATTAGAATACTGACAGTTTTTTTTTTTCAAAGACTGTTGTTTCTACACTACTATCCTCTATTCCACTTCAAGATTGTAACACCTATAGCTACAGAGTAATCTTATGATCTATCAGTATACTCTGAATTCAAATAAACCAATGGGAATAGATTAATTATGGAACTAATCAAAATACTCTAAATCTAAGTCAACCAATAGAAATAATCATATAACCAATCAGAATCTCTTAATTTTAAATCAACCAATAGGAGTAATCTTATAACCAATTAGAACCTTCGTTAGTGACACCCCTGCTATAAAACATTAATCTTGATATAATTATTTTATCTGTAGGATAAATTTAATTGTCTCTTTGCTGTTAAAATGCCGTCATTTAACCGTATTTCAAAAAGTCGATATTACATAAAATTCAGTAACATGTTTTTCTGATTATCTCCCCCTAAAGTAAAATTTATGATGTCACATATGTATGCCAAATTACCAGAGTCTATTACACAGATTAAAATTTGACATACAACCCTTTTAAAGTGATAAAATCTACGCATTTTTTATACAAGGTCGTAACATAATACTGCTCAATGCGGACTTGCAAATATTGCAAGTTATATCAAGTTAAAGAATCCGCACCACAGGTAACCAAAACAATTTTTCCATGCATTAAAAGTTGGGTATTAATATTTATAATACGAGATATGAAAAAAAATCTATGAATATAAAAATTTTGTCCAAACTCCCAAACGACTCAACGTAGAGAGATTACTGTGAGCTCTACGGAGAAGTGGTGCTATATAGATCAGCAGCATCTGGGCTAGGGTGGCGTGAAGATCTCGTTTAAAAAGAATATGTTCTTTGTTTTTGCTTGGATCTTTCATTTCCTTATTTTATATCGAAATGGTCTCTTATTTTAACTAAATTTTTTGAATTAATCATAGTATTCGTACTGTTAGCAATGCAATATTTTATTCTGAATTATTGGAAATATGTCAATACGATTCCTGGATATATAAAAACGTTGAAAGGGTAGTTTTTGATGATAACGCTAAAATGGATCAACAGTTAAATCTATAGTAACTATGAGGTACAATTGAATCGGTGAATCCAAGAACTCGTCCAAAAATATCGATATTTAGTTAGCTCCACTATTGCTTTCTAGAACTGTTCATCTATCGTTGGGATTAAAAACTGTACATGTTAAACTTTTCCTGGTGTTAAGGGGCCTTCCAACTTTCACTAAGAGAAAGAACAGTACTTGTCCTGGACATGTACTGTTGTTCTTTCCAGTACTGTGCAATCATGAAAGTGGTGAGACAACCTGAGTTGTTTATGTTACTCCTTCCTGCAGTTTTTGAGCAGGATAGAACAAGAAGTTACAAAATTGTGTTCAGAACGATTTAACGTTGGGGGAGTAGCTTTTGACTACTTTCAAAATCTACGTCTGCCACATATTCCCGTGCAAGAAATGTTTTATTTTAAGGACCTTTAAGGGTATTTAAGCTAAGCCCGAAAAGGGACAGACGAGGTATGCACCTTTCTTAAGGATTAAAGCCTAGAAAAGATTACAGAACTGCTCATTTTTTCTGATAGCTACCCTGGGTAAAAATGAAACCATTCAATGGTTTGTTTCCTATTAGCGCTGCAAACCACAAAGCGGTTAACAAACGTGTACAGTTACATTCCCATTCGAGAACCCTTTTCTTCCTTGCGACAAGGACTTTGGTGTATTGAAAACATCTTTAAACACGATCGCATTTATCTTCCTGGTTAATAAAACGAGGCAAACTTGTCATACCGAAAGAAAAATCATTCTCTGTTAAATCAATAAAGAAATCCTTGACTTCAAGAACTGGTGGGGTGTCAGCTTCAAACAGTCATCTAAGGCAATAAGCACTAAATCTGGCAGTTGGCAGTAACCGATTTTCGGCTTGTTTGTTTATGACAGTAGCAATACATTGGTGGGATGGTTTAATTCCTTCAAACTTTTAAACAAAATAAGGCAAACCTTGAACTTATTAGTGATGCAGCTTATGTGAAATCGGTAGCAATTCAAAACTGACTACCTGTCAACCCCCTGGATTATAAATTTTGGTCCGTACTTCAGGACATGGCTTGCAAGAAGAGACACCCTAAATCGCTCGTTTGAGACGCACCTTGAGGAGGGTTTTTCTGTAAAAACCTTCGTAATTTTACTGACGCGTGTCACCAGAGACGCTGTGTAACGGCCAAAAGTGGTCATTTTGGAAACTGTTTGGTATTTCTTGTTTCAGATGCCTCTATGTATTGTCTAAAAGATAATTAAATTAAGCATCATTAAAATTTTTAAGCATCTTATGGAATTTTATTGAAAACTTTCTAACAGTATTTGTGGCAAGATTAGGTATATATTCAATTTATTTAACTGTGATTTCTGCACATTTACTATACGCGAAAGAAAAGAAGAGCTAGCAAAAAATGTAGTATTGTCCAGTATATAAAGTGTATTATACTCAATACATATTTTAGTCGGATCAAACCCTCAAGTTCTTTTACTCTGTTAAGTGTCAGGTACCAAGTATCATTTCATATGAAAGTTATGCATATTTCAAAACGTGCTTATGTACCAAGGTCTCAAAATTTTTTGCAATAATTTTCCGCTTCACAGGATGGGAATAAATTTTTTAATTTATTCTAAAAATTCGTGTTACACTAAAAACCTAATCTCGCAAATGTTTGAGAAGCAGTGGTTAAGAGTAATTTTTTAAATTTACATACTGTGAATAGTGCTTGTTTAATATGTCATGTTGTGTTTATATTGTTGCCATGGTAACACATTTTATGTTTTATCAATTCATCGAACAATACAAAATAATTAGGACAAATAAATATAGAATAACGTTTTTAACTCATCTTGATCAATATTTTTCCCTAAATGTTATAATTGGAATTCAATATGTTTACTTCAAGAAATTGTTTACATCCAATTACTTGTTCATTTATTAATTTTTAATTTAACTGAAATTAAGTTTACCTTCTTGGAACATCACAATCACAATATAAAAAAATAAATAAACTGGGGTTCGAATAATTTATATATATCGATAGTTTTGTGTAAAAATGTTCAAATAGTACATGAACATTTTTGTCGATATGATTGATTATAGTCTAGAACCTTTGTCGAAGAATATTACACCGGACGATAGTGGAATGCTACTTGATAGATGAGTTCTTTACGAAAATTAAATAATTTTTACCCGCAGCACCTGTATGTGCTGCGGGTGACCCAAAAATTACTACACCCCTTTAAAATGAAATTGTAACACGCTAGATCTAAAATTTTATATATTTACCGTCTCCTAGCAACGAATGTTTTGTAATAATAATAGTTGTGATTCTAACAGTTAATTATTGTGTGTTTTGTATAGTTATATACTGGATTCTTATTGTAAAACTGTTAAAACTTTATAACTGTTTATAATATATATAAATATATCATTATATATTCCAATTTATTAATTAACGGGCAATATAAATATAGTGCAATTCTATAAAATAACTTTTTTATTTATTAATAATTCACATTTATTCTTTACATACTTTACATAACAGAAAACACACTTCTTGGAAATAAATTTTATTTTAGTTTTGAAAATTACATCCTTTAAATAACCACCATTTTGCTCTTAACACTGACGCGCTCTTTCTAAGGAGTGAACCATCACCTGTTGTAATGTTTCTTGGCTTATTTCTTTAATTTCTTCATGGATGTTGACCTTCAATTGCTGAATGGTTCGAGGATTGTTATCATCATCATCAAGCCTTGTTCATCATCGGGTGATTTTGGACTGCCTCTAAAAAGAGGCTAGGCTGTCTGTAAATTTCTCCATCTAACTCGTCTATCTGCCATGGGTTTCAAGTCGATGATGTTATTATAGAGTCTTTTGTCTTGGTTTTGAGAGCTCCATGCATTTATTTCTAGCAGGGTTGAGCGACGCTAGGTGTTCTTGGGTCGCCCTCTACGCCTACTGCCCTGAGGGTTGTATGCTAGTGCATAGTGACACACTTCGCAAGGAGCCCTTCGAAGAGTGCGATCTAACCAACCATACTTTCTTCTTTTTATTTGCAAATTAATGTCCATTTGACCAGTTCTTTCCCCCAATTCTACGTTTGATATTCTACGTGGCCATAATTATTATGGTATACAGTATCTTTCAAATACCCCCATAGATAGAAGTCTGGAGCAGTTAAGTCAGGTAAGCAAAAGCAGTTAAGTCAGGTGGCCGCAACAGCCACTTGATTTCAGAGTTTCGCGAAATTATCCTTCTTCCAAAAATATGTCTGGGCAGTAGTACCATATTACTGCCACCATACCTATGGTGTGTCTTCGACTGTAGGACGCACAAAATTCTCTAGCATTTCTCGATACCTTTCGTCATTGACGGTTGTGCGTTTTTGGAAGATTTTGATGGCGGCAAAACCGCCAACTACACAATCAGTTTAAGTAATATTCACAATAGAACAAAATATCTACCTACATATTTGTAGAATGAAGTTCTAGCTACAATATGCCGCATCGTACGCAATATACGTCGATTGGAGATGACTACAATAATCCAATTAGTTTATTTCTAATTACATAATGATTATTTTATATTTTTGAATCTAAAAATATCATATTAAATAGATACAAATTGGCTGCAAAGTTTGATACATAGATTGTTAACAATTTTATTTCTTGTCAGTTTTCATTAAAAAACTTGTGGAACTATGTTATTTGCTCTTAATAAGTTTATGATCTTTACTTTGTGCATATTTAATATCAAATACTTTTAATTAGTAGGTAAAGGTTGCCGATATGGCATTCTAAATATTTTCGAAGATTCAAAAAGTTTTCATTATTCTGTTATTATTAATTTTATTATAGGATATATTTTAAGATGTTTAAGCAGCAATATTCATGTTTTTGTTTTGTTTTTTTTTAATAGGGATTCATATGTTTTGGCCTTTTTTTAAAAATACCTTTAAGTGGTGCGATTTCAGACCTATGTTTCACAAATCATATATATACACAGTCATCCTTCAAATAACGAAGAGGATGCGTTCCACAAGATTACTTTATTAACTGAAACTTCGTTCTCAAAGGTAAAAATGCTATGGCGAAAATAGGAATATACGTAAAGAAAACGAAAGCATCTTTTTTTGAGAAATGAAAAGCTTTATTAAGTCAATCAATATTACATATAGTTGATGGTGTAGGTCGTTACTTTGTCGTTACTTTGAAAAAAATTAAAACGATTTCAATGTCATTTAAGCACCTTTTTAAATCTTTGGTTGCTAACACTTTTTCGGTGGAAATTTCTTTAATTTCGTCTTTATTTTGTTTGGCTTCGTTGCTAATAAGTTTTTCTAAATCTTCCAGTGAAAAATCATCATCTTCTGCATGTATTAAATTTCTTCATTGACATTTGAGAAACAAATGAAAAAAATAGTATAGAATACTATTAGTATTCATTAAGAAACTTGTGGAACTGTGTTATTTGCTCTTAATAAGTTTGTGACCTTTACTTTGTGCATATTTAATATCAAATACTTTTAATTAGTAGAGAAAGGTTGCCGATATGGCATTCTAAATACTTTCAAAGATTCAAAAAGTTTTCGTTCTTCTGCTATTATTTATTATTTTATTATGGGATATATTTTAAGATGTTTAAGGAGCAATATTCATGTTTTTGTTTGGTATCTTTAATAGAGATCATATGTTTTGACCTTTTTTTAAATACCTTTAAGTGGTGCGATTTCAGACCTATGTTTCACAAATCATATATATATATATATATATATATATATATACAATCATACCTTGATTAACGATTTTTTATTTATTTATTTATAGACACGCCAGCTCCTTGGCTATTGATGTCTTTGTTACTATCTTACAATGTTTTTTAGGTATATGTTATTACATATTATATTCAATCAATTACCATATTTGCTTAAATATGTTAATTGATTGTAAGAATCGCAAAACGTTGTTAAGGATGAAATTTGTAGTTAATAATATTGCCAACTTTAACAGCTTATTATTTGACATTGGCTTAATATTTTACCGCTCTGATTTTTTTTTTTTGAAAGTTACACTTCTCGCCTGTTTAAAGAAATCATTGTATGCTCTAAAAAATATCAAAACTTTTTTTTAATTTAATTTTGTTGAAAATGGAACGGTCGGAAATTCGCACTATTATGAAGTATGAGTTTTTACGTGGAACTACGGCATCGCAGACCGCGCGAAACATCAATAGTTTATCTGGCTCTAGTGTTACTAGTCAGCAGACAATATCAAATTGATTCGCCAAATTTCGTACAGGTAATTTAAAAACAAAAAAAAAACTGGCTCATCGATCACAGCAGATATATACTGCAACCAACTGGACGAAATTATGCAAAAACTTACAGAAAAACAGCCTAGATTGGTCAACAGATCGACTACTATCTTATTGCATGATAACGCTTGACCACACACTGCACAAATGACTGTGGCAAAACTACAGGAATTGGAGTTGGAACTTCTTCATCATCCTCCATACTCACCAGACCTAGCCCCCACTGACTACCACTTCTTCCGCAATTTGGACAACTTTTTAATAGGAAAACAGTTTAATTCCGATAGTGCTGTAAAACTGGACTTCCAGGAATTCATTGACTCTCGTCCGCCAGGGTTTTATATCACCGGCCTGAACAACCTGCTGCTTAAATGGCAAAAGTGTATACACACTATGGGTGCATGCTTTGATGAATAAAATAATTCCTTATATTTGTAAGTTATCAACCAACTTTGCTTTTTTTTCTACAAATTTCATCTTTGACGACCTAATATATAGTTGACAGACAGTAAGTGGTTAACAGTCAGTTGTTCGTCGCATATCTCGCAAATTTTGTTCTCTAGTCTATTCATGAGGTGTTCGTAGTAAGTCTGGTGTGTCCGATTCTAAGTCTTGTCATAATTATTTGTTCACGTCTATTGGTATCTGAGGTCCAGTTGCGCATATCGTCTTTGATTGTTCTAAGTTTGTTATTCGTAGTCTTGCGCTACTTGTTCAGTCTGGTCGAGTAGAGTCTTGTCTTGATGGCGTGTCTTAAGTAAGCCTTGTTTGGGGCAACATGGAATGTTTCTTCCTGGCTGCAGTTGGGTTCTCGGGCTGCAGAATTCGCGCGTTCCTTTCTCGCGATGCCAGCGTGGGCAGGCACCCAGATAATTTGAACGGAATTTCTTTATTCCATCATCTGTTGTATCTGGTTTTGGATATGTTGAATCCTCGTGTCCTTTGTGTAGCTGTTGTCGAGGGCTTGCAGTAAGTTTAGAGAGTCGGTGCATACGGCTATATTACTATAGGTGGTTATTGATGCCATTTCGAGCGCCTTCTGGATTGCTACCGCTTCTGCTTGGAATACGCTGGTGGTTGGTAGATGTTGCGTTTTTTCATCTCTTTTCCAAGAGCAACAGCTATAGAGCAGTTATTGTCCATTTTTTATGCACCAGTGAAATAAAATTGATACTGGTATAATTCGTGTTTAAGTTGCTCAAATTTTGATTTTAAACGTTCTGGTTCAGCCTTTTTATATACAGTTAAATCATTGTTTTTATTTATTAAATTTTATAAGTAAATGGCTGAATTAATACATGGTTTCTAAGGAAATATGAATGGTGCGATTTTGCAACTAATGGGCTATTGGTAAGCTTCCCCAATACGGGTTATACTCGGAGTTTAAACTAATCTGAATGAAGTGACCTACTTAAAGTTAATCCAAGTCATGTGCTGGACACATTTTATTTTTATTTTACTTCAAGAAGTCAATATGCAATAACCAATAGCAACCATCTGTATAAATACACGTTTAACGTAACTTTTTAAAAAGTTTAAAAAATACTATAAAATTTTCAAGCTGTAATCTTAATAATGACAAGTCATTTATTTTACCATCAAAGTTGAAAGAAAAAGTTTTCAGGACTTACGTGCTAGAAGGACATTTTAAATCGGCTAAAGTTTCGCGAATGATCGTGTTTGTTCGGTGTGTGGGCTGTGTTGTTGTACTGCACCAACAATTGCAGTATATATTAAATCCTAACAAACGTACTATTCAAATCGAGACGCAACATGTGATTTACAATATTAAACATGAAACAACAACAATTAACATTTACAAACTGTAGTTATTAGAAATTTTAATTTATGAATTTAAAAACTGGATATGTTAAAAGGTTTTCTTCGGATTTTAAAACAGTTTCACGAAAGCTCTACTTTAAGAGATTTGGCAAGGTTTCTCTAAGGAAGTACGAAAGAAAATTTAACACATTAACTACCGATGAAATTTATAATATTGTCTTACAGTAACAAACTTTTAGGTCTGGCCTTCTCCATAAAGGGGACCGGGTGCAAATAATTTTTTGAGGCCCTAAACAAAACATGAACAATAAATACCAAATTTTTCGCAACACAAAAAAACACTGAAGCATTTGGTGAAAAAAAAAAGCGTTATACAAATGGTTCGCTAACTTTTTCGGTTTCCGGCGCCCTTAATGTATCAGAATTTTTCTGCGGCGCCCCAAATCAAAACATTAGTCTAATTAACACAATTGGAGGAATATTGGAATATTTTCGCGGAGCCCCTGTAACCCAGCCAAGGCGCCCCAGGCCACTGTTTTGGAATCGCTGCGTTATACAAAAAAAATAGATGAGTTTTGAGGTAATAGAAATAAACATAAGCATAAGACATTATTTATCAGGGCCGTAATGAGAGTATTAAGCGCTGGTAGCATGCGTCCAACTTGCGATCTCTCGGATATTTTGGCCGCCCTAATACGAAATCAAAAAAGTAAAAAAATCTAAATTAGCAGATGAGCAATAAAAAAGAATGCAAACTACTGTCCGACAAATATTTCGTGGCCGGGCGTGGCTTATTGTGCGCACAGAGAGGGCAATATGAAAGACAGTGTCAGATATAGAGTACAGTCAGAGAAACAAGTTCACATTCTTACACGTGCACATTATATTTATCAGTTAGGTACGTCTACAAACACAAGTTCCTCCCATAACAGTCGAACAACAAAACTATAGAAACGTAGCTGCTTGATTTAAGTGATTACTGCATTTGACGTTCACTTTGTCGACTTGTTTATTGGCCAGAGCACCCTCGTCCCGCCTTTCTTCAAACTCCAACAATTTCAAGTAGATTGTAAACAATAAAGGCTTACATTCTATGTAATTATGTAATACAGATGTTTTCCCGCTAAATATACTTACATAACAATGTAAAATTTTTGACTATTAATAAATAGCACGTCCACCTAGTTTGCTTTTTGTCTCCATGATTTTAAATATTTAATATATTTTGAATCTTGCACTTATGCACTTGACTGTAATAACGTGTGTAGGAAATAATGCAATTCGCCAAATTTATAATCCCCACTACAAATTTCACGCGCATCTTTCACGCCCGGCCACGAAATATCTGTCGGACAGTAGCTAATAAGCAAAAAAGGGATGTCCAAATAAATTTTCCGCCGGAGACGAGCGCAATCCGAAAAAATAAAGCGCGAGGAGATGCCGACCAATAAAACACTCGTTTCACACTAGATGCGTTCGCGGATGGAAATATTTAAATAGATCAGACAGCTCCCAGACACGGTACATTATTCGACAAACATTGAATCAAAATCGCCGAAGCAATAATTGAGATACTCACAGTATTTAATTTAATATTCTTACAATGGTTCAGTATAAAAAACATATAAAATGGTAAAAAAATACGTAACACATGCTTGAATTGATTAATTAATATTAATAATTATTTATAAATAAATATGAAGGGCGGCAAAAATAATTTTTGCCCAGACCGGAGGAAGAAGTACATCTGGCCCTGCTTCTAGTTTGTTCCAAATTTCAATACTACTATTCGATTTTGGTTTAATTTTTTTTTTTCAGCTTGCTCTCATTTCACATTTTCGAGAAAAATCATATTCCCTCTACCTTGTTACACTCTGTATACAGATTTTTATAAAACATATTCTATTTTTATTTATTTTTTTACCTTAGCCTTGTGGGTTAACCTAAAAAATAATCTTTATCTTAATAAAAAGAATTTTTAATTAGATTACTTTTTCCAAAGATATCGAAGATTTTGTATTTTTGAAAAAATATATTTTTTTAATGTCGAGTATTAAATGAAAGCTCTACATGCACAGATTAACCGACAGTAAATGATTTTTAATATATTGTTTATTTTGACATAGCAAAAATTGTTGTCCCAAACCTTTAACATGCATCTGTTAACCGTCATCCCTTACTACCCAGCAAACATTCCACTAACGGCCGAATGCTGGCAAACTGCTTTTATGCTGGTAAATTACTGGCACCAAAAGTAAGTGCAACGCCAGTATTAATAATGTACTTCACATTTGTATTTCGCATTCCGCCTATACGAAGTACTTTACCAGCATTTTATAAGCACTCTTCTTCACTCATACTTTTTACTTAAAACCATCAGAAATAAATCTTGCAACTAATGCGATTATTTTGCACTTTACCGTTGCTGGGCTGGCAACTGATACATCAATGGGCCAGTAACGGCCACGGGGACACCGGGGTACTGGCCCATTACTTTCAATGCCGGGGAGTATGTGCTTTACCAGTACTGGCCCGTATAAAAATGTTTGCTGGGTAGATACCTGCGAAATTCTGAAATTTGTGAAAATCAGATTTTTAAATAGTAAAAGACAAAATCTCATTGTATCGAATACGAAAGTAATGAAATTTTCATAATAAAGGTTTTGAACTCCTCACTCTTTTTCAAATCAAATTAACCTTTTGCAAATCGTAACATTTATGAGAAGAAAATGGAATTTGTACATGTCGAATTAATAATAAGATTTCATTAGAAATGGATTAAACCGATTGCTGATCACATTAAAATGTGACTCATTACAAGTTGATCATTCTTGAAGAACAATTGAAACACAAAAAGTGTATGCATTACACTTTTCTCGAAATATCCCGGAAGCACGACAAAAAATAATAATCATTGATAAATCATAATAAATTAATTAATCATGCATACATTTTTCGTGCTTGAATTATTCTTCGAGAATTTCGGCGATCAACTTGTAATGAGACACATTTTAATGTGATCCGTAACCGGTCCAATCCATTTCTAATAGAACTTATGCTTAATTCTACATATTTACAATCTTCTATAAAGCAAAGTCATCTTCTCATGAATGTCACGATTTGTATAAGGTTGACTTTGATTTATAAAAGAATGCATTTTTGTTTCAGAAAGTTGAATTTAATTTGCAAAAGGATTAATTTATTTTGCAAATCCTGTAACATTTTTTGTTGAGGCAAACGAATGTATATAAAATAATACGAATCCTTTAATTAATATTTTTCGGTTAAAAATAGTACGTCGAATGCATTATTAACTTTGGAGAGTGAGATAATAAAAAAGGAAGTATGCCATTTAATATAAAACGCTTTTGAAAGCAATGGATGGATTTAAAAAGATTCGGGGTTATCTATTCTGTAACACTGATATTCCGGAAAATATTAAACAATTATTTGATATTGAAACATCATTCTTTGAAAGAAATGTTGTGTTGAACAAAATTATCGCAAATTTTACGGGGAATCTTGATGCAATAAAGATAAAAATAAAACAAATACTCGATAAGTTTCACTGATTTAATTTTATGTCTCCCGATACTAGTATTTCGACAGTTATGTTAATCGTTCGCTTATTATTTCTTTGTGTAATGACTTATTTTATGTTGAAAATATCTGTACGCCCATGCATTCAACAAATGCTAAAATATGAAACTAGAACATTCAACAAAAACGTAAATCCACTAAACCATGTGACATAAAACATTAATAAAAACCATTCCACTTCGCTCAATCAACCTAATATATCATTTCGCTCATTGTTTCTGTAGACAAACTGGCACCAGTACACTTGGCATGGATATATCCCTACGATATAGATTTCTTCAAAATATCCGTATTGCGCGCCTATCCCTACTCAAAGCTTTTTACCCCTTCTATTATAAAAGCACAGTTTAAACACGCCCACATACATCCCCACCACACAAAACATCGTCAGTCTTATGTCAACCTCATAGGAAAACATTGCGCGCGCTAATATCACGTGTTTTGAGATTTGTGCGTGTGTGTACTCGTTTTGAGCCGCCGATATTTGAGTATTTGTTCAAACTGTTTACAAAAGGGGTGTATATAGTTTTTTTAACAGATTTTTAACTACTAAAAAGCTAATTTAAAAGGAAACTATTTGTTAAAATCAATTTGAAATATATTTTAAAAATCAACATTGTCGAAAACAATACAATATTATATTTAAATAAAAAAATAAATAAATCAAAATAGGGCGTATATAAAACTTAATTAAAAATATATTCTCAAAATTAAAGTTTTGCATCTAAAAACATTTTTTGGAATCTTAAAAAGTCTTATATTGGTTTGTTTTCAAGCCTAACAACAAAATATTATAAAAAACCAGTTCTTTCAAAACGCAAATTGCCTCAATATTGCGCTCAACGTTTTAGACTATTAGAGCTAAAAATACGATCTCATTAAAGAATTCTCAAGCTTTTTATAAAAATGTTTTGTCAAATATTACGTACGCGAATGCTTTTTCAAAAATAATTCTTATGAAAAAATGTATATAAATTTATATTATTACAAATCAAGAAAAAAATCTGTCCAAAATTATTCTGTCCAACGCACATTGCTGTGATAAATTTTAATAGCACAAAAAACCGTCAGATGTCAGTAGATTAGTCTTTCCGGTTACCGGAATTTGCCATAATTGTTGTTGAATTTTGTTGAATAAAATTCGTCCAAAATTTTGTTAAAATAATACTAATAATATAAAATATAATAATTTTGCTAAAATTGCCAAAGTATATTCTAAACAAAAAAGATATTTTGAATTGTTGATAAATTTTGTTATTGCTGCTAAAATATTTAAAAAGTTATTAAAGAATTAATAATTTTATAAAAGTATATTTGTACCTAAACTTAACATAAACATAACCTAAACTAACCTAACCTAAGTTAAAAGTTTATAACCTATAATATAAAATAATCTATTTGGAATAATATATGAATAATTCCACAAAATCTGTATTACAATTTTCAAATTTTTTACAAACAAAAAACCAAATCATTTATAATTTAAAAATTAACCCTGTTAACTTCGATTTAAACACTTTAATCACCAAATTAGACATATACACCAAAATTAGGAAAATTTTTGAAATTAACACGGTATCTAATAAAATTGTAATATAAAAACTTGCCAAAATTATACATATTAACTACCAACTCAAAATTTTAACATTTAAAAAATAATTTAACACGTTGAGGACTGATTAATTTAAGATTATGGTCTTAATCGGATAAATAAAAAATATTTTAATATCCACTGATTTATAAAAGATGTAACACATTAACTACCGGTCAACTTAAATTTGTATTTGAAATTTAACCCTTTGACTACCAAAAACTAAATTTAACTTGTTAACTGTATTCTATAAATTCTGATTTACTATAAATTTAACACTTTAACTTCCGATCCATTGAAGTAAAACAAATTTTAATTGGGTATTTAACCCTTTAATTACTGAAGCAAATAAAAGTGTAAAAATTGAATACGTCAACCTTTGAACAAATTTTATTGGCTATTTAACACTTTAATCTCTGAAGCAAATAAAAGTGTAAAAATTTCGTTTTCGGTCTTTTAAGAATGTATTTAACACTTTAATTACCGAAGTATAAGTTTTAAAATTTAACGCTTCAACCCTCGATCATCTAAACTGGGTATTTAACACTTTAAGCAAATAAAAGTGTAAATAATTTAACACGTTTTCAGTATTTTATTGGTGTATTTAACACTTTAACTCCTGAAGTAAAAGTTTAAAAATTTAACGCTTCAACCCTCGAGCAACTTAAACTGGGTATTTAACACTTTAAGTCCCGAAGAAAATAAAATTAAAAATCAACCTAAGAACAACGTAACTAACTATTTAACACTTTACCTCCGGACGCAAAGAAAAGTGCAAATAATTTAATACGTCTTGAGTAACTTAACTGGGTATTTAACAGTTTAAATACCGAAACAAATAAAAGTAAAAAATTAATCATAACCTTAAATTAACTTAATTGGGTTAACACTTTTACTCCGGACGTAAATAAAGTTGTAAATTTAACACGTTAACCCTCGATCAAATTTTATCTGAGAATTTAACCCTTTAATCCCCGAAGTATAAAAGTTTGAAAACACTTCATCCTCGAGTTATTGAAGGGCATTTAACTTTTTAAACCCCGAGTTAAATAAATCTAACTCTATGAAAGGCCGGAAGAAAAAATTAGTAAAAATGTTAACAGACAACAAGTTAATATCAGTGACAGTGAATTCGCGATCAAATACCCCCGATGCAAAACTTCGGACAGAAGATTTAGAGATATTAAGACAAATTGTTGATGATGTTAGTGATATTGAAAATACTAAAAGTGATAATGAAATTAACGAGTTGCTACAGAAGGAGAAGTCCTTCATCGCTGGAAGGAATTATGATGGTGATATCGTCAAATATGAGTCAGTTGTTTGTTTGGATGATACTTCGAAACTTTGTCCTGACAGTGAAGAGAGGAAAGAAAAGATTAAGAAAACTATTGATGAGGTATGCTAACTAAAATTCACCTAATATAGGCTCTACACGATCCCTACAAATTACATATGCACAACTTTTTTAGAGTTTAGCAGGTATGGCTCATGGTTATGGGGGGCACTTATGATGTTATCTGTTTGACTAGGAGGGGGGAGGCAAACTGGTGGATCGAGGGCCGCATATGGCGTTCAACATAATTTTTTGTTGCTCCTGAAGCACTAATGAAATAAAAACCTTGAGTTATTTAAGATAAAAATATATTTAAAAATGTAAAATATACTTTCACCTCCCTTTTTTCTATACCAAAAAAATTCAAGGGGCTCTTTGGGATATTTGAAATTCCGTCAATGCTTTGTATAAAAATAAACCGCGACCCAAATGAGTTTGACATCTCTGCTATTGGATATTTATATCAAAAACAAACTTACTTAATCCTGAAGCCTTTCTACCTTGCGGTGTAAGGCTATAGTCAAGTGACTTATATTCTGGTGTTGTTCTCCATACTTCTTTCCATCGTGTTCTGTCCTTTGTTTATTTTCATATCTCATCCCACTTTACGCCTCTCTTCGTTGCAGCTTCTTTTGTTTCTTGGTGCTAGATATTACTCGGTCTTCCTGATCTAACTTTCTTCAATGTTCTTGCTTTAAAAACTCTTTTTACTATTTTGTCTTCACTCATTCTGTGTATATGTCCCAGCCATCTTAGCTGTCCTTCTTCTATTATAGTCTCCACTGGTTTTATGTCTAGTTTTTGTCTAAATACTTCATTTCTTATTCTGTCCAATTTTGTTTTACCTTTTGCTTAAAAATCTCATTTCGGAGCTTCTTATTTTGGACCTGTGCGAGGACCTGTCAAAATCGGTACTGTCACTTTTTTGAAGATCTCTACCTTGATGTTGGTTGGTATTTTTTTTTTTTTAGTTAAGACGATGCTTTGATGCTGTTGAACATTCTTCCTGCGCCTACTCTTTCCATAATTTCTTCATCCATTTTTCCATCTTCCGAGAAAACTGCACCTAGGTATTTAAATTTTCCCTCCTGTTCTATTATTTTGTTATCTATTTTTATTTTATGTTGTATTTTTGTCCTGCTTATTACCATTGTTTTTGTCTTTTGTGTGCTGATTTTCATATTTATTTTCTTCAATTCTTTATTGTATTGGTTCAAGTTGTTTTGCAGTTCGTCTTCGTTCCTTGCTATTATAACCATGTCAAGCGCATATCAAAGTTCTGCTAATTTCACATTTTCCAGTAACCCACAGAGTATTTTTTAATATTTTCTATATTCAAAATATTTTTAAAAATTCAAAACAAAAAGAGATGATAATTTCATTATTTGTTGATAAAAAAATGCGATTGTTAATCCATGTATCAAAAACTTTCATTTGACACCTCTCAAAATGTTACAAACTTTTTTTCTAAGATAAATACATATTTGTTGATATATTTCGCGGGATATATTTTTGAAGTCTCAGTATTTCTCGTACATGTGTTCATTTTTCTAAATCCAACCGAAGGACAGACTAATGGGACGGAATAAGGATTTCTTGATTATACCTACGAAAACCAAAAAATAACATGGAAATATGCATTTTCTATTAATTCCAGTAACCCACAGAGTATTTTTTAATATTTTCTATATTCAAAATATTTTTAAAAATTCAAAACAAAAAGAGATGATAATTTCATTATTTGTTGATAAAAAAATGCGATTGTTAATCCATGTATCAAAAACTTTCATTTGACACCTCTCAAAATGTTACAAACTTTTTTTCTAAGATAAATACATATTTGTTGATATATTTCGCGGGATATATTTTTGAAGTCTCAGTATTTCTCGTACATGTGTTCATTTTTCTAAATCCAACCGAAGGACAGACTAATGGGACGGAATAAGGATTTCTTGATTATACCTACGAAAACCAAAAAATAACATGGAAATATGCATTTTCTATTAATTCCAGTAACCCACAGAGTATTTTTTAATATTTTCTATATTCAAAATATTTTTAAAAATTCAAAACAAAAAGAGATGATAATTTCATTATTTGTTGATAAAAAAATGCGATTGTTAATCCATGCATCAAAAACTTTCATTTGACACCCCTCAAAATTCTACAAACTTTTTTTCTTAAATAAATACATATTTGTTTATATATTTCGCGGGATATATTTTTAAGTCTCAGTATTTCTCGTACATGTGTTCATTTTTCTAAATCCAACCGAACGGACAGACTAATGGGACGGAATAAGGATTTCTTGATTATACCTACGAAAACCAAAAAATAACATGGGAGTATGCATTTTCTATTAATTTCAATACTAATAGTAATAAAATATAGCTTATTTATTGTAAAATTAATAAGTTATTTTGCTGTACGATTATTTTTAATTTGTTACATTTTCATTTCATTGGACCTTAAGGAGAGCCACGTGCCCCTAGTGCCCCCCTGAATACGCCACTGTACCTAGAAATTTGGCATCTTTCTAAGTATCTTGTATACTGATACTCATTAAAGTTTCTGACAGTTATTCTCGCCATTTTTGCTGTTAGCTTATGTTCAGTGAGCTAATTATACGCTAAATTTGCTGTTAGTCCTTTTACCGACATCACTTGTCCTATCCCCCATGGCGTCATCCCAATTTATAAAAAATAAAGGTTTCCATAGTATGGACAGAGGGCCCATCCAGGGAAGGGAAAACTTTGAAGGAAGAGGGGAGGGGTTATAAATATTCGTATTCTATTACAGACTGTTAAATTGACCTAAAAAAAAATGTTGGATCCACCCACGGGAAGGGGACATAAAAATAAATAAATACAACTTAAGATAAAAATACCGGCGGTGTATAATAAATCGTCGTAAATTTAACAACCCGTTCCGGTAACTGCCTTAAATTTTAACAACCGGTTTCGGGAAATCGGCTGGGTGACACCAATGCGGGCATATATTTATGATGGTTGTACTTCTTTTATGAGCGATTGAAGAAACTCAACACCGGTGCGATTTTGAAAACACAAATTTTGGGCTTAAATATAAATTTAACTAATTTCAAGCAAAGTTGTACAATGACCTCAAAGAAGTTTTGTAAAAAAAAAAATGCTGCTTATCAAGTTTGTAGAAGTTTGGAATAAAAGATAAAAATTCACATGCAAGGCATAGAAAATCTTGCGGTGTCTGTAACAGCTACGCATGTCCATTAAACTAAACAAGCCCAGAAATGTCTTGAGTTATTCCCTCCTCAGATTTGAATTTTGTTAATAAATACCAGAAATAAAACATGTTTCTAAAAAAATATAGGTGGATGCGATCTAGGAGCCAATGCGTTATTAGCAACCTTCTCCTACTTTTTATAGGGCTCCTCATTTCCTAAGACCGTCCCTGACTGTAAATGTGTAGGTCAGAATTAAATTTAAAAAGTTCATATAGATAAAACAACTTCTGACAGCTATTCGTTTCACCATCATCGTAAGGGTTATGCTGTCCAATATTGAACATACACCCACTTAACGCCATGGCTACAGAGGCCAAATGATCCTGAAGTGTAGAGAAGAACACTTTATTAATTTCAAAGACATAAGTTTGTTTACGAACATGTATTTCTTGTTTCCATTAAATGTCGATTAAGATCAAAGTGTTGTCGGTGGACTTGAATCTAGCGACAAATTTAGAGAGACTGTTGAACAGTCACTATGTTTACCTGAAAATCGTGCATGCATTTATAGCATGTACCGTAAATATGAGAATGTAACCAAATATTTAGTTGTGATTAATGATTTACGTTGGTAGTTGATTATTTAAGGGATACTTTGTTCAAATAACAGTTATGTTTACAAACCTAACCTCAATATTCTGTAGTGTTCTGTGTATTACATATGGATTTGTAAATATGTATCCACAATATTTAGTAAACGAGATAATTTTAACTGATCCATCATCAGATGAAAGCCATGATGATGAATTTATCATGGATTATTTGAATAGAGGACAGTTTCACGCAAAAAAATAAAATAGAGCAAATTTGATCTGGGTTGTTATGATTAGTAATCTATCAAACTTCAGAATCCGCGTCCCATAAATATTTTTTTTTTCAGTAATAGTCAATTTTTTGTAATTTAAGAATCTCATTCCTAAGGTGCGTTCGGCATTACTGTGCTAACAGTAGGTGCGTTCGGCATAAGCTAATAATCTACACATTCTGCATAATTTACACGAGAAACGTTCGGCATAAAGTTTCTGAGTGCTCTGTGCTGCATAAAGATCGATCGGCAAATATCGTGCAGTGCAATTTGTGTTGCACAGTCGTCACAAGTTCGTGCGGCAATCTATGCAATAGTGTTTTTCGCAGTAAAAACACTATTTATTATTTCTACAACACAATATGAGTGAAACAATCAAGATATCATTGTTTATGCCTGCAGCATTTGCAAAATAAATAGTACAGACATGAACCTCATAATGGAACATGCAAATATACTCAAAAAGACTCCAAATTTTCTAGATACAAGCAGAAATGCACTTTAAATTGATCTGTAGTCATATTTGGAACAGTACTCTCTGCATATTCAAATACTTTTTCCAAAATATTTTCTGGTTTCGAAAATTCTGAATTGTCTTCCTGTTCAAATAAAATTACTTTTATTACTTAAAAGCATCTCAAAACCTTCCTGCGTCATTTTTATATTATCGTACAAAACAAGTAGCAGGAGACAGACTTCATGTAATCAAACACACATAAATTATTTGTTTACAAAAAAAAGGTTAGAATAACAAGAATAACTGCACAATCTGAACAAAGCGTTCGTCTTTGACTTTCTTGTGCAATGTGCAGAGTAGTAGTCACGTGACAAAAAACTTGCACGACACAGAGTTAGCACTGCAGTTATGCCGAACGCATCTATTGTTAACTCTGTGGCGTGCAAGTTTACTATCACTGTGCAAGAAAGTCAAAGACGAACGCTTTGTTAATATTGTGCAATTATTCGTGTTATTGGAACCTATTCTTTTTTGTAAACAAATTAATATGTGTTATATGTTTTAAGTAATGTAAAACAAATTTTATTTGATGAGGAAAACAATTCAGATGAAAAACAAGAAAATATTTTGGAAAAAGTGTTTGAATGTAAAGAGAGTACTGTTCCAAACTTGACTACAAATCAATTTAAAGTACATTTCCGCTTGTATCCAGAAAATTTTTAGTCTTTTGCAGAAAATGCAAGCTGTTAAAATAAAACATTATTATAAAGGACAAGAACCAGTTCTTTTAGAGAAGGAATTAATGATCATGATGTCTGTACTATTTATTTGGCAAATGCTGCAGGCATAAACAATGATATCTTGATTGTTTTCACTTATTTTGTTTTGTACAAATAATAATAACTTACATTTTTACCGCTATTACGAAATACGAAAAATACGAAAAACACTATTGCACAGATTGCTGCACGCTCTAAACTTGTGACAAGTGTGCAGCACAAACTGCACTGCATGATATTTACCGAACGATCTTCGTTCGGTACGGAGCACAGAGAAATCTTATGCTGACCGTTTCTTATGTAAATTATGCAGAATATGTAGATCAGTGTTTCCCATTCTTATTGACTTGCGGAGCCCTTTTCAGAATCAATTTCTATGGCGGAGCCCCTTAGGCATACCCTATGTCTTCAACAGATTTTTATAAAATAAATCAAATAATCAAAATACACGCAGATTATTCAAAAAACAATGCATATCGCCGATCACATTCCAGCTAGTCATAGAGTCATAAACCGGCTAGAGTCAGAAATCACTCAGACATACATTCAACTTGGAAAAGTTTTGTTCAGAATGTAATTTCCAGTTTTCTTATTTTGATTCTGTTTTTTATTTCTAATTGTTTTGTTTTTATTCAATTTTTATTTATTTTATTTCATGGAACGGCTGCGGAGCCCCCAGACAGTGCACGCGGAGCACTGGTTGGGAACAAATGGTGTAAATTATTAGCTTATGCCGAACGCACCTTTGGTTGAAATCTTGTATTTACGGTACACACTATACGTATTCTTTTTTTTTTTAAATAAAAATAACATGAATACTATTTTGTTAAGAATTAGCTGCCACTGCAGTTGAAATATTGTCAGAAAACGACAGTGGATATGGATTTGAAATAGAAAATATAGATCTATCATTTCGTGGGGAAATTAATTATAGAAAAGCAACAACGAAGACAACGTTATTGATGTAATAAATGTTGCGCAATATTTTGTTTGACAATACACCTCACCAGACATTTTTAATTTTGATAACAGACATTCTGAAACCAAAAATAATTTAAAATCTAAGAATAATTAAAATAAATAGAAGTCTGTTCCTTATTAGAAACTTTTAATCCTTTGACTTTGGACGAGAAGGGTTTGGAGGTCAGCGGGGTTTAATGTACCCCGCTGGAGCTGCATGTGCAGTGAACAGAATATGTATTTGAGCATAATTTGTTTTTGAACAGTATAAGTATAACGTAAATATTAGTGTAGAGTGCTTTGCCCGCGAGATCAGGCCAGTGATA
Source organism: Liopterus haemorrhoidalis (assembly GCA_963971575.1). NCBI lineage: Eukaryota > Metazoa > Arthropoda > Insecta > Coleoptera > Dytiscidae > Liopterus > Liopterus haemorrhoidalis. The sequence goes on from OZ020614.1 coordinate 7,444,625, forward strand.
TCACATGTGCATAAACCAAAGTTCGTATAGTCGCTTCGTTGCTAAAACCGAATGTTGAACCGCCTGTAAACTGTGTTGCTATTCATCATTGGCGCGACAGCCCGAGGTGAGCCTAGGCCTTGTGTTTCCAGGTTTCATGACCATGTTTTCAATTTATGAACATTCAGGAGTAATATGGTCAGTATTACGTCCATTATTTAGCGTACACAGAAAAGCACCTACAGTTTATAGCCGGTTGCGAACGGCTAAGCAGAGCCTGTAATTTGTATAAATATTTTTACACAAATTATTTGACATAAGCAGGAATTGAATTCACGTCCGTGCCCTTGCTTAGCGGTCAAATAGCAAGTACAAACGATTTAACGTTTGCAGCTACAGGCTTGCTGTGTTGCTATTGGTTTGACGTTATTCTTTGGCGCATATACAACGTCGCTGGCTTGATCTCGTGAGTAAAGTACTCTACTACCAGTATACCTGCTGTTTCGCCACCGGAAAAAAAACGTCGTAGCCGGCTGAGATCGGGCCCACGTTGGAATGAATTAAAGTCTGTCTTGGTGCGAATCGTTTTAAGAAAATCGAAGTATATTTCTTGTTTCAATCTACCAATATATTAATATTTGCTTCCTACGCAAATAATTTAAGAAAGGCCTTCTTTGTAAATAACATTGGAAGTAATCACTGAACGTTAAAATTTTTGTCGAAAATGAAAACATAAAAACTTATTGTGAGCATTTGAAACTTACCATTTGTATCTCCTAACTTTCTTCTGTTACATGTATTTAAAAACCAATGTCTTGACTGACTCATCAACGCCCAGCCCAAACCACTGGATTTAGAAACCTGGATTCTAGAACACAAACTCCCACTAAGAAGGGATTTTTCAAATTCAACCCTTAAAGGGGTGATTTCACGGATACCTCAATATATCTTAGGTCCAATGAAATTTCGACTTGATTTTTGCTGACAAAGATTACCCATACAAATGTTGAGAGACTAACCTCAGGATTTTGTCCTAATCAACCCCGAAAGGAGTGAATCTACATTCGGGGGAATTATAGAACCGTTCCTGTTTCCTATTTTTGTTAAGTTATAACATTCCTTTATGGCACGTAGGTATCTTTTTAGAATCTTTAAAAAGTGTTTAGAAAGTTTTTTAAAATGTCAACCCTAAAAAGGTAAATTGGTATTTTTTATTCGATAAAACGTCCCCGGGACCACGAGACATGATATTCGGGGAGTATTCCTTCTATAACGTAAACACCTACTAAGAAGGGAATTTTCGAAAATCGACCCCTAAGGGGGTGAAACGTGGTTTCAGGGATTCCTCAATATCTCTTAGGACCAATGAGATATCGACTTGGTTTTTGCTTACAAAGGTTACCCATACAAATATTTAAAAATATATTTCAAGATTTTGCACTAACCAACCGCTAAAAGAGCGTTGAAATACCGTAGTGAAAAACTTGATTTTGTGCGATTTTACCAATGTAAAATGGGCGTAGCACAATTGGTAACACTGCACTTAATAATTAAATATGTGACAAGCACAATACTTTCCATGCATGAACACATAGAAACATACATGTTTACAGAGTCCGCAAAACGTAGAACTGTCAAAATCCCAGTTTTCCAAATACTTTCCCTACTTTGTTGTTCGAAAGTAATGTTTCGTGTTCCGAATTATCATTGAAAGATCGTTGTAATTCTAACTTCTAAATGTTCAGAGATTCGCATGTTAGATAATTTTTAGGGAAATTCACTATTTAAGATTTTCACCATGGCATTAAATTTTCCGTCTGCTTTGATCACGCGAAAAACTATTTCTATATAAATTATTTATTATAATCGTAAATAACGTATTATATTATACTCCCTGTATATCATATAAATTAATATTTAATATAGGTCACATTCTTCTCTCCCAATGGGACAAAAATTTCGATATTGAGTTTCGATTATCATTTATGACAAAAGAGCTCAAATAATAACCATCGTGATTCGTAAATTGACCGCTATATACAGGGTGTAACAAGAAAGAGGGAACACGACTTTTCTTGGTAACACGATGTGCGATTTGGAAGCACGTATATTTTAAAAAATATTTAGTTTTTCAAAAATATTAAAAAACATTACAAAAAAAAAAATATTTTTTTGTGTTTTTAGGATTTTGTAAGTATGATCACCAAAAAAACCCTTATAACGTCACTCAGGTGTCTGTCTGTCTGTCTGTACGGTAGAAATTGTATTCAAACGGCTTAACATAGAAAGTTGAAATTTGGTATTTATAATAATTAAAATATACCACAAAGACCAAAGAGCGTAAAAAATCCTATTTTTGCTTATTTTACTTGTGACAATATTAAATAATTGTATCGACCACATCTAGTGAGGGAAATTTTAACTAAGACAACGTTATTTTTCTTCTAGAAACTGCTGAAATTAAGATTACTATTTTTTTATATTTTCATAAAGATTTTCCAACAGAAATAAATTTATAAGGAGCATTTTATTGTTTAATACGATTTTAAATATTACCATTGTGTTGAAAACATATTTTATTATATTTCTTATAGTATAACTCTAACTAAAACACAATGAAATTATAGCCATAAGTGTGTTTTTTATGTTAAATATATTTTATTATTCAAAACTATTGATTCATATGTGTCTATAAAATTTTCTTTGTTTGAGAACAGAAATAGTGAAATATAATTTTAAATTTCGCGCTAATTCTGACAGGATGTTACGTCACAAAGGCACTTGGTGTATGGATAATATATTACGTGATAAAAACAAGTAAACAATGTTTAACAAATATATTAATCAAGTATCTACAATTACAAAAATATATTATAAAATATTATATCTAGAAATTTAAATGATAAAGTACATTAAATATTTAGTAAAGGTTAATTTATATATAAGAGACTAAATCCCTTCTGACTTCGACTGTTTGCCATGTAGCTTTTAATAAACCGATGAACAAACATCTGCATAAAGACATATTAATATATGAACCTCGAAATCTGAAATAGTGGGTCATCGATAGACACAGACATGTTACAGCAGACCACATGGTTGTATTATAAGTTGCGAGTACACACAGCGTTGCACTATGGAACATATTGGCTAAGTACAAGAAATCTTCATCCAAACGCAAAATATCTCTTGCCAAAAATTGAAGTGTATACAGAATCGGAAAAATTAGCGTTGAAACGGTGTATTCATTATATATTTGGTACCTCCACGTATGAGAAGCAGTCATAAATGCAAAGCTGGAGACTCCAATAACTCTATGGTATGGGAACCCAGTCAATTCAAACTCGCAGTGCAGGTCGAAGATGGTATCCCAAACGGTTAGGAAGTAGAAACTTATTCCCAATAGCCATTGCTCGTATAATATATAGTATACCTTTGGTATAAAGAGCCAATAGTTGATTAATACCATCGTGAAATTAATAAGAAACAATACTTCCTGCATTTTCACAATTGTTTATAATTTCCTAATAAATTTTGGCACTGCACTTGTTGCTGACGTGTGGAGCACAATAATGTTCTTCTTATTACCGTTTATAAAGGCACCGTCTCATGGGTTGAATAGTTAACGTTTTTGCCACCAGGAATAAATTCGCGCGCTTTTATTTAAATTCAAACTTTAGATGTTTACTATTCGTGATTATTTTCAAAAAACAAAATAAATACAAAACTTAAAAACTAATTGTGTTCGAAATTTGACTCACCAACCTTTGACTAGTTTTTGAGTTATGGTCGACAACAAAAAAAATAAATTATGTGAATGGTGAAATTTTACACATTTCAGGGTTTCGTAGGTATTTAATAAGTGAATGATGATTATTGGGATGCCAAAACGAATCTTATGTTAATTTTTTTTTTTTTTGTTAAAATAAATTTTAATGCCTAATACCATTATTTAGGTTTCTAAATATGTACAGTATTTTTTTTTATATAACAAGGTTCATTAAGATTTTGAAAATTGCGCCTATGGCTTCCATTGGTTGTTTTAAGTCATACTCCGCCCCTCTGATTTCATGTATTCAATTTCAACAATTTCCACTAGTTATTAAATTTAAAAACCGGAAGCGGAGCGAACCCTAGTTTGCAAATTAGAACGCGAGAACGCTAACCATTACACTATCAAAGCGTGCTGGTTTATTGTGTTACATAAGTTATTAAATATTTTATATGGTCAAGCAAAAAACATAAAAAATGCGTTATTTTCCGAAAACATAACCTGATAAAAAATTCCTGTTGTACTATTCCGGTTCACACAAATGTACATTACTTAGATTTTTTTCAGATTTTTAGTTTAATCGATCTGGGCTACAAGGTGTGCGTCAAAATAATGTATTTTGCAAAAATAAAATTTTAATCGTTAATCCACAAGGGCTTTCATTTGATATCCTACTCAGAATTTTAAAAAAATATATATTTTTTTTTCGATGAGCAGATTTGTTTATATTTTTATGGGGATATGTTTTTTAGATGTTTTAGTATTTTTCCTATATGCCGGTCAAAGAGTTGTATAAGCATGCCAAATTTTAACTCTCTAGTTTTAGCCGTTTGGCTACAATTTTTACCGAACAGACAGACAGACGACAAAATGACGGTATAAGGGTTTTTTCATACCTACAAAACCCTAAAAAAAATCTAAGGTCACTCATGTGTCTGCCTGTCTGTCTGTACGGTAGAAATTGTAACCAAACGGTTTAACATAGAAAGTTGAAATTTAGTATGCTTATACAACTCTTTGACCCACATTTAGGATATACAGAGAATACTGAGAGTTTAAAAAAACACATCCCGAGATAGGTACATAAACAAATATATGAGAGATAATGAAAAAATAAATGTTTTTTTTTTCTTTTATTTTAAGTGGCTTATCAAATGAAATCTCTTATACGAGGATCAACAAGCAAATTTTTATTTTTGAAAAACAATTTTTTTTATGGTATTTTCGCCAAAAATATGTCAAAAAACTTTTGTCCCCCACCCTATACCCAGAGGGGTTAATTTAAAAATCTGACAAAAATCTCCATAATATACCTTGATGAGAACGACTGGCCCGCCGGGACACTGAGCAATTTCCCGGTGGGCCGGTCCCATTAGGTCCGATTTTTGGATCAATGGGGCCGATTTATTCCAATTTTCCAGGGCTGGAAAATTTTACCAGTCCGCTACTGATGAGAACCGGAATAATTCAACAGGAATTTTTGACCAGATTAGTTTTTTTGGAAGAATATCGATTTTTCGTGTCGTTTTTAAAAAATAATTGTTTTTTAAAAGTTATTGTGTGGTATCAAAAGAAAGCTCTTAAGACGCAGATTAAGGAACGAAAAGTAGTTTTTTAAATTCGTTTTTTTTAACACGATTTTAACCAAAAATTTGATTAATTTATATTTTCTTGAAATGAAAGCTCTTAGTACTCAAATATCGAATAGAATAATTATCAAAAATCTGTCATTTTGATGTAATTATAGGAAAAAAAAATGTCTTAGACATTCAGCATTCTGTTCACACTTATTATTTAATAAGTGTAAGAAGAACCTACAAAACCATGAAATGTGTGAAAATTCACACTTCACATCAATTTTTTCAATTACAGTTTTTTTTTTTTTTGATGGTCGTGATTAGTAAATACATTTACCCAATTTAAATTTCCGTTATATATTTATATTTGTCCGATTGTAAAGAGGATACCACTTATTCCCACCAGTGATAGGCGTTTACACGTAAACTTTAATTGTTTACATTTACGTGTAAACTTATGTAAACAATTGGTAAACTTGTCAACAATTTAAACTTTGTGAACTGTCAAATAATGAGGTTTGTTTTTGTTATTTAATACGAATAATAGAGAGTTAATGAACAAGTATATTCAGTTCAAAACAATAAATTTATTAAAAAATGGTGGGAAGAAACCGAAGGAATAGTTCTGAAGAACTAGGTTTTGTTTTAATTAAAGAAAATGAAAGAAAATATAGGGCGTTATGCAAAATTTGCAATGAATCTTTTCGTTATTAAAAAATATAGGCTGATTTTCTTAAAGGTGAAATTTAATGTATTTTGTTATTAAAAAAATTAGACTGAATTTATTAAAGAAAAAAGTTTTTTATTTTTCATATTCATATTTACTAATTTGTATGTAACACCTGTATAATGATGCAAATTCGATTTTTATTAATATATATATTGGCTTGTCCTAATTTTATATACTTACTTTTACATTTAAAATCGTTTCATTAAAATTTTATTATTTATAAAAATGTATTGAAAATGAGGTTCTGTAATTCAAAACAAGTGCGCATGTCTAAATCATTGTCTATATTGTTTACGTTGTTTACATTGTTTACAAGATTTTTGTGTTTACTTTACATTAATTGTTTACGCGTCAACAATGAGGTAACTTACACCATGTAACTTACGTGCCCATCACTGATTCCCACAAGTAGAAATCCAGTCCCTAATATATTTTTTTTTTACTATTTTTTTAAAAATATATCCTGTCATAATCCAATTTGTGTGTAACAGATAGCTATCTGACTGCTCAAGTAAGTTAAAAATAAGCGAGACAATGGAAAAAATCTCTGAAATGTTAAAAATAACTCAACAATCCTGACAAAAAGATATGTTAGATAAGTAGGGTGAAGTTGCAATTTCTATAATTTTAAATCTGTAACAGAAGGGCATACAGGTGTGTGTTCAGAATCGGCCTATCTGTAAATCTACAGCACTTGCTTTTACAAATTTTTGTAACCTACAGATTTAGGGATTTATGAAATTACAGGCACTAAGCACATAATTGCACCACTAGTCAATTACTCAAATTTCATCAGAATATTAATTAGTCAAATTTCAAACTACTTATGCGTTAAAATATGTTTAATAATACTTGAAACTTTGATATTACGTGTTAAATATTATGTTATTATAAAATAGTTTCATATTTGAACAAGTTGAGAAGGTATATATAATACCCCTCGAATCTATGTTACCTGCCAATCTTGACTCTACTCTCTGTTGCATCACATCGTTTTCTACGAAATTATGGGTGTAAGTAATAAATGTTGTGACTTACTAGGTGTTGATAGGAATATATCCTTTTCAGTATTTATACCCGGTAATAATTTTAAGTGTTTTCTTGAAAGTATTTGATTATTATAGTGCTAATAGTTGTTTGGTCAAAAATGTTGCTTCAATCGCGTTTTAAACTTCTGGAAACACTCCTTGTATAGAGAAAACATAAGTGAAACATCTTAAAACGATGGAGTGGCTAAAGAATTATTTAATCCAGTCGGCATATATGTTATTTTAACAAGTTTTCAACCGGAGTTAACGTGTATAATTTCTCAAATAATAAGTACGTTTTATTGCTAACAAATTCCTTCCACTGCCACCAGTGGCATCACAATTCACCGTTTTATTGCAAATATTTTTCCACCTCCTTCCCATTTTTGCTACGAGCTCGTGAGGTCGTAGCGTTGGTGGGAAGATAATTTTCGCGCTAAAATATTGTTTTGGTTATTTTAAAAAAATTGTTTGAAATATTTACAACGAATTTGTAAAATTGCTTCAAATGTGAAGACATTCATTCTAAAATGTGATTTAAATGTGGCATTTGAGAACTGAGGAATAGTCAACTCTATATAATTTTTAATTTTTAGAGTATGATCATTACACATGCTAAAAGACAATTTTAATTATAAATAATAAGACTGTATCTTTTCTTCAATTCTTTTATTGGTTAATTATTACACGTTAAATAGACTTAAAATAACCAATACTTACTTCTAAATTAAATAATATAAATACTACCATCCAATTTTTCTACATCGTAGTCTTTCTAAGTCGATAGAAGTTATTAATAGCAAATAATATGACAGTTCTTTGATCCATTTTGTATAATTATTTTATGGTTATGACCTTGAACGCTTCAAACGACAAACGATTCTTGATTGTTTTTTTGCACACCTTCTGCTGGCTAAACTCGGTTGAAAGCAATAAAACGTACTTAATATTAGTTTTTCAGTCAGAATATTTATTTCAAAAATTATTCCCGCTAAATTTAGTTCTGTTGTAAACTTTTTAAAGTAATGGTGGGTTTAGTCAACACTTAGCGATAGCTTTAGTTTTACTCCTATATTTTAATTTTATCCTTAAAAGATAAACTATCATATCGCTACGAGCAAGTTCATACAACACATTTCTTTAATTTTAGTCCTATGGTTCTGGCCTTGAAAGATAACTAAATTCTAACTTTCCTACGGCTGGGAGTAAATCAGGTTAAAACGCACCATGCGCGTGCGCGCACCCCGATTTAAATTCTAAAAGCACCCATCGTGGCCAACATAAGGCCATAAATAGCAGCAACACTTCTAGACTTATTTCGGTACATGTTTACACACAATGTTATATTTGTCAATAACCAAAAATTTTAATTTTTTGACATTTAGAAAAATGATACTATGCGCGTGCGTTAAACTCGACGTCTCATTGGTTACTTGTTAAAAGTTAAAACTCGTTAAAACATTGTATAAACCCGTACTCATTCAAGACGATGAAAGCCAAGACTAAAACTAAGAGTAAGATTCAAATTAACGCAGCAGCTATCGCTAAGTGTTGACTAAACTCACCATTATATTTATGACTGACTTAACCCTATCAATCCTACTGGGACATATATGTCTCACTGGATCCCACAAGTTTTAATATTTGTTGCTCACACAAAACACCATTTAATTGGCATTGTCCCGGTATATTGCTGTAGTTTCAACACAAGGGTATGTTGTACCAAGTTTACAAGTTTTAACAAGTTCGTTATTTTATATTATACGAGGCAGTATTATTCAGAAAGTTGTTTGATGAACTATAACGAAATAAAAAAAACAGGAAAAAGGAAAAACTTATTTGCCAAATATATCAATTGCCTTTTATGTGTCGATTCTTTTACACCTTATAATTCCTAATCTTTTATATCGAAAATTAAATATTGTAGTTTATTTTTATTTGTAAGCAATATTGTATGTACTAATAAACATTTTTTGGGCATATTTTATTTCCTTAATTTTTTTAACTTCCATTTTAATGAAAACAATATTTTGGTGGGTGTCTGAAAAGTACTACTGGGACGCACATATCCCAGCAAAAATACTGTTGGAGCATTTACAGCCCATATTTAGATCAATGTACAATGTACATTTTTCTCAGATTTTTGTTTAAACACTTCGGGTTAAAGGGTGAGGAACAGTATATTTTTTAGTACATTTTTAGAAAAAAACGTGTAAAAATAAAAAATATTAAAAAACTACTTTCCATTCCTTAATCTACGTCTTACGAGCTTTTTTTTGATATCACACAAGAAATTTTTAAAAAATAATTTTTCAACGACACAAAAAAATCTATTTATGTATTTCGAAACACCTGATCAAAAATTGTTCTTGATTTGTTCACATCGGTATTAAACAATATTTTCGATGTTTCGAAGTACTGGGCCCTGGATCTTCCATGTTTTATATATTTTAATATATAATTTAATTCGGTAAACATGAAAAATAACTTTATTTTAATTAAAATCACTCTGACTTTACACAATCTATAAAAGTTATACAAGGAAATAAGTTCAAGACAGACTGTGTAGGCTGTACGCTGTAGACTGGGTAGGTTGTACGCTGTACACTAGCTAGGTTCTGACGTCACACGTGGTTTTCGCGCGCAACATACATTTATGATTGTTTAACCGTTCAAATTAAAAAAAAAATGCAAAACTGTTTTTTATGTTTATATGCAACAAGAGGACTATAATTTTTTTAAAAATCATGCCTATCCCCTATTATTGCAATACTTATCGAAATTTTTGCAACACTGTGCTTACAATATTTATCTTATCTACCGGAGAACTGGGTAGTTATACCATGAGTATGGAAAAATCAAATAATGTCTACTGCAAGCAATATAACAATATAAACTTATGAAAACAACAACAGTGATGGCAGTTAATTAATTCTAAAGCTTGCTGTTGATATTACTTTTATTTTCCATAGCCAACCCTTATGTAATTTCTTTTTGAACTTATGGTATTAAGTACGGTAGTACATAAGTCTTCAGATGGAAGCTCGGTAAATATTCTTTCAAAAGTTATTTAAATTTAAGAATTTTAATATATACCCACAATTTGTTATCACTTATTAAATACCTACAAAACCCTGAAATTTGTGAATATTCACATTTCACATCAATTGCTATGTTTATAGATTTTTGAAAGGGCTTAAAAGTAGCTGTACAATTTTATAAAACTACTATTTCTAATGTTTATATTAAGCGTTTAAAAAATTTAACGTAAAATATATTTACGTAAAAGTTAGATAACTATTTATATTGTATCCAAAATCCATTATACTTAATCATTTTTAAGCATCAAGTGTCATAACCATTAGACCATTTCCGCACCATACTTCACTGAGATCCGGAACATGCCAATTGATATAAAGATATGTAATAATCTTTAACTGAACTTTATGTGGGGGTGCTTACTATACTGTGGACTTTAAGGATCAAATCAATAAGCACGATTAGATGGCATAACGCATGCGTCAAATTTTGAGCTTTACCAGGACCACATCGTCACAGATCGGTTAAAATCGTTGATGCCTAAGACGGAATCACAGAGAGAAAATTTTCACAATTTCATTTTTGGAATAGTCCAAAAAATTGTATCTATCGGTTAAGCTAGGATATTTTAACTGTTTGAAATTTAAAAATTAATTGTTATTTTTTATTTTAATATTATTTAATTTTTGAAATGTAAGAAAACTCCACATTTATGAAAATGATTTATCCTTCGTTGGACGCAATTTAAGTGAGATACACTGAACCGAGCTTTTTAATTTTCTCATTGACTGATTCATGTCAAATTTTAAGAGTACAGCTAACCTCCCTTTCCACCCTAAACAACTTCTCAGTATAATTTCGAGTGATGAAAAATAAAAAGTTTCAGTGATAAAAAAAAAAAAACAATACTGTCAAATATTCTTGCCGAGTTTGCAATGAATATTTTTGTATGGAACATGCATTTATGGTCTACAAAAATTGATTTAATTGTAAAATGGATGGATATGAAGCAGAAGAAGATAAATCTGGACCGTTTTTAAATTAAAAAAAAAAAAATTATGAAATGTGTGAATTTTAGGTATTTAGCAACCGTCAATATATATAAGGGACGTATTGTGATCATTCCGATTTTGACATTTGACATTTGCATGATGTCTGTCTGTCTGTCTGTCTGTCTGTCTGTCTGTGTGTCTGTCTGTCTGTCTCTCTATCTGTCGATCTGTGTACACGTGCAGAGCAAATTCGGCTGAAAGGATTTTTATGAAACTTTATATTTAAACTTTTGTATTATGTAAAGTAAATAATAAGTGAAATATTTCAAAATTTTAGTTTTATTAACAATGTGTTATTTGATTTATTAGTATTTTACTACTATAAATGATTTAATCCTCTTTTATACCTTAAAAAAAACACTAAAATAATTCAAACAATAAGTTGAATCACGACTTAATAGTAGGCGCTCCTTACACACATGAACTCAATTCTCAGCTGTTAATTTTTTTTATTATATTTTTAATTTCAAAAGAAGACGTAGACTACCTTAGCTATAAATACAAAAAATCCATAACATTATTAAGCATAATTTAGCCATGAATTAAAAGAAATTATTAATTTTGTCAAAACACGAAAACTGCAATATTTTCCAAAAACTCAATCTAATCAAAAATTCCTCTCATACGTTTCCGATTCAGATCAATATATATTAGAATTTTTGTAGAATTTTAATTTAAGCCTTGCATTTACAGTTTTTTGACCTTCATATAGGAAAAATATTGGGACTTTGTACATAAAAAACTTTATTTAACATACAGTATTTAACGAAAAATATTTTTATAAAAACTTGAAGTATAAAAACTTGAAGTAGGGTATCAAATAAATTTTCTTGATGCTTAAATAAACGAGCAAAATTTTATTAAAAAAAAAAACAAATATTTTTACAAGATATTCTCCAAAAATATCAAAAAATTATTTGGCCCATACGCTGTTTCCCATTTCCCATAGGGGTCTAAAAATTTGTAAATTTCTCAACAATGTACTTTGATGAGAACTGGTATAGTTCAACAGGAATTTTTAATCAGATTAATTTTTTGAAAAAATATTGTTCAAAATAATAGATATTTTTTATTTATTTATTTTTTTTTGTGTGGTACCAAAAGAAAACTCTTAGGGCGTAAATTATGGAACAAAAAGAAGTTTTTTTAAATATCTTTATTTTAATACGATTTTTGCCAAAAATGTGCTTAAAAACTTTTGTCTCCTACCCTATAACCCATGCGGATTAATCTAAAAATATTTTAAATAACCTGAGTAATGCACATTGATGTGAACAGGAATAGCTCAACAGAAATTTTTAATTTGTTTATTTTTAGCTAATAAGCTAATAAGTTATCTTTTAGCAATTTCATTATTTAACCGAACAAATTGCGCGCGCATCTCGCTTTTAAGCACACTTGTAAGTTACTTTAAACCCACAATTTTTGTCACCTGTTAAGTTACCTATAAAATTCTGAAATGTGTGAAAATTCACATTCTCATCTTTTTTTTTATTGCTTGGTCTCTCGTATTCTTTTTTTTCCATCTTTTAATTTCTTGGATTTCTTTTTTGCTTGCTATGGCTCTTCTAAAACTATAGGGTGAGGATTGGGTCTTCTATAGAAAACTATAGAATTTTTAGGTCTTCTTACATTTTCTGTTCTGACCTTCGATTATGTCATCATCATCGTCATTGGCACGACAGCCCAAGTTGAGCTTAGACCTCCTGTTTTCAGGTTTCATGACCATGTTTTCAATGTACATTCAAGAGTAATATGGTCAGTATTACGTCCATTTTTTAGCGTACACAGAAAGGCACCTGAATATAGCCGCAGTATTGGAATATCGCTGGTGTTTTGAATGTAGCCAAAAACTCTATTAATTACGCTGTAAAACGTCATCAACGAACTGGTCTCTACATAAAAAAAAACCTGGTTCAAATCATCCACGAGTCATAAGTACTCGAAACGACTGATTTTTTACCCTATTCGTTCTACGTGATCGTGAATGGTCCTTAACTTTTCTCGCACATTTCTAAGAAGATCGAAATTTGGCAATTGCACCACGAACTGTCCAAAGACGATTGAGGAAACAAAGGCTTGTATCCAGAAGACCTGTAACTTGCCAGGCTTTTCTCACAAATTATCGAGTTGAACATAAGTTTCGCTCGTGAGTATTTGAACTGACTGGACGCAAACTATAGCAGTATATTTTGCAGAAATGATTACCGGTTTAGTTTAAAATCTCCAGATGGGCGAGAACGTGTTCTGAAAGCCTAGTAATCTGGAGACTTTTTTGAAAAGAAGAGAGCGGAATCATCTACCGAACAGTGTTTCAACATAACAACTAAGTAATTTATTGTAAATATAATAAAGTTATCGATTAATAATAAATGAATCGATTAATTACTAATTAATCGAAACCAAAAATATATGATTAATCGGTTAACTGAAACAAAATAATCGATTATTTCAATCATTCGATTAATCGTTGGCATCTCTAGACATACGTATTCAAAATACAACCCCTCCCCTCTAAGAGTCCGTTAAATCGAGAATTTATAGTATTGTTAGCCGTTGTCGGCTCGTGAAGTTCAAATAAATCATAAATATGATTTTGGGTTTGTACATTGGGCATGATGTAGCTGTGATTGCAATAATAACAATAAATATTACAAATAGTTTCTGCCTTGGACCCTACCAACAGAGAAGATAAGTACTTCGTTTTAGATCTTCGGACAGAGGTATGAAAGCCACGTGCTGACCATGTTGTTTTGTTTAACAAATACAAACATAACCTGACCACGAATACAATGAACGTTAACAATTTCAAATAAACAAAAACAAGTAAGAATAAACACAAACGAATAAAATTGGACGTTTGCCAATGTTTCGTCAATTTTATAATTTCACAATCCATATCTATATCATGCCTGATTTTGCATTGCTAACATTTAATATTTTTTTGTTTTTATTTCCGTGTGGTTGCTAATTGATTGTTAGTAAACGTGACTTCTGTTTAACTTGCGTGCATAAATAGTTTTATTACAAATCAGTGAACAAGTTTCTTTTCAGCAGATTTGAACAGTTTGTTTACAAATAAAAACTGGTTTACATAACTGGTGAAAAGTTAAAACCATAATAAAAATTATCTATAATCGTGGATTTATTTACTTTTGACTATTTAGATACCGCTGATTTAGAATTTATGGCTTGCTTCTTCTTGATCATGTAGATCAAGAAGAAGCAAGCCTGTGGCTGCAAGCGTTAAACTGCTGAGCAAGGGCAAGGACGTGAGTTCAACTCCTGTTTATATCAAGTAATTTGTGTAAAAATATACAAATTACAGGTTCTGCTTAGCAGTTCGCAACAGGTTATAAACTGTAGTCCTGATTTAACTCGTCTTGATTTAGTGAGTTTGGCAAAACGTCGTGTACGGGTCATGTATTGTGTTTATAAAATAGCCAATCAGATTAACGACGGCCCCAATATTCTGCAATTAAATAACTTCAACATACCCCCAAAAGAATACTTGGCAAAACCATACATTCTGTATCAGCAGTAGAACATCAAATGCAGGAATGATTTCACCTCTCAACAGAATCATGTTGTTTGATCAGTACTTCAATGGCTGTGATATTTCCTGCATTACCTTTATTCAATTTACACTAGGCTACTGCACGGTCACTAATGCTAAATTTGTATTCAAATTACCTTAAGTGTAACTTATATGTAACGGTAAGCCCGCACTGAGTAGGATCTGGGCAGGTAGTAATCAGTGGCGTAGCTATTTCCAGCTGAGCTGGTGTGCAGAAGAAATGTATGCGCCCTAAGATTGGCAATACTTAATTAAAATTACGATATTTATTTGAAGAACATTTTAGAAAATCAACAATACAACAAAAAATAGTTTTTAAAAGAAGAAAAAATAAATAAATAAGTGAATAATGACATTAAAAAACTTACCAAGAGATTAATAGGTACACATTTAGTGTTTAAAACAGTTTTTTTCGACTTTTAGCTTCTGCAAATATGTCTATTAAATCTTCATAATTCATTGATCTTGCACGATCGTTTTCAACACTAATTAATGTTAAGTCACTCAACCGCAATGTCCTATAGCAGTGTTTCTCAATCAAAAACGTACTGCGGACCAGTTATATATATAATTTTCTAACGCGGACCACTAATAATAATTGTTGGTTCACTTTTTGCAAGAAAACAAATAAATTTAATGTGCTACTAAATACATTTATTTTATTTGCAGAAAATTACAGAAAGTTTACAGAAATTAAACAAAATATAAATTATTTTCATAAAAAATGTGCATAAAAAGTATCAACAAAACGCAAAAAACACATACAAAAATTTTCGCGGACCACTACAATTTTTCTGCGGACCACCTGTTAAAAAACACTGTCCTATTAGATATTTTTAGTACTTCTTAGATATTTTTTTATAATTTTTCATTTTGAAAATGACCTCTCAACTGACACAAATGTTATAAGAAGTGTTAAAAACAGCATAAAAGCTATACATAAATCGTCGAAACTGGATAAAAGTGTACTATAGTCTATTAAAAATATTTTGGCAAGTTATTTTATGCTAGAACATTTAATTTTGTCCAACAATGCTGATCGAAAACTTAATATCTGCTGAGGAAATTAGTTTGTTAAATCCGTACTATATTTTTCTTGTAGTAATTTAGCACTACTCAATAAATCGTTGCAGGTACTTGGGAATGAGTATTTTAAATTTTGATACAACGGTAAAAAATCCATTTAATTGCATTTTTAAATGACAGGTGACAATGTCCATAATAGTATTAAATATTGTGGCGCGAAATTTGTGTTCTCGATTTGAAAAACAAAACTAACTATCAATTTCGTCAAAATATTTTTTAATAATTCTTTCTCTCTGGTTTCCAAATTGAGTATCAATTCTCTCAAGTTTGAGACTATTCCATTCCTCTAAGTTTTTGTCAAAACAACTGCTTCTTCTCTTTGGTTATTAAAATCTTCTCTTAAATGTTTTAATTCATTTTGAGCATTAGTAACTAAATTTTCAGCTTGGATTAAATCACAATTAATTGATTGTAATATTTTGGAAAATTGCACGATTAATAATATGCATTTAAATTTTATTTTAATTTTCAAACCCTTTGCTTCAGATACTTCATCTTTGTTATTACTTTTTAAAATAATTTCAGTTAACGATCTTAATATTTCAATATAATTAAATCTTAATGCAAATAACGAATCATGCCTGGAGGGCCAATGAGTCGGATACAGTCTCTGAATTTACAGGTGATTGTTTAAGTAATTCCTTTCACACTGTTACTAAAAAATACATAAATTTGGCCAACAATATTAAAAAATTCTGAAGCTTGTTGCCGGCGGCTATAATGTATTCAATCGCTCCGCGGAGTAACATATCATGCGTTTTCACTCGGTCACTATTACGATGATTGGACGTTCAGTATTGCGCGTTTTTGTCGGCCAAAGAACTCGCAAGGATTTTATGACGAGTGAGAGAGAACATATTAGTCCGGGAAGCTTTGCAAGTGACCTGGTCGTTTCATCCCGATTGATTCCTATTGTAAATTATTCCTTTCGGGCTATAAGTTGACGATCTAAGCGTCAGCTGCGTTGGTAGTAGTGGAGCTGGTCGTGAGAAAATGTACATCTTGTAAAAAAAATCCAAATTTGCACAGTTATTGTTTAAGTGATAATAATAATATTTAAAAAAGTCAGCTGCGTGCGTATTCAGGATTATACGTCAGTCGCTTGTATAAGTGTAAGGCTGTCATGAAAAAAAACTATGTAAAGTCATTTCAAATTCAATGAACCTTATACATCGAACTTATTATATAATTAGAATAATAAAAACAACAATCAGCGTCTGCACAAGGGGGGTAAGACCGTCAGCTGAGGGATTATATTATCAGTGATGGCATCCTACCGGTTCGGAAGGGTTCGCGCGAACCGTTTCTTAAAATTATTGAAACCTTAGGGAAGCGGTTGTTAAAATTATTAAAAATAAATTAATTACTCTTACTTCAGTTTTGAATCGTGCGCCGTGCCCTGCAGTGTTGCAAATGTAATATTTATTTTATAAGTTATTAATAATACGCTAAAATGTTTTCCTTATATTTAATAAATGGAAGTAAGTGATTTGTTTTCACTCTTAAAAATACAGAATAGGTTCCTAGATATCACATGACTTTATAGAACCGCTTCCTGAAAATTTAGAATTCCATCACTGATTATAATTGCTGAGCGGGCATTTAGCCTAAGCATTTTATAATGTAATCAGTGATGTAGCTGACGATCTTTACCCCGTTATGTCGGCAGCTGACGATCATTTTTATTTAATATAATATGTAAACTATTTAATATAAAAATTGCAAGTCGCCTAATATCAATTCAAGTTAAATTTCGTAGTTGTAATCTATTTTTTTTTTATGATATTATTTAATTATTTCGATCTATCTAATTCAGTATCACGATATAATATAAAAAATCGATTAAAACAATGAAATTATAGCTAAATTGATTTCAAGCCACTTGAAATTTTTATAATGAATAGTTTACATATTATATTAAATAAAAATGATCGTCAGCTGCCGACATAATGGGGTAAAGATCGTCAGTTACATCATTGATTACATTATAAAATATTTAGGCTAAATGCCCGCTCAGTAGTTATAATCCCTTAGCGGACGGTCTTACCCCCATTGTGTAAACAGCTGATTGTTGTTTTTTATTATTCCAATTATATAATAAGTTCGATGTATAAGTTTCATTGAATTTCAAATGACTTTACATCATTTTTTTTATGACGGCTTTATACAAGCGACTGACGTATAATCCCCCACTATGCACGCAGATGACTTTTTTTATTACTATTATTATCACTTAAACAATAACTGTGCAAATTTTCAAATGGCTTGAAATGGCTTTTGATTTTTTTTACATGCTGTACATTTTCTCACGTCCAGCCCCACCACGATTCTGGTGGCTGAAGCTTGTTTCGATTATTAGCCATATCTAAACTATCAATTACAAAAAAAATTAAGTGGGATGATATGACCATCAAAAATGCAACTTTGCCTCCCGGACTATATTTCCCGCGATGAAATTTACTTTAGTTTTTTCCTGAGATGAAATTTAGTAGCTGCGCCCTTGGTAGTAATAGTTAAGTAATAAATTACTTAAACATTTTTTTGATATGCAAAATATCAGACAAAGAAAGCACTAATCTTGACTTTTGCCGAATCATCTAAGAAAATTAACAAAAAAATTAGCATCAAATCGCGTGTACTTTATATTACAAATTCATATTTATAATAAGAAATAGTCATGATAAAATTTATCTTAAATATTTCGTTAATTCCTGGGAAAAAAATCTCTAAATATAATATATTCAAAAGTCAAGATATCTTAAAATTCTGTCATGCGATCTATCGATATGTTCGATAATAATTCACTCATTAATACAGTAACCATGGTTACCAACCATATCTTTATTCAATTTAAATATTTTATGAATATATTTATATCACGAGAGGTCTAGATTCCCAATTTCGTAGAATGAGTGCTGCAAATCAGTTGGTTATTAGGGACTAAGTGGAATCTACGTAAAAAACTACGTAATTTAGGGTGCATAATATTTTGTCAATGTGGAATTTGTTCTAGTTGATAAATATTGATATTAATATCGTGTTTATCTTTTGTTTAAACGACATTTGTGTGCTGTTTACCCTAATCGATTAGTGTTGTGTTTTGGTTCTAAAAAATGTGTGTCTAATTCTGTAAACAAGATCTAAAACTATTATTAAGTTTATCAGATCTTTTTTTTATTGTTAGTTTTTTATTTGGACGGCGATAGTTTTATAAATTAAATCATCCATAGAAAAAAACCTTATAAGCAAATTAATACAATATTATCGAGAAAAAAGAATTTAGATAGCCATGGAATTTATTTATTTTTAAATTAGCTTGGCAATATCACTTTTCCAATATCATTTAACTGTAATTTGGCGTCTGAGTTTGAGGTTATATTCAAAACATGCACTCGCCGACAAATAAAATGGGACAGACTACTACTGTATTTTAAAGGCTGATAAAAAATTATTTAAACGTTTTAATAAGAAACTATAAGTATCGGAAGGTAATACAATGTTTATATATCGGTATAAACAAACATTTTGCTACCTAAACAGGCTGTAACAATAAATAATGTCCACTTGAACGAAGACTATAATATTACTTCTGCAGTATTTATTACATTTACATTTGTCATTACGTATGGGTAATATAAAGAAATAGCAAAATTTTAAGACCAAAAAAATAGAGAAAACCTAATTAGATTTAAAATAGTTATATATTAAAAAGTAATGATGGAACAGGGGCAATTTAATATTTAGTACTAAGCATAATTGCTAATATTAATATTAAAAAATTCTTCAGAATTGTATAGACAATTCTCATTCAATATTTCTTTCATTTTGGTCTTAAATAACCTATATCAGTGGTTCTTAAACTGTGGTCTGCGGAACCCTGGGGGTTCGCGTAGCCATTACCGGGGGTCCGCAAAACAATTTTGACATTAACTTTACATCCCCCAACTTTTCGCTTTTATTCAAATAACTCATTTAATAAAAATCCTACATGGCCAAGACTTTTTTTATTTGTTTTATCTAACTAGTTATTGACATAACTAAACAATAATTAATAAAAATTTAATTATTTTTATTCAACTGCAAATTATTTACAGAAAAAATATTATAATAAAATCTATTTTGACCAGGGTTGGACTGGGATTAAAATGTTTACCGGGAAATCTGGAGGAAGTCGGGCCACTATATATATATATTTTTATCATTTTGATTTTCGGGCCAATTGAACCTTCGGGCCACCGGGAAATTCCCGGTATCCCGCCGGGCCAATCCAACCCTGATTTTGACCAATATTTGACCAAGAAATGTTTGTATGAGTTTAATGTTTTATAATTTGTAACATTTTTTATTCTATTTACTACTATTTTTATTCTATATGTTAATAAAAATGTTCCTCTATAATTGCACAAGAGCATTTATTAAAATAACCAGCGATACATTTTTACCAATATTTATTACAACGTAGTGCCTATGAGATTATTGAGCAGAAATTAAATCTCAAGAACGACGTAAAATGCTTGGGATGGGGTCCGCAAAAAAAAATGTTGTTCAAGAAGGGGTCCTCGGACTACATAAATTTAAGAACCCCTGACCTATACGATAAATTTTTAAGTGTACCTGGTAGATGGTTAAAGAAGGTAGCTGCCAAATATATACCATTTTAGTAGTAGATTTGGATAACCAAAATCTAGGCAGTCTGATGTTGCCAATAGAGCGAATATTATAATCATGCCTCGAGGATACGGTTACATATTTGTCAGAATTTTCTTTAAATTATACCAGACACACATACAAGCGAATTTTTGATCCGACAGCGTTTTTGAAAAATATTGTATTTTTTGTGTTTTTGACAAAATTAATTACTTTTTTATGGCTTAGTATATGAACAAACTAAAAATTGTCATAATATTACAATTCCTAAATATCTATAGGCAAAGGCACCTGTTAGGAACATTGTTTAAAATTCTTACAGCACGTTTTTGGAGTAAATAAAATCGGTTGACTGATGAACTTATACCCCAATAAATGATGCCGTACGTTAATCGCGACTGAAAAGCAGCATAATAAAACATATCGAAAGATATGCAGAAGTTATATAAAAAGTAAACGTATTTTAACACAAATAACTCATTGTTAAATAAAATTTTGGGCATTAGTTACCCGTCTTAAGCATTTATAAACTCCTGCAAGTGTTTTTTTTGCATAAAATTAAAATATGAATCGAGTTGCGTCATTATATGAAAATGGCTGCACTATTAGAATATCACTGGCGTTTTGGATGTAACTAAAAACACTATTAATTACGTTATAAAGCGTCATCAGCAAATTGTTCCCTACACAAAAAAACCTGGTTTAAATCATTCACAGGCCATAAGCGCTCTAAACGACTGAAAGTTTCTGAACTTGCAGTTTCTTAGCTTACATTTTCTTACACGTTTCACAGAAGATTCAAATTTAACAATTTCACTATTAACTGTTCAAAGAAGGACGAAATAACAATTGCTTGTATCCAGAAGACCTGTAACTTGCCTGGCTTTGCTCGCAAATCATTGAGATGAAAGACTGCGGTTCGCTCGTCATCCTTAGAACTGACTGAACGCAGATTAGAGCAGTATATTGTGTAGATATGTGTCATGGTTGTATTTAAAATCTGCACATGGGTGAAATCGAGTAGTCTGAAGGCATCTGTATTATACTATACTTATAGTTTCCTTTAAAGTAAAATCATCTGTCCCATTTTAGGATTTTATAGGTATAACCACCAAAAAACCCTTATAACGTCACTCATGTGTCTGTACGGTAGAACCAAACGGCTTAACACAGAAAGACGAAATTTGGCATGCTTATACAACTCTTTAACCCACATATAGGAAAAATACTGATATTTCAAAAAACACATCCCCAGATAAATATAAACAATTATGTATTTAATAAAAAAAATTTTTTTTTTTAATTTTTGTGGTATCAAAAGAAATATCTTAGGCCGTAGATTAAGGAACAAAAAGTAGTTTTTTAAAATTCTTTTTTTTAACAAGATTTTAACCAAAAATGTGCTAATACAGTTTTTGTCCCGCCCCCTTTTACCTAAAGAGGTTAAACTAAAAATCTGAAAAAATTATAGGTTATGATCTAAGCCGGAAACGTACGAGAGGAATTTTTGATCCGACAGCGTTTTTGAAAAATATTGCAGTTTTTGTGTTTTTGACAAAATTAATTATTTTTTTAATTCATGTCTTAATTATGGCTAATAATGTTATGGATTTTTTTTTATTTATGGCTAAGATAGTGCGCGTCTTTTTTTGAAATTAAAAACATAATAAAACAATTTTAACGGCCGAGGACCTAGTTTTGAACAACACACTAGTATTCAGTTATTTTATTATACTATTATACGTTGTGATACAATCTTTTGTTTTTATCATTGTCATTTGAATAAAGTGTTTCTTAATAATCAACTACCAACAAAAATCATTACTCATCGCAACCAAATATCTGGTTACTGTGTTATATTTACGGTACATACTATAAATGTGATAAATGATATAACAATACCTTCTTTTTCAAAATAAGACTCGTATACATCAAATATTTCAAAACTAATTACATAAAACTGTTTTTCAACTTCTGTTGACTACTTGTTTCTAACAACGATAAACAAATAATCCACTTTTAAATTCCGTTTTATTCTTTAATTATTGTGTAAACAAGTAACTTAAAGAGAGTAAATAAGGTTAAACGTAAGTGAGTTATCGTAATTCAATTACGAAGTGTGTTACTAAAACTTTAACACTTTTGTAAGACTTCAGCTTGTGAAGTGTTTTGATTTCTGTGAAACTAAACAAGGACAAAAGGACAAAAGTACAAATGGAAGATGGATATGCACATAAGAATCCGAGATATTTTAGATACCAACGTTCAACAGGTATTGATGAAACTGTTTTATTTTCTGATTGACAGTCGATAATAAAATTCTCCATGCAGCGAATTATTATGTTCACACATCCATGCACGTATTTATGTGTGCGTGTGTGTAAATATTGTAAAGGTACGTTCATATTGTCACGTGGGTGGTTTGATGAAATAGCATTTTCTGGTTTTGACAATACAGTTTATTAAATAATTACGGTATTTTACATAAAATATTTACAAATTCTTAATTTTTATTTATTAATACGATAACTTGTACCAACAATGCTGTTGGCATGTAGCACTAAGACTAAATGTTCAGTTCATCTACACTCTGTGCTATCACTCGTCTCGTTAATGTCACTGTTTGTATTATTTTCGTCTGAACTATTGTTGTCAGTCTCTTAAAAAACTAAGTCATCTTCGATACCATCCAATACGTTATTTATACCGCATTTCTTAAAAGCCTTTATAATCGTCTCTTCGTTTTAAAGCTTCCTATGAATTTTTTATTCAACTACAACTTCTGAAATTGTCGACCGTTTCATACGTCCTATTGTTTTTAACATCGCGATTTGGCTTTGTCATCCGTTTATTCCACGTTTCCCGCATAAACTTTTTAAATAATTTATTAATCAACATCTCCAAGATCATTGACTTGTACGACCTCCAGTAATAACAGCTAAATCTGTATTAATTTCCTTTAATAATAATATTTATTCATGTTAACAATAAATTACAATATTTTACAGTCGTCATAAATATAATGAAACACATTAACATGAAACCACTTTTTGAAAGTCTTTCCACCTTCAGATAAAGTCCCAGGTAACTATCTGACAGATAAGGTTATTTTTAACTTCATCTGCTGAGTAAATGTCATCCCTTCTTTCTATACAAATGTATCTATCGGATAGTTATCTAACGGATAATGAGACTGACGTATTGGATTCACTGACTGGTATTGACATTTACTCAGCAGATGAAGTTACAAATAACCTTATCTGTCAGATAGTTACCTGGGACTTTATCTGAAGGTGGAAAGACCGGGCCTTAATAAATTTAATTTTTTTTTTTATAATTTGCCAACAAGTAATGATAGAGAAGAAAGGCTCATGACTACTCTTTCAGTGCACTGAAAGCACCCAATAGATATTCATCAAAACTATAATATGCTTTGTTCTTCAAATAATCTTTTATCTTTGAGGCAAAGTTATTATTTGATAACCTTTTAATCTCACTAGGTAGTACATTATAAAATTTAATAGCAAAATAGTTTAATGAATACCGTGTTGTGGATGATCTTATATAATTAGGTCGTATTAAGTCTTTGCCCTTTGTGTTATAATTATGAACATCCTTTTGAAGATGGGTGTCCTTTAAACTAAAATGCACGTGAATCAAACAACAATATATATATCGACAGGGAAAAGTCAGATTACCCAAAGCAATGAAAGCACTTTTGCAAACCTCTCTGTAGGCTAAACCACTGATAATCCTAGCAACACGACGCTGTAAACCAAAAATTCTGGTCGCATGTGATGAATGGCCCCACACCAATAATGCGTACGTAACGTGCGACTGGAATAACGAATAATACGCACATAGAAGAACTTGTGTGACTTTCAGTTTTAGGTTTCTAATGCAAAAAATTGTCTTGCATAAACTTGTGGATGTCACCTCTCCACCTTTAAAATCTTCTTGGTTAATTATGTTTTATTCGCTATGAATTACCTTAACTCACAACATAACAACTATTGTGAACCTTCTCAGAGCTTACTCCAAACTACAGTCCTACCATAACGGCCTCTCGGCAAAAACCCCTATCCTGAATATTTCCTACACTATCCTTTCATATTCATCAATTTAAAGAAAGAAGAAATTTCATAATTTTAAGAAGCTGGCTTAGTAATCCGAAAGCCATAAAAAAAAAACTTGTATCACTTCCCCAATTCTAAGTCGATTTTTCTACGTAAAAAGGTGTGTCTTATGGTCCGAAGAACACGATATAAATTCCAACAAAAGTATATGGTAGAATTTGTCCTGGAATCTAGGTGAAGTTTCCTATCCATCTCATATTGGCTGGGATTGCCTTGTACCTACCTAATGACTAGAATTGCCCATCAAGGAACCTGATGAATCTTTTCCCGCTCACATGGGGACTGTTGCTTGGAAGTACTTTTATATGTAGTCGGACTCGTGGTCGTCACCGTGGCCGAGTAGAACGTTGTATAGGAGCTAACTAGGTTTCTGACGACATTAATTACTTATACATCTATTTAACCTAGTTCCATTTTGTACTGTATTCGTCCTTCTATATTTTAGGAATTCACGTCATGTAAGGAAATCTTAATGAAACACTAGATTACTGTTATTGTCCTTACAGGGCGGATGTCACTTAATGAATGAATCTCTATCCTTTACTGTTAATTAGCCCGTGTTTTCATACTCATTAAGTGACTCCCACGTAACGAATAATCTTTATTAATTTCCAGTATGCTACAGATTATTCAAATGTCATTACAAATATTACCTAGCCAACGGAGTGGCCGAGTTCGTTAAATCGCAGTTCTGACTTGTAACAACAATCTGAATTGTGAGGTTGTTAGTTCAAGTTTCCGTTGGTGATATTATTCGAGAGAGAATAATATGTTTACATTATTCAAATTTTCACAATCATTCACCCTTCATTCAGGTGTAGGAGATCGCCCCCTGGCATCGGCGCTTAGCCTCGTTGCAGAAATAGGCCAATGTAAAATAAATTTAAAAAATAAAATAAAATAATTAAAAAATCTTACCTAACTCCGAAAATGCTACGTGTACATTATGTAAGTAATTTATATTTGTTTGGACACTAAAAAATAGTTTTTTAATCAAATGTCACAATGTCTAGGTGTCGCAATCCTGACCTGGCAGTAACCTTTGTAATACTATCATGATGCATCAATCGTTTCTTGACCGTAACGTTTCATACTCGGCAAATATTCTTTAGTACTTTTTCTATAGTGTTGTTCATACGTAACATAATTAAGCGTAACCGTTCCAGCATTTTCCGACACTATCTGACTCCGTCTAGCTTTATCGCCGAGCTTATTTACCGGAACAGTCCGTGCCGGAACGGATGCCTACAGAATGTGACTGAAAGTAAGAACATGTTTATACAATTATGTTTATCAAAAGCTTTTATATCTTGGTGACAAGGAAAAGGATGTTAAACCAATTTACTTAGTTATTGAGGAGACGCTTTTAAAGAACACGTTAATCTTAAAATTTCTGTAAAAGCTTAAATTCAAATCTGTTTAATAATTGTGTAAACAAATATTCAGTTATTAAATAAATTAGAATGTAAGCCTTTACAGTAATTTAAAGATTAACGTTTTCTTTAGATACTTCTTCTTCGTAACTAAGTAAAGAGACTTAACACCCTCTTCTTTGTCGGCATAGATATATTTGTGTTAGAATTCAAGAGAAATTAACTATGGTTTGTAAAAAGTTGATTAAGTAACAGCTAATTTTTCATTAAGAGTAATTGCTTTCATGAAAACGGTGTCTGGTTTCATTATCATCATCTTGATTTTCTCCAGTATCACGACGGACTGATATTGTATCGAAAATATTTTTAAAAAATGTTCATCAGCAACCAGTTATTTAAATAATGTCCAGTATTTGACTTCTGTCTTCCTTTTTTAACATATTATGGACAGAAAAGAAAACCCAATCCCAAGTTATCCTTCTTATCGTTTTCCAGTTGGTGCGTAGTTCCAAATCCTAGTTCTTCTTCTTCTATGTGTTTTCCCGTTGGTGCAGAATTCCGAACCCTAATTGTATTGTGTATTTTAAAGTTTTGTTTGCAACTATTTGAATATTCAAGCATGGAGTCCTTATGTTTTGACGGCAAAGCACATGCAGTCGATAAAACTAAATTATGCCTAAAAATGTAAAAACAAAGGTCGTTATATGATGTCACACAATGACGTCATTATTTCTCTTATGACGCAGTTACTTAGGAATGCATTCGATTGAAATAAATTTTCCAGATAAACATTTTTCCACGCTATCACAAAAGAACAGAAATAAAAATAGATTTTAATATCAAAGGCATGAAATATGAAGGTTGACTTTAATTAGTTTTAATAAATCTGATGTGGGCAGCGTATAAAACCTTTTCTCCCTAGATTAAATGATGATAATCCAGTTGGAATAGAGAGTAACTGTAATATTACCGACAGTGAAAGAATAATTAATTAAAAAAATAAATACGTTTGTAAGAACAGACTATAGGTAAATACTGTAGGTTAATTTAATCCAGCTTCCCAACAAGTATATGAAAAATATACGACAAATTCAGGTCAATTTAATATTATTTATGAAATTTATTTTATTCCTATTAAAATTTGCAGTTTACAGTATTAAAAAAATATATATTTTTACTTGTAATTCTTGTCGGCAAAACATTGTTAGCAACCCACACTGTTCAAAGGGGCAACCTTTCGTCACCCCACCACCGAAGGTGTTGGCTTCATAACAAATTGCCCGCGTTCTATTTCTATGTTATAAAATCTCATTAGATCGCACAAATAAAAACAGTGGGCCATTTTTTAGCTCATCACCGTCTAAATAAATTTACGAAACAGATCAACTCGGCAATGGTTAAATCGGGGATGTTCAGTTTGGTGTCGGTCAACACGGCGTCGATAACTCGGTCAGAAAAATTATTATTTGTAAATATTTATTTAAAATGCAAACCTAAAAACAGCAAATATTGACTAGTACCTCCTACTGTTGAGCGTCAGTGATATTTGTTTTACAAGGGTTGCCTTTTATAACGGGTGTTTTTTTTTGAGGTATAGAACTTTAAGTTGGCATTACTGTTCAAGATGGCGACCGATTTAACAGCTGTCAAGTGATTTATTCTCAGTTTGGTTTGGCAATTCATCATGAATAGACTCACGCCTGAACAACGCTTGCAAATAGTGCAATTTTATTTCGAAAATAATGGTTCTGTGCGGAATACGTATCGCGCACTACGTCCATTTTATCGTCGACAAAATCGTCCATCAGAGCAGTTAATTCGATTAACCATGGAACGTTTTCGCACCACGTTTACTCTTATTGATAACTCGCATCCCCAGAGACGCCGTACGGTGCGTACAGAAGAAGCTATTGGTGGAATCATTGGTCCGTACTTCTTCAAAAACGATGATGGCCAGAACGTTACAGTCAATGGTGATCGGTATAGAGCCATGATTACTAACTTTTTCATTCCTGAATTGAACAGCCATGATGTCCAGGAGCTGTGGTTCCAACAAGACGGCGCAACATGTCACACAGCTCGTGCCACAATCGATTTATTGAAAGACACGTTTGGTGACCGCCTAATTTCACGTTTTGGACCTGTGAATTGGCCTCCAAGATCTTGTGATTTAACACCGCTGGACTACTTTCTGTGGGGCTATGTAAAGTCATTGGTCTATGCGGATAAGCCACAAACGCTTGACCATTTGGAAGACAACATTCGCCGTGTTATTGCCGATATACGGCCACAAATGTTGGAAAAAGTCATCGAAAATTGGACGTCCAGATTGGACTACATCCGAGCCAGCCGTGGCGGTCATATGCCAGAAATCATATTTAAAATGTAATGCCACAAGATTATCTTTCGAATAAAAAAAAATTCATGTCAATCGAATAATCCATCGTTGTTTTATTGCAATTTAAAGTTCTATACCTCTAAAAAAAACACCCTTTATTTCGGGATTTGAGATCAAAAACAATTACTACCTCCGTTCCACAATAAGTGAGCTATTAAACCTATTTAAAAATTCCAAAATAAGTGAGCTATTAAAAAAATTTAAGAACTTCAACAATGGAAACATTTTTAATGAATTATTCTGATACAACTACACATTCAGTACAATTATGAACTGAACAAATTTACTAGTGGTTTAAAGTGAATTCTGCAATTCTTTGGCAGTATTGAAATAGCTCACTTATTGTGGAACGGAGGTAGTATTTATCAACAAAAGTGGCTTTATTGTTTTTCAAAATATTCTCCATGAAGATCAATACACTTTTGCATGTGTTTGAACCAATTTTCGAAGCACTTTTTCACCTTCGATTGGGACATTTTCCACTCAGATTATCAAATTATGTGGCATCCAACGCAAACAAATCTTTTTGATAGTCTAATGTTCATGCAATAGTGAATGTATGCTGGTCCCACTAATGCCCAAGGATACCTCAATCTCACGATAAGTCACATGACGATCTTGCAGTATCAGTTCATGCACGGCATCAATGTTTTCCGGAACAAAACCGATTTTGGATGATCTTCACAAAATTCGTCCTTAAGCGAACTACGGCCACGATTGAAATCGGCAAACCATCGATAAACAGTAGTCCTTGATGGTGCTTCATCGTCAAAAGTCGAATTAACTTCATCGATGCTATGTAAACATTGCTGTAATGTCTTAGCATCAATAAATAATTATTGTTATTTTATTACTGTTGTGGTATCCACGTCGAAAGTGTAACAAATAATCGCTCGAAAATGTTCACGATTTAATTCCATTTTTAGCCGAGATGAATTTTTTCAAGTTACTGTAAACAACACAACTAGTGTTTTTAGTTTTTGGAGTGAAACATAAATAACCATAACATAATGAAAACAAAAACCAAACATGTGTTAACATAAATTAATATTAATAACTTGGAAATTTGATACTTTATAATAAAATTATTTAGCAATTTAGTTTAAGGCAGTGTTTCTCAACCAAAAACTTAATAATAATTGTTGGTTCATTTTTGGCAAGAAAACAAACATTTAATGTGCTACTAAATACATTTATTTTATTTGCAGAAAATCATAGAAAGTTTACAAAGAACAAACAAAATATAAATTATTTACATAAAAAATGTGCATAATTTTTTTTAAAAAAACTGCAAAAAACAAATATAAAAACTTTTGCGGACCATTCAAATTTTTCTGGAGACCACTGGTGATACGCGGACCACCTGTTGAGAAACATTGGTTTAAGGTATATTACACTTTTATTAGAAAGGTATAAAAATCTAATACATATTAATTTGAACCAGAATAATACAACCAAAATTTTTGATCAGATAATTTTTTCAAAAGATATCGATTATTTTGCATTTTTAATAACAACACACCTAGCGCTCGTACGACAAAACGTTCTGAGTACGCATACCGTAAAAAATGTCAAACTTTACGATAGAAGCGTCAGCTGCCAGATGGTAGCACTAGTTTAGCGCAATCCCGAAATATAAGAGGCAACCCTCGTATTCACAAACGTGACTAATAGAATGAAAACAAAATTCTCCAACTATTATTATATTCTGACGTCTTCTTTTTCTCAATTGTAGTGATTTTAATAAATAATTTGATTTAGTATTAACCTTTGATTTCATTTTATGCAAATTATAACATGTTACTCTTTGATCAACTACTTTTCAATTGCTTTCTTTAAAGTAAATTGTTGAAAAATATCGTCTTACAATTTTTCTCTTAACATGGCATCGTTTGGCAAATTGCCTAAGGACAGGAAATTTTATAATAAATTATTATAAAGACATACATTTTTAAGATTTCTCATCATCTAAAAACTCTTATACTATCACTCTGTTTGTCTGTCTGTTTAAACGGGAGAAATTATGAATAAACGACTAAAACCTACAGAGTTGAAATTTACCATACTTATACAGTTCTTTGACCATCATTTAGTATCCAATTAAAGCTTTAGAAGCTTACGGGCAAAATTTGACTTATATATTGTTATGATTCGATTTTTGCAGTATATTTCCAGTCCGCAACCTTATAACTCAGAGGGGTCTGAAGAAAAAATCTTAGAAATGCAAATTGTTGTGGAGTGGATAGTGCAACTTTCGTTATTTATTTATTTTTTTAAATATATTATAAGGCAGTTATTTTCAACCGTTTCAACCGTGACACAGAATATTGATGTACCATCAGTCATGAACGTAACGTAAAATCATAAATAATTCCTTTATAAATTACGATGAAGATTAGTTTTGAAAATAACATAATGATTAGAATTGTGATTTTTTTTTATTTAACTAATTAATGGTTGCCTCAGCTTCTCAGGCTATTGGCCACCAGATACATATGTTACTTATGTTAATATTGCATATATACATTTGTGTGTCATTATACATATAGTTTTAACACTATATTACATAAGTAGTATTTTCATTAAATTAGATAGTTATATTTTTGAGGCTATGTTTATGTCCTTTAAGAATTGGATAACCCGAGATTCTGTGTCCGTATTGTTGGCAAGCAGGTCCTTAATTGTAGTTGGTAAGGAGTTTGAGTCTCTTTGCCTTTGGTACTGGTCACACTCTAGGAGGAAGTGTTCCACGGTTAGTTTGGTATTTCATGTACTGCATATTGGTGGATCAGTTCTCTCAAAGATGTACTTATGGGTGTACATAGTATGGGCAAGTCTCAATCTTATCAGAATGACTTGTTCTCTTCTGTTTGTGCGAGAATTCCACTGTTTTACAGTATCTTTTATTCTGTGGAGGTGATTGGTGTCTGTTGTATTTTGCCATGCAATTTTCCATTTTTCTTCCATTTTTCTTCGAATATAATTCTTCCAGTCATAGTTAGGTATATGTATATCTACTAGTTCGCCGTTTACGGCTTCTTTAGCTAGTTGGTCAGCTTCTTCGTTGCCTTCTATCCCTGTGTGCGAAGGTACCCACATAAGAATAATTTTCTTGCCTCCACTAATGGCTTCAAGGAAATTGTGAATTTAGTTATTAAACTTTTAAATAAGTAAAATCTTGAAACATATTTTAAAAATATAAAATTTCTGATTACAAAAACTGATGGCAATGAGCCTTGCCAATTTTATCACCCTGTTAGGTGTGTCGTCAATTGAAAAAGATTGACGCACTGTTATAATTTATCAAATAAAAGCTCTTTAAATATAGATTAAGGACTGAAAAGTAATTTTTTATTTATTTTTTTTATTTTGATGCCATTTTTGTCAATATTTCCAATAGTATATTATTTTACGAGTTTTATAAGACGATGTATTGTCACACTTGTTACTTTGGAGCACTCCTCGCTTTGCTCGTCGTACTCCAACACAACTCGTGTGACAATACGCCGTATAAAACGAGCATAATATACTATTTTTTAT
Source organism: Liopterus haemorrhoidalis (assembly GCA_963971575.1). Taxonomy (NCBI): domain Eukaryota; kingdom Metazoa; phylum Arthropoda; class Insecta; order Coleoptera; family Dytiscidae; genus Liopterus; species Liopterus haemorrhoidalis. The sequence continues at coordinate 7,476,559 of OZ020614.1, forward strand.
ACTTTGCATCACTTATTTTATAGAAATTACCATACCAACAATGTATAATAAAACTAGGGTGACCAGACGTACTCTTTTTTGAGTAATATTTTCTATACTCTTACTTTTTAAAAAAAACCTGAATATACTCTTTTTTGTTGGTCACTTGTTTTTTTCACTTCTATTTTAGAAGTGAGGACCTTTTTGTTTTTTTTTTTTTTTTGCTCATCACTTCTATTTTGGGAGTGAGGACCTTTTTTTTGCTCATCACTTCCATTTTAGGAGTGAAGACCTTTTTTGCTCGTCACTAGTATTTTTGAATGAGGACCTCTGTTTTTTTGCTCATTAAAACCTAAATAAAACAATTTCTGGAATAACACAGTAATTTGACAGATGCAAAATAACAAACTTTCTTTTTGAATTTTCTAAATAATAATATTATAAAATAATTATCTGACATGGAAATACTTACAAATTGTATTAAATAAACATTTTAAAATATTTGAGGTTATCAATGAGACGCCGTAGACGAGTTAGCAGTACTACTCGTATCTCTCAAAATAAAAAGTCACCAGAAACAGTTTAACAATAGCTTCTATTGTTAAACTGTTTTCAGTGTAACAATGATATTATTGTGAACGCAAAGTATAAAAAATATTTTGTTTTCCACCCTAGAATTCAAAGAAGTTAATCTAAAAATTTGATAAAAAAAATAAGGAAATAAACCTTGATTTAAACTGAAATAATACAACCGTATTTTTGTTCAGATTATTTCTTCGAAAAATATCACACGTAATGTGAAAAATACACCAATTATTTTTATTTTAAATTTCCTAATTATTCAAAATGTTCCATTGAGGGCCAACATATTTTTGAAAATGTATTATGGGGTATCAAATGAAAGCTTTTGAAGCGTACATTAAAGCGTATTTTTTTATTTGGATGCAATTTTAATCAACAATATTTCCAAAATAATCCTCTGTAATAATCCTTTTAACAACCTGACACCAGTTTTGTAATGGTATTTGCAATCGGCAGATCATGTCGGTATAAATGATAAAAGGTTTTTTTGTTAATTATTTTTTAACATACATATAACAAATTATTTTGCAAGTTATAATATTGTTTTAAATCTCAATTTTGTTTACCGAACAAACGTTAGATATTGAATAATTTTGGCTTCTTAGAGAACTGTTGTTTAACATATGAGGTATCAAATTTCTGAAACTAGTTTAACAAGGGTTTTAATAGTATCATAATTTAGTTTTTGGAGCGAAACATAAATAACTATAACATAATGAAAACAAAAACCAAACATGTGTTAACATAAATTAATATTAATAACTTGGAAATTTGATACTTTATAATAAAATTATTTAGCAATTTAGTTTAAGGCAGTGTTTCTCAACCAAAAACTTAATAATAATTGTTGGTTCATTTTTGGCAAGAAAACAAACATATTTAATGTGCTACTAAATACATTTATTTTATTTGCAGAAAATCATAGAAAGTTTACAAAGAACAAACAAAATATAAATTATTTACATAAAAAATGTGCATAAAATTAAAAAAAAAAAAATGCAAAAAACAAATATAAAAACTTTCGCGGACCATTAAAATTTTTCTGGGGACCACTGGTGGTCCGCGGACCACCTGTTGAGAAACACTGGTTTAAGGTATATTACACTTTTATCAGAAAGGTATAAAAATCTAATACATATTAATTTGAACCAGAATAATACAACCAAAATTTTTGATCAGATAATTTTTTCAAAAGATATCGATTATTTTGCATTTTTAATAATGAACAAAAGCGCTGAAAGGGGCACACAACAGTATAGTTCTCACAAGTATCTTATACAAAACTAACAATCTGAAATAAAATTAATAGCAATACATCAAAAATTGCAGAGAATTTTTATCTATCTGATAAAATATTTTTAATTGTAAAAAATTGTTATGTAATTGTAAATTATAATATAGACGCCATCTTGTAAACCAATCGACTCATGTTTGCGTAAGCGACGTGGAAAATTGTAACTTAAGTTCTACAAGTATATTTCTATAGTCGGGGAGGATTTACTTGACCGTCACTAGCCATAGCAAATGCATGATTGAATCTAGAAGTTCATAAAAATTAAGCGATGCTACTGGTTCGGATGGTGGAAAAGAACTATTGCCTCATTTCACTCGCTCTAGGCACAGCTGCAATAAAAGCGCTTTTTACAAAAATATACATACATTTATCTGAGTATATTCAAATATAAGAAACGAAGATAAAAACTACGGGCGTACGTTGGTATGAGAAGCTAACAGATGTAATTGAATTTTACATAGGACTGTGTGAAATAGATATAAATTTGTTTATCGGTTCTCTGCTGATCGAGCAGCATGTTAAGTCTCGCGAACTATTTTGTTCTATTGTGAAAATTACTTATAGTTATTGTACTTGCTGTTTTATTGTTGCTGCCATCTTGAATCTGCCGCGGTTCTCAACATAAGTACTGCGGGTAAAATATTTCGTAAAGAACATTTCGTAAAGAACACGTGTAGCAAGTTGCATTCCATTATTATAAAGTATAGTATTTTTCGACAAAGGTTCTGAACTATAAATAGTCATGTCGAAAAAAGGTGACGTATTATTTGAACATTTCTACACAAAATTATATAAATATAAGAGTTATTTGAAACCCACAAATATATTTAGTAAATTACAAAATATTTTTGTCTGATATCAGCTAACCGATCTCACAAGTATTGGTATACAGGATACATTGAAAAACCTAACAAGTCAAGATGGAGGACTTAAGTGAATGAGGCCAAAAGTCAACCCGACTGGCAGTGCCCAAAGAAGAAGAAAGAAGATATCTATGATTAAGTTATTGAGCGATAATATTTCTACAACAATTTTTTCTACAATTAAAATTATCTCGTGAGATAGATAAAAAATCGCTGCAAATTTTGATATATAGATTGTTACTAATTTTATTTCAAATTATTAGTTTTGTATAAGAAACTTATTTTATGTGAAGGGGTACAATACGTACCGTTAAAACGAAGCTTAAAGAACGAAAGTGATTTTTAAAAAATAAGTAAATGTTGTCACAAAAGATCAATTTTCAGACCCAATATGGACTTCTTTCACTTACTAAATACTTGCAAAACCCTGAAATATGCGAAATTTTACTTCACATCAACATAATTATAATTGTTGATGTGTTGACAAGATATTTTTTTAAGCTCTGTGAGTACCTTAACTCTCTCTGAAGTGAGCCTTGACCTCGTCCTTCAATTATTTTACATGCGAATATCTTCATCTCTATGTCAAAACATTATTTTCTTATGATTCCAACTGTACACGTTCCGCCATCTTTTATTTTAAAGGATATCTCTTATTTAAGTCTTAGGTATTAAACCTATGTTTCCCAAACAAAAAATTAAGGCCAAACAAACCTAACATAACATAATTTACCTTTTCCTTCCCATATACCTTAAAATCAATCCAAATTCCCATAAATTTAAGTTTAAACCATCCCGTTGTCATTTCCCGAGAAAAACCCTTTCGTAAATAATTTCCCAGTGTAATACAGTCGGCGGAAACATCCGAAGTGAACGTCGGTACGCGAAGGGAGCGTCGACATCTCCCGGACGCCCTGTTTTGCTAGTATTCACTCCACAGCCAAACAGTTTCAATATATAATATTAAACTGTAGCAAGCACGCAAACCATAGTGATTTAAAAAACTATAAAACATGTGAAAATTGAATATCTAAGTGTTTTTTAAAAGTGTATTGTTAAATTTTTTGAGAACGTAAAACTGGTAAAATTAGATAGACCCTATTTTTTTAATTTTTACTGGAATATTACACATTCAACACCCTACATGAATAACAGAAACCACATTAAAACACCTCTTATTTGTTTTTTTCTCTCTTAATTATTTCTTTCTCCTTTTTTGACATGTTGTTATTTTATATATTTGTATATACCTGTTTATTTATAATCTTCAAGTCGCTTTATGCAACTAATTGTTCAAAATAATATAATTTTTGTTATATTCATACTTTGAAACAAAAGATCAATGGCCTCAAGAGCTTTTTTGAGGGATACACCAAAGCAAAAGCTTTAAATAACAAATTTAAGCATTGTCTGAAAAATGATAAACACATTGTAACTTAAAATTATACTAAAAGTAGGATATATCAAAATATCCCACTTTATTGAAAAGCATATTGTATTTAGCAGCTTATTTGGCTATTAGAGTCACAAGCCATGGCTAAAATAACCAATTTTAGTAATTTATGTGTTAAAATTCAACAAGTATTGAACCCGGATAGTTTGTTTTGTATTCTTACTTTCAGTCGAAACATTTTGGAGTTTTAAAACATTACAGAAACTGAATCCTGTGTATTTTTCTTGAGGTAAAATACAAAATATACCGTATTTATGTAATTCTGTTACTACAGATTACTCCATTTTGTTTACTGTTCAGTTCTAAGCTTTGTGTATGATTTTTTATGCGTTCTAAATTTTGTTTAGATTGAAATTTTGGATCTTATTTTTGATCCCGCTACAATCTATGCAACATAAAATGATTATATTCAATAACTAATGTATTTTTAATACCAAATACGTTTTTAATTGTGTTTTTTTTTTTAATTGAAAACTTAGAAGAAAATGCAAATTGCACCGCACTACTCAGGATGCATTTATTAAAATTAATTAAATCCTTATAACTTGACTTAACATTGTTTTCGAAGCATCGCACAGATTTTTCCTGTTGATTTATGAGATCTGAAAATAGGGATAAACAACTGTTCAGTGGAAAGTAATTCTGCTAATGTTCGAATCAAAGATTTATAACTTCTTCCAGGGTTCTAAGATAACGAATTCATGACGAAAGTTCTGAGTGATGCTTAGTTACTGTTGGACAGCATGAAAACATGATGGATTGAGTTCTTCAGGATAATTACGAAGAGAGAACTTGTTTATATTTTTGTCTGAGGAGCAAATAGCCATAATTCCTGTACACCAAAAATCTTATTTACTTAACTCAGAGGTCGGCAACCTGTTCTACGTCGCGAATTGCATTAAGTAACTTTTTTTTCTTTTACGTTGCGAGTCGCATTCAGTAATAAATTTTTTTGGCGGGCAATACCATTTGTAATTTGTATTTTTTACGATCTTAAGTTCTTGTTTACGCCGGTTTGTACATATTTACGTTGGCATAAGTACGTCTACTGTGTAAGAAACCTAAAGCAACGAGGCAATGTGTTGGCTACGCTGGATAAGAAAAAAACATTAAATATTCGGTGGGCCACATTCGTCCATGGCCGATCAGTCAGTTGCCGATCCCAACTACAGTAAAATCTACTAATGTGATCACTAGCGTAAGATGGTCACCTGTTTAAGTTGACCACTTTTTGATGCTCCCTATAAAAGAATACCTTTACTACAATTTCTAAGTAAAGTAATCACTTTGAGTTGGTCCCTTCGGTAGTCACTTTAGCCAGGTTTTGCTGTTAACATCGTAACATAGTAATCACTGTTCACATCATAATTTCGTCAATCTCTCGTCGTCGGTTGGCTGTTGAGTCGTTAATTTTATACAACAGCCAATAAGGTAGCGACTTCAATCCTTCACGTGATTTTATTACTATTTCTGAATTTCGAACAGGGTATAGCTACTTGCTTCTTCGTTTGTCTGTCAATCTGTTTGTCTTTCTGTACCAGGCGTCGGTAAAATGGGATTAGATGAACCAAGAAGTCGTTAAATTTGGATTCTTTACTTTTAGAAGAGCCATAGAAATGTTATACCACAAAAAATACTCGAATATTTTGTGAATAAATTTAAAAAACGCGCGTTTTTTTGGTGTAGCGCAAAAGTCCGTCCATACGCTGATGGGTCAAAAGCTCAACAAGCAAGCGGTACGCTCGCACCAGTGTGATTACAAATCGACAGCATATTAATTCATATTAGGTGCAAACCTTGTAATTTTGCAATTCTTGTAAGTATATCAAGATCCATATTTGGATAACCAAAGACCCAGATCTCTCTTGCGAGTCATATGTTGCCGTCAGTGTTATGCCAGATAAGTTTTTTTTAATCTAGATCTCATCAAAGTACCTAGATACATATACCAAATAATATGATGCGATATCTAGTTAATATATATATAAATAACGGACAACACATAACGAATCAAAATGAAAAGCAAAAAAAGAAAACTGATTAGTGATGACAAAAAAAAGTAAAATGGATCAAAATTAAAACCGAATAAAAAAAAACTGTGTTGTCTTTTATCTGATTTTAAATTTTAATTAAAAAGATATGATAACTAAGGCTATTGTATGGATAAAAGTTAATCATAATACTATTATCTAAATAATCTTAATACTTGTTGCTGACCACTGGTCTGTATCATATATATATATTACAGTAAAATTGTAAATTTTAGTAAATATAAACACTTAGAATGCTTTGCCTACGATATGAGGCCAGTACGTCACCTGCGCAGAAACCAGAATTCGTACAGTCGCTTGGTTGCTAATCAACAGACGTAAAATTGGCTGCGAACTACATTGCGATTGGTTTACGTCATTGTTTGGCGCATATACGATAACGTCCCAGGCCTCATCTCCTTAGAAAAGCACTCTACTACTTACGTAAACACTTACTAGTCAGTGTATGCACTTATTAGTCAGTGTATGCAATTACGTAACATTTTAGCAAAGATATCAACTAAATATAAAAATATCCACAATTCCTAGTAAATTATTCATTTACTAGTCAATGCATAGACACATCTGCTATAAAACATTAATAAAAGCATAATATCAAGATACTAATTTTAAATATATGCTTAAAAAAGGAAAACGAACACTTAATTTAATAAATTTACGAATTTAAAGTTAGATGAAGAAAAAAATCAATTATTAAAATATTTCAAAAATTAACATAAAACAAAGAGTTCCAGTCTTACCTCTTGATATAAAGTTATTTTGTACCTTAGTTATGCAAAAAAGATAATTAATTTTAAGGGCAATTTTCAAAAAACCGTTTACAAAATATAAATCTTTTTTAACAAAAAGTTAGTCAAATTTTCATTGAAAATTATGCATTTTTGTTTGTGCTTTATAAATTATGTTGTTTGTATGCACATCTACTAGTACAAATGTTTTTGAATTGATTAATTTTTGTTTATGCATACTTTTACTAAAGCAGTTGTGAAAATGTATATTTTTGCTAGTAAAAGTTTAATTTACATAACTTTGAATGAGATGACATCCAGAGAAGTATAAATCTATAGTCCGTTCAAACGTTAGAATGCAGTATTGCTCTTATGGGAAATGGGAGCCATGTTGCCAATGTTGTAAAGGTGTCAAATATATCAATGAACTCAAACTATGCGTATTTTTTTATTAGTTTGTTCATAATTTACTCAAATTAAATGGAAAAATTATCCGAGGAAAATGATTAACCGTTTGTTCAGCGTTTTCAACCAGCGTGATTTACAGCTGGCAACCGCGCTAAGGAAGAAAAGGATAGTGTTGATGAGAGAACCCATTAGAGAGCATGAAAAAGAACTACTCCATTTGTCCTGTATTCTAACCCTTGAACGGACTATAGTAAATAAACTTCAATCAGCTATTTTGGATGTATTTTATGGAGAAACGCAAAGTTTCTCCAATAAATAATTGGCTTCTTTAGGTGCTAAAAATATAGTACAAAATAATACAAGGTTATTCTGTGTTCGCTAAAAAGAAGGACGTAATACTGACGATATTACTCCTAAATGTACACGGATTGAAAATATGGTGACGAAACCCGGAAACAGGAGATTAAGGCTCACCTGGAGCTGTCGCATCAATGATGATGATGAATACAAAGTTATATACAATGTGTTATATCATATTTACCTATTCTAATATAATACTACATATTTATATATTATTAAATAGTGCACCAGTTGTTATGATGTTCTTGAAAACATACTGTCTAGGAAATATTAACTTCGCATAAAACTGACATAAGCTTTTTTAAGCTCCTAATGTTTGCAGACTGCACATGTCTGGTCAGATTTTATCAATTTTATCGAAGAAATATTATCTTCGACATGAAATTGACCTGTGACTTACGTGGGATTTCTAGTGATTTTTCATTTCGCGTCTTTGAGTTTATTTCAATTTAAAATACTGTTCACTAAAGAAGTTATACAATCTAAATTGCAATCAGAGAAGATCCATTTTGACATTTTACCGTTATAAGAACCAACAAGATATATATATATATACAGACTTATTTTTCACAATAAACTACGTACATATCCTTCGGTACGTACCAGAGAACAAACCTACCATCTTGTCATACTTCAATCTTCCAATCTTCTCACTACAACAGTATGTTTTAAGGATTTTAAAAATCATCATTTCTAACAATTGACATATAGTGTTTCTGATTTCTCGACATTAGACTTAATCTCGAGAAAAATAATTATATAATTATTAGAATATACATCTTTTTTAATGTTGAAAATATTATAGAGGATAAAAACATGTTAAAATTATAATCACCTTTAAAGTACTAAAGTAAAGGCGTCGAGTAAATTTTACATTTCTCGAGAAATGAAAAATGAGAATTAAAACTTTTTCTCGAGAAATTCTCGGGAAGAATCACTACTGATATATCAATGCACTACTTATGCCTGGTTGCATAAACTCTTAAAACTAGATGCAAACTAAAACTCGTTGTAAAACACAAAATTGCCTGACAATGCATTGCTTTCCTAGGCAATTTTGTGTTTTACAACAAAAACTAATAAAAAAATGTGTAAGTAAAAGTCGTTTCTTTTCAAACGCTTATATTTAGAGCCCTGCAAATCCGCGGGTATCCGCGGATTATCCGCGGATATCCGCAACTTTTCTGCGGATGCGGATAAATTATCATTTAAACCATGCGGATGCGGATTAAATGTCATATCCGCTTATCCGCAATATCCGCGTGAACAATAAATCTTCGGTTACTTTCGGGGAAACAAGCAATTGTGTTCTGACTACGCAGTCCTCGGTTATTTTCGGTTGTCTGTATATACATGATATTTTGTCGCATTCAATCTCACTTTATGTTATTTTTATTAAGACAATTGTCCATGATCAAGACTGAGTTGAGAAAATCAACTTAACTTTCTTTTTATTATTGAATATATTATAGAAAATAATATTTTGGACAAAAGTTTCCTGGTACACTTTCGACGTAATTCTTCCTACCTCTGCTCTAATTCTGGCTTTTAAATCTGATAAAGGTTTTTTTTTTACATAAAACTGATTAGTAAGTTTTATTTAAATACCAAAATTTACCTACATAATTTTTTCTCGAAAATTTTATTATGTAACCTGCCAATTTTTTTATACTACCCGAAGTAAAAAGTCTTGCAGATCCCAAAAATTTGAAAAATGACACATGTTGCTATTTGCAAAAGTTGCAACGCCTAACTCATGCGCGAAATGGCGTAAGAGAATTACTTGATCCTAAAAATATGAAGCACCTTCTATCAAGTAACTTTTCTGATTTTTTTCTAAAATTCAATATTAAAAAAAGCAGCACGCCACTTACTCCCTACGAAAAAGAACGCTTAGGCCCCCCAAAATTGTTATCTCTCTCTAGATTTAAATAAGTTATTAGCGCATCTAGGCCTTAAAACTTTTGGGGTCCCTTAGGTTAGGTTAGTAATAAATAAGCTGGTAAATCCAAAAATTTTCAGTAGCGTTTTAGAGCAGAGATTACCTAAACAGGCGAAATATGTTAGTTCTTTCCAAACTGATAGTAAAACCTGTAGTGCGGATAGTGCGGATATTTTTGCGGATGCGGATCGGATGCGGATTTGTTATTTACAAAAGCTGCGGATGCGGATAGGATGCGGATCATGGATGTGCGGATGCGGATCGGATGCGGATACAGAAAAGCTTATCCGCGCAGGGCTCTACTTATATTCAAAGATATCCAACAGGACATATCGACGACGCGCGTGCAGTATATCCTAAGTGACATAAACACAGTTTATCAAAAAACAACAAAAACTGTTTTACTTGCATACCAGTTAATTTATTCTTTTTATAATATACTCTAGTTATTTAAATGGGCTATATTAGGCGCAAATAGCCATCGTTGGTGTGCGCCAAGAATTTTAACTAACAATTAGAAAGTAATATGCCATACACAAAGCAGAAACTAGCCCCATTTTTAGGAACTATTGGAAGTATTAAATATGAGGCATTTAAATTGTTTTTCTGGCTAAGATAACTTACCACCTAATCAGCGGATCTTAAATTGGGGTCCGCGTAGTCATTACCGGGAGTCCGCGAAACAATTTTGACATTAACTACATCCTCCAACTTTTTGCTTTTATTTAAATAACTCATTTAATAGTGCCTATGAGATTATTAAGCCAGAAATTTAATCTCAAGAACGACGTAAAATGCCTAGGGCTGGGATGGAGTCAAAATAAAATGTTCAAGAGGGGGTCCTCGGACTACCTAAGTTTAAGAACCCCTGCACTAGATAGATTTTTATGTTATTTATTTAAATTTATCACAAATGCAGATTATCAAAAAATGTCAGTTAGGAGGTATTGTACGCGCGTCGTCGACATATACCCATTTAAAAAACCAAAGTTGTCCTGTTTGTTCCGGAAAATTACTACTATTCAATTCTTTGGATAAACCTTAGTCATCAAAATTTTTTTTCTACTTGCTGAAACATCGCGTTTTTGAAAAATAACGTGTTCAGTATTGAAAATAAATAATAGCGAACTACCGGTACTGAAATATTGGACGGAATTCGCATCCCTGTTCGATATTACATTGTTTGTGCGTACATTTACTAATCAAATTAGTAAATGTATATATAGACTAGTAAGTGTACACATTTACTGCAACATATACACAAACTGCGGTACACACACAAAGGCACACAAATTAAATTACTTACTCTGAAAGGCATTCTATTTAATTGCTGGTTGAAAACTTTTGTATCCTTTCAAAACGACACGTGAAAGGTCTGTGTGTGGTTGGAGATTTTGTTGTTCTTCTAAAAAATACCTAAACACCATGTGTCGGAAGACCAAAGTGAATAATATAAACTATTTAGAGTTGCTGTTTAAAATAACTGTATTACCTCAAGTGTATATTTTCTCGGAAATGTGATATTTCAATTGTGCTTTGTATATTTAAAGTAGCATCTCTTATCTGTGCTTATGCTAAGTTGTGTCTCGGGTACTATTGTGTATTTAGGACAGAGAATTCATGTATCAATAATGATATCGTCTTTCCTACTTCGTAAGCAACGCAACGCTATACTTGTTGAGTTCGAAATATCAATAAAACTCGTAGAAATCCACTTCACCAGATACGTCCTAGTTTTTGATATTACTATTAACGTGGGTAGATATATAAAAGCTTTATTGACATGTCCTGGGAAAAAAGTCATCAATATGCAGCCTGTATTCTAAACCATACGCATTAAAGAAATATTTTAAAAATGTCACGCAAATAGAAAATCTTTATCTTTAATGGACAAATATTGTCTGTCTTCGTTTTGTAAACTGTGTGTTCTAAACCAATGGTGCCTAACCTTTTAGTAACCGCGGAACATCTGAATATTTTAAATATTTTCACGCCTCCCTAGTTCGTTTTTACGTAATAATTATTTTATTTATTGATTATAATAACAAAAAATTCAGAGAACTGAAAAAAATTTAGAGAAAAGTAGCCATATATCAGATAGTTGTTTAATATCGAATAGTGCTGTCTCTCTCTTGAAGTTTACATTCCTAAGATTGGTTGTCAGCAGCTCTCCATTCCTCCCCGACTCTGCTTTTCTCTTCAGATCTACATATTTCTGACAGTTAAGTTGCTTCTTCAACTGACTCATATAGTTTAAGTGGGGTCTTCCTTAGGGTTAGTTCCTTCGACCATACCTTCCACGATTATTTTCAACAAACCGTCATGTCGCAAAATATGCCCCATCAACCTAGCTCGTCTTTTATTTATATTTTGAAGCAGAAATCTTCTTGCTTCAGCTCTTTGAAACACCTCTTTGTTCGAGACTTTGTCAACCCATTTCACTTTTAATATGCGTCGATAACGCCAGGTCTCGAAGGCTTCCAATCTTCTTTTTTCTGTAGTTGCTATTGTCCAAGTTTCACACCTATATAGTGCTATACTTCATGCATATGTTTTTAGAAGCTTCTTCCTCAGTGTCATTGCGATGTTATTAGAGGTGAATAGATTTCGTTTCTTGTTAAAAGCGAGATTAGCCTGAGCAATTCTACTAGTAATGTCCCTCTTTGATCTGTTATCGTACGTGATAACAGATCCTAGGTATGTGAATTCTTTGACTTGTAATAACGTCTAGGCGTCTATTTCAATTGATGTTATTACATCACCGGTATTTCTTCCACACACCATTATTTTGGTTTTGGCTGTATTCAGCCTCATAAAGAATTCATCATTTAGGGTTGACGACATTACTTTCGAAGCAGATTGCAATTCTTCTGCACTATTTGCCAGCATAGCGATATCGTAACCATATATCAACATGTTGATGTTATGTCCATGTATTTTGATGCCGTATATTTTTTCTCTGACAGAATTTATGGCTTCCTGAATGTAGGCGTTCAATATAATTGGCGATAAAGCGCAGCCCTGTCTCACACCTTTCCGGATCCCGGCTTCTTCTGTTTTGTTGCCGATCTTAATAGCACTGTACTTATCTAATTATCTACTAATATTATATTTTGCGCACACAGTCACACTCTACATGTAGGGACAAAACGATATTATTACTTTTCTTTCGGTATTAGTACTAGTATGGATTATAATTATTATCGTTGATATTTGTACAGTAATGTGAATCAGCGATCCTAGCGATGAATTATGGTATTTGATATTAAGTAATGTTGTAATAGTTTTGATTTTAACCTGAAACTCTAGGTCTAAAATCAACTACTGCAGATAGCAGCACTAAATGAAGTGTGTGGCACGCAGATTTAAATAATTAGGTGCCAATTTCCAATCAGTAAATTATTATTTAGGTAATTTACTGCCACCCACAAAACTATATAATACTAATTCGAATTAGTCATAATAACCAATATTTTAATTTGACTACTCCTAGTGTAAGTCGCTATTTTCATGAAAAAATCCAAAAAAATACTCTGGTATCTTCTTTTTAATTAAGGTCAAGCCTCCAAGGTCCAAACATATTTTTCTTTGCTATTTACCTTATTAACGAATTTTTAGTACTCGTATTTATTTTTTTTTACTAGTACATTAATCGCTACCACGAAATATGAATACTTATCGCCGATACCGATATTACGAAACGTTATTGCTATCAATACAAAGTATCGATACCTCCGATACCCCAGCACTGACTGCACTTTTTTTACTAGTAAAGTAATCGATACCATGTAATATCGATACTTTTTCTGTAACACGATTCGTTATACATTTTTTTGTCTATATATTTTGTTTCTCTAAGGTTCTTAGTATATTTAAATCTCATAAATTATATTTTTCCAAGAAAAATAGGCCAATTACAAAAGTTATCTGGAATACAACTACTGTCATTCACTTAAATCTATTTAATGAGACCTGTATTGTTGAAACTCTCCACTAATTTCTTTATTCTTGCTTCAGTTGTTCTATTCAATGCTACTCACATGCAGGAGTCTTCAATGTCCCTTTTGTTGTTTCGTTTTAATATTTGCCATTGTGGACACTCTTTTCGCACAAATAATAAAAACAAAAGGCAGCTAATTTTGAATGGCGATGGTTAATATATGCGGATATTCTTTCCGAGTATGTATACAAAATTAAATCGGACTAACTAATCGATAAACGGGACTATACGATACTTTGAGAGAACAAGAAATAAGTGACACGTTCAAAGGTGCGTTCGGCATAACTGTGCAGTGTTAACTCTGTGTTGTGCAAGTTTTTTGTCACGCGACACTGTGCATACTGTGCAAGAAAATCAAAGACGGACGCTTTGTTCAGATTGTGCAGTTATTCAAACTATTATTCTAACCTTCTTTTTTTTTTGTAAACGAATTATGTGTGTGTGATTACATCAAGTCTGTCTCCTGCTAATTGTTTTGTACGGTAATATATAAATAACGCATGAAGGTTTTGTGATACTTTTAAGTAATATGAAATAAATTTTATTTGATGAGGAAGACAGAAGAAAATTTTAAGTATTTTTGGCCGTATTTACATGTTCCATCATGAGGTTCATGTCTATACTATTTATTTTGCAAATGCTGCAGGTATAAACAATGATATCTTGATTGTTTTCACTCATATTGTTTTGTAAAAATAATAACTTTGTATTTTTACCGCGAAAAACACTATTGCATAGACTGCCGTACGATCTGAACTTGTGACGATTGTGCAACGCAAACTGCACTGCACAGTATATGCCGAACGATCTTCGTGCAGCACAAAGCACACAGAAACTTTATGACGAACGCTTCTTGTGTAAATTATGTAGAATGTGTAGATTATTAGCTTATGCCGAACGCACCTCAAATAAGTAAACTAGGTATGTAAGTAAAAAAAATGCGGTTGAATCAATTTTAAGTCCCTGTCAGACATAATCCTTCCTACTCCTTTCGGGATAAATAACAAAATAAGATTTTATCTACGATCATCAAATAATAAATGCATTATGTGTCCAACTTTTAATACATAAAGCTGTTCATATTGCACGCCGTGTAAAAAGGAACGCGCAAGCGTGCTCACCCGTGGATTAAGAACGTCTTTTTATACTGCAAGTTTTTCTGGTCTAAGCTACACGTAAAGCTTCATTTCCGAATTTGTTTAATTTAGGAAAAGAAATACTTGTTAATGTGGGTTTATTTTAAACATAGTACACAATATTTATTTGTTCATTATTTTTATTAAAATTCAGTAATTAAAACAATAAAATTGAATAAAATAATTCAATAAAATTGAATAAAATAAAATAATTACATTCGCTTGTAATATTTAATTAAACATTTCAATGGTTATATTTTTAATTAAAATGTATAGACAAATATTTAATTACTAGAATCAAAAATTACATGAAAATAGTTTAAACAATTACTAATGTGGCCAGCTTATATTACTGCAGATTAGTTTAACTATTATTTTATTAACTATTACTGCAGATTGCCCGCGATTCTCGAACGTAACCGTTCCAGAAGGGTGTTCGAGAACTAAATTATTCGTGAACTGAAACTATTTTTCCCATAATAAATAATGTAAATGGGATTAATCCGTTCTAGACCCTAAATTTAAATAACAATTTAAAACTTTACCTATACCGTGGAGAGCTAATGGCAAATTGTAAATGAAGAGGAGGGATGGAAAGATGTTATTGTTTGGAAGGGGAATCTTCTAGCTTATTTCTCTCCTCTGCCTCTGCATCAAGCATTTTACTAGCGGTTACTCTAACACCTAAAATGTTAACTTACATCGACGATTGTAAACATAGCGCCACTTCAGAATACAGTTTTTCTAATATCGTTCAACTTCAGACGTATCCGTTGGTGTTCGACTTAATATTTCACTTCAGAATCGCACCATAAGAATCTATCTAATGATGTTTATTTTTGCCTGCGTTTTAACACTTGTCGAAACTGAGCCTGGACATTGTCATTAAACATGTTTATGACCCTGTTAGTTATTTCTTTGTTATGGTGATATTTCTTCACAAAACTTTGTAGCTCTCTCCATTTTCTAATAATTTCCTTAATTAGTAAAGTAGGAAATCCCCCTTTACTCCTCCATCTGAAGACATTTCCATTGCCGTGCATGCTGTTCCCTCTGAAAGTCTTGGCGTTTCTGTTTGGTTAGCTCATTCTTCGGGTCTTTCAGCAACGTTCAACAACTGAGTAAAAACGTGTTCGATAATAGTGTTTATGTTCGACAACTGAGACTTTGTTTTCACTAAAATGTCGGTCAAAAACAGAATTGTTCAAAAACAGAGCCGTTCGAAAACCTATGGTATTTGTTTCTTTTCGTTGTGATAAATTGATTTGACACGCTTGTACATAAATATAAAGACAGCAAGACAGATACTATATTACTTGACCTGTCGCTTGATTAATCGGTTTGTCTCTACTGTCATATTCCTTTCAGTCAATTTGTCTCTCTCTGACTGTCTATGTATTAATCTGTATTAATCCTAGTCTATCTGGCTATCTATAAGTGCATGTTGTTACATGATTATATAAAAATATAAGACAATTGTTTCTATAATTATTGAAATATCTAAATATTTGACTTTACATCAATTATTTTACAGCAATAACATTTATATAATTAAGATCATTAGTCACTGCATTTAAACCACAGCTAAAATGATCTTAAACCCTTTAGCATACCACCGTGTAGTCCAGACTATGTCACTACTGAACTAATCTTCACTGAACAACCGCGTGAATGCGACGATTATATAAGACAGTGATGTCGAACGTATGACCGGTGGGTCACACAGTGACCTGTATGACGATTTCAAACGACCCATACAAAAGAAATTCTGAAAATTCTAAAGAGAGATTCTAAGATAACTAAGGTTGGGTCTAAGTGAGCATTCACGAAACAGGTTAGGAAAATCGACAAATATGATTATAATAGCGAGATGGAATTCAACTATTATCTGTTATATATCTATTATACACGTCAAATACAATGCCGCTAGCACAGGTGGAGTTAACGAGATTAGCAAGGATTCCACACAAATATTTACCCCCTAAAACTGTAGATTTTTATTTACGCATTATATATTTGACCCTTGGTTTGAATCTACAAAATTTCAAATACAATTTTGACCCGTCTGGGAATAAAGGTTCGCCATCGCTGATATAGGATGTAACTTAATACATATTACAAACTTCTAGAGCTTGTAGGAGAGTCCAGAGTGGATCATATTCTGATAAGGAACTCATGCCTTGAAATTCACCATTTCTACGGTAGAATCCTGTATAGAAACTTTTAAATAAAAACTTTCTAATATGTATTTAGTTACCTATGACAAATTCGTTCTGGAAACTTCCAGCAATCTAATATCAGCTCTTGCCGGCGCACTTACAGAATTGCATTCGTAACAATATGTTTGTTACCATCTATCTCTCAGACTATAAAATAGGTTTTGTAATTCTCATGTGGAGTATACGAGTTTTTATTGGGCTACAGCTTCGTTCGTATTCTCTTCTTTATTTATAGTGTGTCACTATGACAATCTTAGTCTCCAAATTTGTTTATGCCCAGTAGATTCCAGTTCAAAGCTCTTTTTGCTATGTTGTCTGCTTTTCGTTTAAGCCCAACTCACTTGCACTTTTACGCTTTTAAACGATTTCTTGTCATATTCACTTTTGCTGTAATAATAATATTGTTTATTGACAAAAATTACAAGTACATGACATGTTTTTAGTCAGTCAGGTACAATATATAAATAGTAACTTATAACTACAGAAATGGAAAGCAATGTAAAATATTATAAAATAAGAATAAAACAGAAAAATATAAAAAAATAAAAAATACAAAATACTTCAACAGTTCCAGTTCACACTATTTATATTAAAATTTAAAAATTCTTGAAATGAATAAAACTGATTAGATTCCAAGAAATCCTTGACGTTAGCCGGAAAATTATTTAATCTGAGAGATTTAATATTCTCGGGCAATATATTTAAAAATTTAATTGCAAAGAAGTTATAATTTCTAGTTAGCAATCTGGTTAAAGCTAAATAGAAATGAGTTTTATTACGAGTGTCATACGTATGTACTTGTTCCACAGTATTATAATGCTCCTTATTTTTATGTCCGAAAATTAAACACTGGTAAATATAAAGAGATGGCAAATTCATAATTTTTAAACCTCTGAAAGCATGCTTGCAATCTGCTCTGTAAGTTGTCCCAGAAATGATTCTAACAACTCGTCTTTGCAAGGCAAAAATTCGTTTTGCTGAAGCACTATGTCCCCACGCAAGCAGGGCGGAAGTCTTGAGTCTGAAATAGAGCATAGCAGGACATTTTTAAAACATTGACAGGTACACAATCAACAAGATTTCAAATTAAATATATGGTTTTACATAACTTAGTTGCTAGAGTTTAAACAGATGGTTCCATGTCAACGTGGGGTCTATATGAACGCCTAGAAAATTTACTGACCCAGGATTAGTAAACTCAAAATGCTTTAAAGTAATTGATAATAACTCTATGAGCTTCCACAAAAATAGAAAACAAATATAACTAATTTTTATTGGCTACAGTATACCAAACTATGGTCCTCAAGCAATTATTGATAAATGTTTTTAGTAAGTTAACTTGAGGAGGTAAGGTATACTTGAGGAAAAAGGGCAGGAAGAGGTTAAAAAGAACGTGTTCAACCTAGTAGGCTATCAAAATTAAGCAATGTCATTTGGATATTGAGAGAGAAATATGGCTTCGTTTCAGTCAATCTTTCTACTGTCACAGTAAGAGCGCTGCATATACAAAAACACATATACGTTTATCTGAAAATATTCAAATATAACAAACGAAGATAAAAACTACGGACGTACGTTGGTACCAATAGTTCAAATACGGTATTGGTAACGTACAGAGAATTGTTTAAAACAGATATGTATTTGCTTAGTGCTTTTCAGTCGACCGATCGGCATCAGAATTCTCATGAACTATATTCTATATTTCTCAAAGGCATTTATAGCAGGGCAGATTTAATATTTGTGTTAACAATGTGCATTTTTGTCTATCATTTTTCATTTTATCTGTCTTTTTATTTTTGTCAGTTCGTCTTTGTCTGTATATCTACTCGTCAATCGATTTTATTCTCAGTCTCTCTAACTGTCCGGCTATATAGCACATTATTTCTGTCTGTCTATATTTCTCTGTTTCTGTAAGTATCGATGTACACCCCACGTACCTCCCACGAACGACCCACATAATCTCTCATGAGTACAACTTTTTGTATCTTGATACGTCATACAATAAATAGTAAACTCTTGGCTATTTAGATTATATAGCTCTATCCTTGACAGTTAATACAATAATCTTTTGATTTTACATACTTCTCAGAAGAAAGCGTGTCCTTTAAATGCAATTGTCCGCTAAATCCGAATTTCCCTAAAATTTTGTCGAATAAAAATGACCGGAAAATCGAAATCTTACTGCATTTATAAATAATAATTCATGTTACTGTTTCACTTTACGTATTAAAAATGTATATATTTGTAATAGTTCGTCAATTTAAAAATAAGTTTTCTTATAAATTTTGCATGTGTGTGTGTAACAGGTGAAATGTCCGATAAAATCATTACATATTAGTGGATATCATGCAAAGACGGGGTATTTGCCCTGTAAATTTAATCAAAATATTGATTCTACGAACAAACTCACACGAGAAAAATAACATGGTGCACAATTGTTATTTCAAATAATTAACAAAAAAAACACTAACATTTTGATAATGGCGAAAGCTAAAACTAAAGTAAAGTTTATTTATTTTAATGAAGTTAAGGTTATAATTGAGGCGAGTTATGGTGCTGGAGGCGCATATTGCGAATACCGTGGACAGCAAGCGTACTAATGCTTCAATTATAGGAGAAATTGAAATTCCATCCAGACGTTCCACACATGTTTAGTAAAGAATCCTCCAATATATCGATAATGTGTCTCGTAGGACTTGACAACTTAGAAAAATTGGTCATCAAGGCAAAATTTAAGGTACCCTCCTAAAAGCAAGACCTCCCAAAAGACATATCGTCACCCCAGAATTGGTTTGTCCTATCTCTGACTTTGTCCAGACTGACTTAGTAGCTACAGGCGTTACGATTAGGGTCTGCACAAAACCGATAATTTTAAAACCCAGTTTAACTGACTCTCGTTCTCAAAACCAGTTTTGAACCGTTATTTAGGTCCTCTATATATATATATAGCCTAAAAAATATCGAAATCCATTAAAAATGTCCTCATATACAAGGATATACAATAATAGAAAAACAATAAGCATACACTATTGCATCCTTACTTTTTGAACATTATAAAAGTAAAAAATATATGAAATATAAAAAACAAACTGTATTATTTCTTAATTATAAAAATAATAAACATAAACAAATTTTCCTTTAAAAAATAAATTATTCATAACAAAAAACTTTGGTCTTATTAATTTACAAAAAAAAGAATCCTTAAACAATTTAAAAGAGAAAAATTTATTTTAACATTATGAATGCGTATTGATCGATTTTATTTTAAAAATAATCTCTTAAAAAAACATAAAACATTGAGTGTTTTATTAAAAAGACTTCTAATTTTTGTGCTGAACAGTTCAGTAATCGAAAAAGCTCTTTCTGACGCCTTGTCGGTGTAATTGTATAAGCAATGCTTTCTAAAGTTTTTCAAGTTCTTCGTTTTTGTTCAAACATGCTTCAAAATACTCGAATTCTTTGGAGGTTTAAAACTCGCAGGTGTCTTTCTTAGGTTCCTCATTTAGTTTCTTCATTTCACAATTATAATCACGCATGAGTTGATCTGCATCGGAAATAGGTGAATCAACATCTGTTTCTAGTCGAATAATTCATTTTCTTCACTCCTTTCTGCTGTATTCCGCCAGTGATGTTCTGGAAATAATCTCCTGTTGACAAGCACACTTCTTTAAAATTTATTTTGGTGAAAAAACAAAAGCAAAACAATCGTTATGATAGCAAATATAAATATATTGAAAATTATCCATTTTCTTATATTTCCATTTATAATATAAATGGCTACCAATTAAATTTACGTATCAGATAAATAATACACCATTGACTGAAGTAAATATTATTAAAAATCTTGGAATCTATTTTGACATTAAATTCAAATTTGATCGTCATATTGAAATAACAACTAAATCAACATCAAGCAACTTGGTTTTATCATGCGTTCTTATAAGCATTTTACAAAGCCAAAAACCATAATAATATTATATAAATCCTTGGTCTGTAGTAAATTGGAATATAATTCTATAATCTGGAACCCACAATATGCTACATATATTAAAAAGATTGAAAATATCCAAAGACGTTTTGTAAGGAATTTGGATTACAAATTTCATACAAATGATATGATTCGTTTCTTTCTCGTTTAAATAGATGTAATCTAAATACTCGAAAAAACGAAGTACTAAATTAGAGATGAACTTTGTTTATAAAATTGTAAATGGTATGATTGATTCAACAGTTATTCTGGGTCTTATTAATTTTAATATACAAGCCTTAAATCTGAAGCAAGTAAATACTTTTATACACCCAACTCTCAAACCAACATTCGACAAAATTCACTTCTAAATAGAATATTGTTCACATTCAACCCTTGTTTTAACAACAGCAACATATTTTTCTTATCCTTTTTAGGGTTTTGTAGGTATGACCAAAAAACCCTTATACCGTCATTTTGTCGTCTGTCTGTCTGTCTGTCTGTCTGTCTGTCTGTCTGTCTGTCTGTCTGTCTGTCTGTCTGTCTGTCTGTCTGTCTGTCTGTCTGTCTGTCTGTCTGTCTGTCTGTCTGTCTGTCTGTCTGTCTGTCTGTCTGTCTGTCTGTCTGTCTGTCTGTTCGGTAAAAATTGTAGCCAAACGGCTAAACCTAGAGAGTTGAAATTTGGCATGCTTATACAACTCTTTGACCCGCACATAGGAAAAATACTAAAACATCTAAAAAACATATCCCCCTAAAAATATAAACAAATATGTGCTCATCGAAACAAAAAATATTTTTTTATAATTCTGAGTAGGGTATCAAATGAAAGCCCTTGGTACGTGGATTAACGATCAAATTTTAATTTTTGCAAAATAAATTATTTTGAAGCGATTTTTGCCAAAATTGTGCAAAAAATTTAAACTAAAAGGTTTAAACTAAAAATCTGAAAAAATTCTAAGTAATGTACATTGGTGTGAACCGGAATAGTTCAACAGGAATTTTTGATCAGATTAGGTTTTTGGAAAAAAACGCATTTTTTGTGATTTTTGGCTAATAATGTACACAAGTGTGTGCTGGTCTAGTGGTATTTGACGCTGACTTTTCACCCATGTAACCCGATCCGATAGGGATCGAACCCTGGAGAAGAGACTATATATATATATTTTTTTTTTTTTTTAATTTCTATATTGTTTAAATTATTTTTTCAAAATTCTAATTATATTTTGGCAAATGTTGCATTTAATTTTTAAAAGCGTAAATTTAATAGCCAGTGGAAATTGTTTAAATTATAATTTAATTCTGTTTCAATGTACACGAAATCAGAGGGGCGGAACTTATAACAACCAATGGAAGCCATAGGCGCAATTTTTAAAATACTTAATGAACCTTGCTATATAAAAAAAAATACTGCACATATTTAGAAACCTAAATAATGGTATTAGGCGTTCGAATTAAAATTAACAAAAAAAAATATTTTAATATAAAATTGGTTTTCGCATCCAAAATAATCATCATTCACTTACTAAATACCTGCAAAACCCTGAAATGTGTGAAAATTCACACTTCACATCAATTTTTTGAATTAAAAAAACAAGTCGATTCTTATTTAATAACTTAAGTTTTTTCCGTACGTTAACTAATACTAAACTGATATTTATTTAAGACTTATATTTTTTTCTTGTTTTTCTAAAATACAGTTAAAATATTTTTTATATTGTATCAATGTAAAATTTGATGCACAATTTCTATTATTTTATATTATGTGGAGGTCAATAGGAACTTGGTTCTGTTTGATCACCCAAAAACAAATAAATAAAATAAAATAAATAATGGAAAACAAAAAGTAGTTAAAACGTAAACTGGGCTAGTTAGGCAAACGTAGTTAAAACTGGTCGTTAAAATGAAAAGGATAGAAAGCAACTCTGTTTCGGTTTTAAGAATTATGTATGAAAATTGCTTTTAACCTGTTTGGAGTCCTAGTCACGACTCCTCAGTGCCAATAAAACGATTAAAAAGAAAGGTGATAACTGCGAATGTCCCTTTTCTGGCCAATGTTCGAACCTGGATCCTTTGGCAACAGGGTTACTACTAAGGCCATAGTGACATATTTTTAAATTTCAGTAAATATCATCCTGTAATCCTGTGTTTTTCCACTGCCAGATTATATATCTAATGTAATTTTAGTGCTTTTTATTATCTCTACACTTTTGTCGTTGTGTACAGTTAACTTAATAGACTTGGATGCTCTACATTTGTATTTTGCCAAATGAGCTTTCCGAATCATTATCTTTTATTATGTTTCCTTGGAGTTTGGTCAAATTATCTGTTTTATTTCCAAATTAATGGTTATTTTAAGTGGAAAATAGTCCGAAAATTAAGGAAAATTAACTAAAATTAAAGTTTTATTTCCGAACAATCAAGCTAATTCACCCCAGAAAAATAAATTACGTAATTTTAAACTTAACAAAACGGAAAATAACTAAAATTTTCCATGTTAAACTGAATATTCATTGTCTATATTTACCCAGGGAAACATTGGGAATTGTTTATTATCAACGTCATAAATGAATTGTTTAACTTCCCAAAGTTACCTGCTATTGATTGTAACAGAGCAAATAGAAATAAGTGTTTTTCTCTATTGATTCCCGTACACAATACACAAAACATGAGTTTTTATGTTTTCAGTTCACGTAAAACCAGGAAGTTGTTTAATATTTAATAAAGTTGAATGTGACATGTAACATAAAGTGTTAGATAAAATATTTTCACAATTCATCTGATAATGAAGGAAAATTATATAAAATTGATTCTCTTATCATTTCGGGTGTATCAAATATTCAGTTTCTTTTGTTAATTGAAATTAGAATTGTCCACATGATATTGATTGGCATTCGTCAATATATTTGACTGGTTTTTATTTACTATTGCCTACGTCGGTAACTCTAAATTAGAACCCTTGCGTGTTAGAAGTCTTCGCGTCGTATCCAAACCATGTAGAAAGTTGAATACAACTATCTACGTAGTTTGTCTTTATATCATCTTTATTAAACAGATAAACTGAAAAATGTATATGAAGTGTGAATCTTTACACTTTTCAGGGTTTCGTTTGTAATCTTTGTAACTAATTAGGTAGAGTATCGTAAGCAGGGTGAGAACGAAAAAAATACCGTTCGTTTCCGTTCGAAACGAAAAGGAAATATATCGTTTCCGTTCTATTCGTTCTCGCCTATAATATTGTCAGGTGGGTGGTTTGATTGAAAGACAACTCCTGGTTTCAACAATACAAATTTATAAAACATTTATCAAATTTACAATATAATGTTTGAAGTGGCCCATGGAGTTGGGGAAGTCTTCGGTCCACCGTATTGGCCAGGATCGGCTTGGACCTATCTCCGAGGTGGGGGCTACCCATCAAGGAGTTGAGGAACCTAGAGAAGTCTTCTCCCACTCACATGGTGACTACTTGCTTGGCTCACCATCGGTACAAGTACCTGGCGTCGGTGTCTTGGTCGTCACCGTGTGGACTAATACGTGTAGGGGAGTTGTCTACGTTCCTCTGCCTCCATATTCTGTGACATCCATCCTTTTGTACCGAAGGTTAACCCAGTTCCAATACTCATTCGTCATGACAAATATTTCCTCATTACGAAAATGCGGCGTAGGTATTTCGTAATCAGGCCACATACGTCAGACGCTGACAAATAGTTTTTTAATGAGACAGCTGACCGTCATAATGTCTAGATGTCGTAATCCTGACCTAGGATTACCTATGTGACAATACTGCTCCGAAATGAAATATCGATTAAAACCTGTTTGACTGTTGTGGAACCGGTAAATATTATTAACAATTAGAAAATAAAACTATGTTAGTAATACATATCATTTATTAACTAATTATAATTGAAATACCTACTAAAATCAAGACGTATCAATTGGTAGAAGGAATAATAATGAAATTTTGGCAATACTGAGACTGACTCTGCTCGTAGTGAGGAAATGTTTGTCACTAGATAACAAAAGCATAGTATAAAATAGTGGTTGCCAAAGTAGGGTACGCGTACCTCAGGGAGCGCACGTAGCGTCGGATCTTGGGAGTACGCGAAAAACATTATCGATTTTCAACCATTTTCGAGGAGTTTGTCACTCCATACAAAATAATTGAAGACGGTTGATTCAGGACCCATTTTTTTCAGGACCCATATTCGATGGTATTATTTTTGACTTTTGACTCAGTTACATCTCACCACCTGCAAAAAGCATCTTGTATTCTATTTATAGTTTTTTGTTGAATTAAATTTACCTAATTTATCATGGCATCCTTATATCTTTGAAAATCCAATTTGAAATATGCAATACATAATTCATAAGCTAATGACAGGTAATTATGAAATCAAAACTAATGAAATAAACTGTGAAATATCATTGAAATGAAATAATCAAAGTGATAGTTAGTTCGTGTTTCAATATGCAAATTACTCACGCCAATGATAACTTGTGCAAATGGTCAATTTCAAACGAACTAACTGATATGCCATTAACTTTAATAAATACTTATGGTATTGAATTTTCATGTTAATAGCTCTTTAAAAGAATAGTCGTTAAAACTACGTTCACAAGTAAACTCAACAGTATTGTCACGAACTCTTGGCTTTAATTATACTGGTACATATATTTTTTTAAATATGTTTTTTGTACGCATGTAGGGAGTTGGTAAATTACTATTACTTAAAAAAACAGGAGCATAGCTTTACTATGCTGCATATATTTACGTAAAAGTACATTTGGGTGGTAAGAGAAATTAAACGATAGTTATGTATGCAATTATCATTTATTTATCCGATTCAGATGTCTGCTTGATCGTTGTTTTTATTCATGTCCATGGGATCTTGGTACACGACGGTATCGAGTACATAAGAAATCGATGGAGTGCCACTGGTATACTCTGTCTCGTCGTCGGCGTCTCCGGTGCCGTGGTCCCTCGATCCGCACGATCCAGATGTCTTCTCGGTTGGTGCTGCACACACGCTACACTACAATGACGAGAGCGCCAGAAGTCGATAACAATCGATGTTGCCTGAGTTTATTTTGCAGCCTCCCATGCTGATTTATCTCGGAGACGCTGCTCACGCTTTCGCTCTGCCGGTATCTTAACTAGTGTCTTTCGATTCCCAGAAGCCTCGGCTTGTTTCCTTTTGCACGTCGGTCGCAATATTACTTTTCGTTGTGTTTCCTGAACAATTTTGAAATTTTATAATCGATAATCCTGCTTCAAGCACTCTACCGCGGTATATATTTACATTTTTCTGCTAACGCAATACGCGTCCGAGAACACCCCTCTCTAGCTACGAATTGAAGTACTAACGTCAACGCTATGACATTTAGTTCAAACGCAGCGACACTTCAATAAACGCGAGGCGACTCGACGACCAGCGACTTTACATACATTACGACGTTGCCAGCTCGTTCAGAGTCAACCAGCAACAGACGTTCATATCTAATTTGATATACCGTTCTTCCCTTTATTCATCAGTATATAAATCTTTCTCTCTGTCTTTTCATTTGTAGCTGTAGCGAATTATTGGGTTGCATTTTTTCGTGATATCCAATTCCCAAATTAGCCCTCATACCCAGTGAGGGGAAAGATGCAGTTCTACATCAACAATAATTTACTCTAGTTTGAAAATATCCAATTTATTTCCTAATCTAAAAAATTCTAACATTTTAATACGAAAAATTTTATTGTAAATAATTACAAAAGAAAGAAACATAGAATCACAGTTTACAGTTCTTCTATGCTTCGCTTGTATTCCAAATGTAGGGCATCTCTTGTAAACAGTCCAACAGTAGTTCGATTCAATTGCAGAATTCCATTTACCCTGGTACCGTTTCTCCATCACTGGCATGTCTTGATGGAATCTCTCAGCATGCTTATCACATACTGTGCCACAGTTGTCCGGAAAAAATCCAATTGGGAGATCAGAAAATGTACTGTTAAATACATGTTGCTGGTTAGTGTATGATATAAAGATAGACGTTTGGTAATAAGCTGTTTGTAGTTATGGACTCTGTTGTTTCTAAAAAAGTATACCACCATAAGTTTAAAAAACTTCCCAGGTAACTTTCTCAATACCATGGATTGGCAAAATGCATTGAGCGTAATTTTACCAGCTTCGAAGATTAGTATTGCAAAAAATCCAAGCAGACCAAAGGTGCTTGCATATACATTCTCTCAGACAGGCTTTCAGCCATAATGGTCTTGGCATCTTTTACCATAAAGTCTAAAATGATTTGGGACTGTTTATCTACTCTCAAAAAACTGACATAAACTAACAAAATATTTGTAGTTTGGGTAGTAAGACATGAGGGAGTCAAAGCAAATGAAGAAGCTGATCTCCTTACTAAATAGGGAACAAGATTCCTACTGGGTCATCGGACCTGATCTTTTCTGTAGACTGTTAAACAGCTATACTATAAAAGCAATCAGAACTTGGGAAGAGAAACAAAACTTTTCAATTTAGCATCGCTTCTCGGGCTTAAAACATGACAAGAAAATTATTCTACCTTCAGTCTCTAGAGCAAAGGACTGCTGCGGCTTATCAAACAGGACTTGAGGCATATCACGAACCTCTTAACTAGATACGGTCCTCTAAAATATTACCTTGCGACAGAATCAGCAGAACACATCCTGTGCAGTTGGATATCCGTTACCCGCCAAAGGCTAAACGTATCGTGAACAGATAAATACACTGCCTGCCTTTTCTATCCGTATATCTATCGTTTTGCTTCCAGGAAAGTTCTCAACTTTTTCAAGAGTCTGGAACTCGACTAGGATTCGTAAGGCGAGGGTTTAACTAAGGGGACTAGGACAAAATAGATCTTAAAAGTCGCATTGTAATAAAACAGCTCTTGTCTGTGCCGCCCAACATTAATTAATAGTAATAATAATTGCAATAAATATGTGGAGTTCAACTTTTATCCTGGTTTACAATTTTTCAGCCAAAATATAAAGCATATGCCTTTTTCATTATAGGAGTAATTGTCCGCTTTTACGATAACATTGTCAATTCACAGCAAACATAACAAAAACTATCCACAATATTGACATACTTACGCGGCATAACAAATTAAAATGTTTGCTCAGTCAAACACAATGACAGTATTTCACAAAATACTGGTTGAAGTAGTTAAACTGAAAACAATATGAAGCATCAATAATAGCTGCAGTGTTGCTACACAAACAACACCTCAAGATAATATTGCCTTACAAATGCAGCATAATGGCATAAGTGACAGGTACTGTAACTAGACTGAACACGTTGACTGCAGCAAGTCATTAAAATCTGGTCCAGTATGGCCGGAACAGAATAGAAATGTTAATATTACAGTTGAACTTATATGGATACCCGGGAAAAATAGGAACTAAATTTAAAAATTTGTACCTTGACAATTACAAGCAATGATATTAACGATGCACAATCAAATCAACAATTTCATTAAAACAAATATTTGACATTTTTTAAATTGACATTTGACAAATAACATTAATATTGGCATTCAACAATTTTAATCTCTTTAATTTGGAATAGTTTTATACTTTTAATTAAAAAAGGTTCATTAGAATTTTAATATAAATTGAATTTAGTAACAAATACCACCATCGCATTAGACTGGATCAAATCTTACCTTACTGACAGAACCCAATTCACCTCGATAGACATTAAAAACAAGTCACATTTTTCCGACAAAAAGTCTGTTACCCTAGGTGCCCCACAAGGAAGTGTCTTGGCTTCTACTCTATTTTTAATTTACGCAAGTGACTTACCTAATTATTTTACAAATATGACAAACTTAACCGTGACTTCATTTGCTGACGACAATAGTTTCCTTACTCGATGTAAAAACACGACAGATATTGAAACCTCCTTTAATGATGTAATGAAAATAGCATCCACATGGGCAAATAAAAATAAATTAACCTTAAATATTGATAAGACGTCCTGTGTAGTCTTCAAAACACCACAAAATAAATTCATTCCGCCTAAGGAATTAAATTTTGAAAATCAAAAAGTAAAAATATCGCATACCTCACTCGTACTAGGACTAACGCTAGACAAAAACATTAACTGGACAGACCACATCGATAAACTGTGTAGAAGGTTGTGCTCATGTTTATTCCTCCTAAGGTCGTTGAAACTGAATTGTAGCATCAAAGTGTTAAAGAATGTATACTTTTCATGCTTCCACTCACATTTAAAGTACAATATTATCCACTGGGGCCAATCGACTAATTGCAAACAAGTATTTCGTCTCCAAAAGTCAGCAATACGAGTCCTTCAATCGCTGAACTCCAGAGACTCATGCAAGAACTTAACTTAACATATTAACTCAACCAGCAGAATATATTCTATCTCTTTGTATGTTCGTCTACAAAAACAAACAACTGTTCCTAAAAATCGAACATTCCCATAACACAAGGAACAAAGATGCACTAGTCCCAAGGCCAGACAATTTAACCTGTTACCAAAGAGGTGCCCATTTCAATTGCTGTAAATACTATAATGCGCTTCCTGATGAAATAAAGTTGTCAAAAAATGCACTCATCTTCGAGACCAATGTTAAAAAATACCTAATTGAAAGAGAATTGTATGACGTTAAGGATTTTTTTAAATAATTTCCATATTTATTGTTTATTACTGTTTATTCATTTATTTTTTTCACTGTCCATATCTCTAACGTTTTAAATAGTTTCTTATATTATTATGTATTGACTTTCTTTTCATGTAATAATATTATTGTTGTACATTGTTATTATGTAATATTTATGTACATGAAAGAAAAGAATAAAAAAAAAAAAAAATAATAAAAAAATTGTAAAAGAAGGTTTTGGTTGCAAGAGTAATAATAAGAAATGTACTAAAATTCATGGAAGAGGAAGAGACAAATGCCACTAATTAATCCTAAGAAAGTACAAGAGCGTGTGACACGAGCAACTGGCATTAGTATAGCTACTGTGAAGAGAATAGGCCGTGAAAATCGGGCTAATGAACATGAAGAAAATCAACTTGAGAGAAGTTTCATTCAAATATTCTTTAGAAAGTAATCCAATGAATCTTCCTATGATTATTTTGAAAATTGCTTAGACTAATTATAATAATTGGTTGAATAAATGTACAACCATACATACATAAACAAAAACCTCTTAATACCAGAAGGTGTCGAGGTGTGTGTTTAAACTAAACTGGACTGAACTTGTCGTGGGACTTGATTTGCGTGTTTGTGCAGTTTTTTTCATTCTTTTCTATTTCTTGCCTAGATTTTCATTGTTCTAGAGTTTTAAACATTTCGCTTTGGTGACGCTTTCTTGCCACGTTTTCATGAGTCTTCCTTTTGGTTTTTCCTGTACATCTCGCCCCGAAATTCCTTCTTGCAGTTCTTTCCTCCGTTTGTCGTACTACGTGGCTGTACCATCTTAATTGATTTTCATAAATATTTTCTATCTCAGATTTTATACAGTTCTCGATAGAAATTGTTTTTGATTTTATCAAGCCGTGTTTTTCTTTGATGTTTCTTAGAAATCTCATTTCTATACTCTGCTTTGTAAGCTGCTTTTCTGAAAAAATATATTGATCATTATTCTTTAATACTTTTATAATTATATTGATATTTTTTCCTAATAATAATTATTGGATAGTGCTGGGATATCTTTTTCATGCATTCAATTCCATCGACCCTCTTGGTAATTGAAATTACTAATATCTCTTCAGAGACATCATTATACACAAAATGCATTATTAAATAAATAGTTTTCACGTTGACACATTTTTGGAGGTGTTAAAACTGACTGGATTTATCGAAAATTATTAAGCCTCACTCTTTCACTTAATGAAATAAGAAATAATGGAAAAAAAGTATCTAATTTGTCCCTAGACCCCTTCCAAACTTCTGTCAACCCCCAAGGGGTCTATACCGACCCCGTTGGGAACTTGACATTAACAAACATATCACTGTTAAGTGACAGACATGTTGATACTTCATATTTTTATTTCAAATTTTTTTTATATAAAATGTACCTATTTCTCTACTGTAGCGACAAACCAGCTTACTTTGAGAGTTATGCTATCTTGGTTGAGCTGTAGGAACTGTAATTGAATATATTTTTTCTCAAAAAGACTTATTTTTTTCGCTGTTTTGAGTTGAGAAGCATCATTTAATTTACACGGCTTATATATTAGCACTAATTAGTCATATAAATCATATGCCGATTCACGTAAACATGTCTTTTCTTGCGCGTGTAACTTGTATAAACTTGTTATACGTACATGTATGTATGCAGGGTGCTAGTTGAGTTTGTTGAGTGCTCCATAGAGCTTTATTTTTGGTTAATTGTCAACTGACAATAACTGAAGCGCCTCTAGTGAGATTTTGAGAAACTGACGGTTGTAGGATAGTCGAGTTTGTTTACTGTTGTTTTCAAAGCAAGTTTTTAAAAAAATGTCTTTAAAATTGCAAGAAAAAATTAAATGCAACGTGAATTGTTGTGTTTATCTTTGCAATGCAAAAGTAGGTCGTTATAGAGACCTAAGTTTTCATCGTGTTCCGAAACATGGCAAAAAAAAAAACGTGTTTCTGAATTTACGTGGTGGTGCACGTGTAGTTATGGATAGAAGACAAGCATGGGAATATGTTCTTAGAAGTGGAAAGACAGTTAAAGACCATTTTAAAGTGTGTTCCCGTGTGTTTCAATAAATATCACATGAAGATACCATTGAACCTGTCAAAAATATCCTACCAAAGTCAGCCATGATGTAAAATGCAGTAGCGCCTCTATCGGTAGTGTCAGATGTCAATAGCAGGTAGAAAAAATGATTTACCAAGAAAAATAAGAGAAATTGTTGCGTTTGTGGCATTAATGTCTCTCAGACGAAGATGAATCATTATTAAATTCATGTAATGAATTTATTCCGACCAGTTCTGGTTCTTCTGATGGTGACTCATTTTGCCAAAAGCAAAAATGTTTAGTCAAGTATTTCCACCACATCCAGAGTAATATCGGATACAATAAATGAACACAATGAAATCATTTATTGAACATTGAAAGAAATATGCAAGGAAGTGATGATAAGAGAAGTGAGAACGAATAATGTGATAAGACTGACATTTCAGGCTGTGAGAATCAATAGATTCACTCAGGTGCAAACTAAAAGCAGTTTTTGTTGCCTACAGCCATGTATCTTGGGTTGCATAAAAGTTGCATTGATCTAAGTAGCAAAAACTGTTTCTCCTGGCTATTAAAACACTCAGTGTTTGAGAATCAATTGTTAATGCTCGGGGCCAATTGCAATGGATGCGATGTGCATCCCGGTGTGGTTCTCATGGCAGGCAACTGTTAATAATGCATTTTAATTATCGTATTCTTATTTAGGATATAAATATTAGTTAAAATTATAGTTCGTTCAGAAATGGCCCGAAGTTATAAAACCTTATTTTATTAAATCGCTGATGGGAGTGAAAAAGGTGTAAATCTTATCTTCTTAATTATGACTTATCTTCGTTTTCGCCCCCATCAGCGAAATACTAATCGTTAATTTTCATAGAAGCAGCTGGCAATTAATATTTAAATATAAGGTCTTTCTTACTCTGAATAATTAGTGTCGCGGTCTTTTTGTGATAGTAACAGAAATAGTTTAAAGCTACCTGCGTTTAACAATAAAATCTCTATATAATTCGACATATAATCCTCTCCTTTATTACTCATAATCGTCCCATAGAAATTTTCACTTAGGTTTAATATTAACGCATATTATATGGAACTAAATTTATTAATAATATTAAATTAAATACATAATTATTTGATAACAGTGAATTTTGAAATTTAACTTCCATTTACATTTTTCCAGGCTGAGGACTGGCAAAATAACATATTTAAGGTGTATATATTTTTTGAGACTAAAAACGTAACCTCAAACAATTACAAGGTCATTGATCTATATCCAAATTTATATTTATAAAAAATTAACTTTAATTTTCTCTTTTCTGTGAAATTATTGTTTAAATATGTACATATTTAAGAATAATGTCATAAAAGCTGACTAATTTTCTTTCAGTACTAACATAAAAACATTCTTTTTTATTCTTTCTTTTCTTTTAATGTTTCCCTTTCAGTGCACTCTTCATAAATCATCTTCAAGTCCAGTAAAAATGAAAAATGTGTTCCTGGATTAGGATGTTTTCTTTATTTTTTCAGTGCTGCGTTTCTCAAAAAATACTATTTTACTGACTGACTAATAACAAAGATTATAAATGTGAATAGAAATTCTTTCACACCTTAGCTAACTGGTGTGAGTCGTGGGCAGGTTATCCATATGATTGAGGGTTCGATTCCCTACGAAGTCTTGTTTTTTGCTATTAATTCCAACTAAGATATAGTCTAAGAAAATTGCTTTTGATTTATCATCGCATTTAGAATTATTAGGGATTCTTTATCGGTACTTGAATTTCAGAATCGGAATAAATTCCAGCCTTAGTTCTTTTTTTATATATCTTATTACAGCGCCAATTACAGTCTTAAGGGCATGATAAACTCCACAGATTACAAGTTTTCCATACAAAACAATCAAATAAAATTACTAAGATTCTTTCCATCAAATTTTGCAGCGAGTTTTTATCTAATAGAATATTTTTAATTACAAAAAATAGTTGTTTTTGTCGCTTAATAGCTCAATAATAGGTACCTGGCAACAACTTTTCCATTTTTTTAAAACATATTGTGGGTTTCAAATAACTTTTAGATTTAGATAATTTTGTGTAGAAATGCAATATATTTTTTTCGATATGAAATATTTTACTTGATAATGGAAATCTACTTGGTTCACGTATTCTTTACGGAAATTAAATCAATTTGACCGCACTTGCTTGTAAAACATGGCATATTTAACATGACGATATAAATAAACAACCAAGTACAATAACTATAAGTAATTTTCACATTAGAAAAAAATATCTACAAATAAATTTGTAGAATTAAGCTTTAGTTACAATTTGACGAGTCGTACGCAAATATGCGTCGATATGTTTACAAGGCAAACATAATTCAATTTTTTTACAATTTCATAAAAATCTTTTTACAATTAAAAATATTCTATTAGATACGTAGATAATGTTTTTTCTTGTGGATATTTACGAATACCTTTACGGATATCTGGCACATCTCTAAAAGCGCTTACAGATGGTGTGGCAAATGATGGCCAATGTTTAGATTTGTCTAGCTCCGTGTATCGTGTGTACGGACAACACATCACAAGTTACAGCCAACGTACGTTGGGCATGGGACTGGGTGAAGTTTGCTTCTAGAACGGTATTCTTATCATGTGTCAAAGGATTTTGAACGTTGGTGTAGACCTTACGCTGGTTTCCAATTGATGTAGACGTAGAATTCTACGTTTATGTGAAAATATAAGTAATAGGAAAATGCATGTTACAGTTTCCAATCAGACGTAGCTGGACGTAGACGTAGAAACGTTATCGTAGAATCTTGATATTTTTATATTTCACGTCTACGTTTTTACGTCCGGTAAAAAAAAATAATAATAAACATATTCAGTATGTCGTATGTAGATAGATTGAACCTGTCAACATTTGTTGGGTTCACGGTATTGAAATAAGGGAAATAAATAATTACCATGGTTAGATTATTGTTTGCTAATGAATATATATTGTTTAATATATAATAGATAAACTAAATGTGGAAACTTTTCGGCGTACAGGGCTGCAGCGTATACGCTGCACACGGGCGACACAATAAATGGGCGGAATTTGCGGAGTTGATTCTATAGAACCCTACTAGTAGAGGACGATGTTATGAAATCTTGCGCACGGGCGACATTCGGTTCGATTCTAGTAAAGCCGGTCTTATGTATGTTTGCACACGAGCGGCTGACACCAACGTGGCGGTTGCAAAATTGGTCTAAACTGCCAGATATGCTTTAGATATTCTGTGCACGGACATTGTTTGCGAATAATTAGCATAACAGTAACAATAAAAATTGCTAGTATTGCTAAATCGGCGTCCATATTATTTGACGAATACATGTTATTCAACACTTTTTAAGAAACTTCTTTTATAAAGAGATTAACTTAAAGAGTTTTTACGTGATATTCTAAGTTCTATTTTGTACGTTTTATTTCTACGTTCTACGTTTACGTCAATTGGAAACCATCCTTTACATTTACATGTAACTACCGTACACACGAAGCACACACACTTGTCATCGCATCAGTCGAAAGTGTCGTGCTAAAAAGGAAATTTATAATAATTTTTACTTTATTATGAAGTCTACTTAAAGTAAAAAATAATTTTATACTTTTAATTTAATTTAAATGTCAAAAACTAGTTTGAAGCTGCAACGATAACCTCACTTTCACTATCATATGCCTTTCTACAAACGTTGGCCCATGTATTTTTACACTTGGCCAGCGCTGACGCTTAATCATCTGTACGCTACTCTTATACAAATTTCCGCCAGTGCTAAATGCTATGTTCAAAGTTGTTAGCAGCGTTGGCCAACGTTAGACATATCGTCTGTAGGCGCCTTAATACCCATACTTTGCCCAGGGATACAGAAAATTTCTCTACACTACTGCGTCAAGTATAAAGGCTGTACAGTTGAATTAAAATAGAATTCATATTATTTTATAATGAAACTTAATATACAGTTTTAGTCAGTCAGAGAAATAGAATTTTTTATATAATGAAATAAAATTTCAGTTTTAGTGAAAAATAGACTTTTCTATAAAATATGAAAACAATTTAACCTATAAAAAAAAATCCAAGAAGTTCTGTTTGAGCTTTAGTAAAAAAAAATAGTTGTAAAACATTTTTTTATTAAAAAGAATTATTTTAATATAAATGTAATAATTTTTATAATAATCATATAAACTGTTTATAAACAAAAATTCAAATATAAAATATATGTTAAATTTTTATATAAAAACAAATAAAATAAAATAAAATAAATGTTGTTTAAATGGAAATAGTTTAAAATAATTATATTTTTACTCATTTTAAATATTTCAAATTTTGTCTTTCATGAATGTCCTATATAAGACTAAAATTTTTCTGTCCACTTAAGACTTCAATCATGTGTCC
Organism: Liopterus haemorrhoidalis; assembly: GCA_963971575.1. Classification (NCBI taxonomy): domain Eukaryota; kingdom Metazoa; phylum Arthropoda; class Insecta; order Coleoptera; family Dytiscidae; genus Liopterus; species Liopterus haemorrhoidalis. Next base: position 7,512,686 of record OZ020614.1, read on the forward strand.
CAAACGTCCATTTCTCCTATAATTTCAAGTTAATAACCCAAAATGTGTGTAAACTTTCAACTTAAGGTCAAAGATCAATAATAATTAATTTTTCAACTTCAATTCCAAGTGTAATATTGATTCCTTTAAATAATTAAACATTCTTAGTTACAAATTGATTCGGAGAATATATGTATTTAGCTGTGCCCCCAAAAAATTGTGATTTTTATAGAGTGATAATTTTAATTTTAAGGATAACATATCTGGGCTCAAAAAAGCAGTATTAAAAACACGTACTGATTCGTAAATTATCAAAATTAGGTAGAAATTGCCAAAGTATGCCAAAATTTTCGAAATTCAACAATTATCTGAATTTTGTATTATTTTTAAAGGAAAGAGTAATTTAAATTTACCGCCAAAACAAAGTAAGATATTAACAGTATTTTATATCTAAACATTTCTTTTTTATTATCTTAAAAATAAGTCAAAGATACCATTTACCATAATTGTATAAATATTTTTTTATAAATTCAATTTAAAATATTTAAATAACCCGCCAAAACTAAACAACCATATCTTAAACATAACCTTAAATTTACGATAAAAAATGCCAAATCCATAATTAAAAATGGAAGACAACCGCCTTTTAAAACCAACTGACATTCCACTTATAATAACATCACAAACATCATCACCGGAAACATCAACAAAAAATCCGGAAAATTCAAAAAAACGCGCGAGTGAAAAGAAAAAGAATCGACCACCTGCTGGTTCAGGTTCACTTAAATACGAGATTGGTACTCGTACAAATAGTATTACGAATTTAAAAATTCCCGCCAAGTGGAGTAGTGTTAGAATTAAGGGTACAGGGTTCAATGAAAGTAGAAAAAGTGTTGTTAAAATTGAACCATGTAATGGCATGCCTAACGTTAATTTAAATAATAAGGATGGTGCTCACCATGTTGGACTTAAAAGTCCTAACCCTGCCCCAATTAAGGAGGTAACTGAAACTGTGAGTCATGTTTTCAACGCCCTCTATTGCATGAAATTTTTGTCTCAGGAACATTTGAAAATATCAACTATAAATATTAGTGCAAGTATGCATCCCAAAAAGATTAATCCAAGACTTAAAAAAGAAACTATCTTGTTTAACATAATTTCTGCATGAAAGGAAATGTAATAAAACAAATAATAACAGTAGATGATTTTTTAGTACGAGGGCAAGTCATTAATTATACGGAATATGTTTAAAAAAAATTTGACGCAGTCATATTCGATTATTTATAACAAGTACAAAGTTTACCGTTTTGTTAAAATACGTTAAACTAGGGATATTGTCCGTTTTTTACCGCAAAATGTGTACCAAGACATCTTTAAAACATCTTTTTCTACCCTCTTAAGCCGCATAAGTCCGAAAGCTTGTCGCGAAAAGGTCGCAAAAAACAAACGGCACGAATATTATGTTTACCGTTTTACTTAAAATACGTAAACATAGGAACATTATCGGTTTTTCTTACGAAATATGTACCAAGACACTTTAAAACATCTTTTTTGCCCTCTTAAGCCGCGTACAGACCAAGTTCTAGAGCTGTTTGCGAACATTTCACTAACAACTAACGTCACAAATATTAGGCTTACCGTTTTGCTTAAAATACGTTAAAATTGGGGACATTATCGATTTCTTCTTGACAAATATATCCCAAAACACTTTAAAACGTCTTTTTTGTTCTCTTAAGTCGCATACAGACCAAGTTCCAGAGCTATTCGAGATCAGTTCGCAAACTACTGATGAAGGTGTGTACTAAAAATCGCGAGCAACTCGTGTTCGGTTGGTTGTTTGAGTGAAGTTCGCTTTATGAGTGGTAATATCAAAAAAATAGACCGTGAACTCTTAGCGAAAAGCATCTACAATGTGGAGTTTAGTTATATGACTATTATGCTCTATTATGCAGTTTAGTTATATGACTATTATGCTCAGTTCAAAAGTTTTAACATTTCTGGTATAAAAATGGAATGGAGTGAAAACCAAATTGTTAACTTAATTGAACAATATCATAAACATCCAAATATTTAGAATCCAAAGGTTATAGATGCTAAAAAAAAAATAGAATATGAAAAAAGGTTCATTTGAAATTCAAGTTCTGCTCTATTTTTTACGATTGCTGAGTAAACTTCTTTTCCACCACCTTCTAATAACACGTTTCTTCTGTCTGTTATCTGATATATTTCATTATTTACATTGACAATATCATCTTCTTCACTCGATCACATCGACATTTTACTACATATATTCTGAATTCTGAACTAATAGTGCAATTTTGTGGCAGATCTTTAAGCTACAGACAATCGTATCTAAGGAGTTGTTTTATATGTTGTTATGGACAGTTTCTTACAGATTTTGTCTGTAAGTTTACAGGTTTGCCCAGAATTGCCAACTTTCCAACTACATGGCGAACATAACTTCATTATACAACATGTGGTGTGGACGACGACCTCACAAACTGATTGCGAATACTTCGCGAATTGCTCGCGAACTGTTGATTTTGGTCTGTACCCGCCTTTAGATAACCGAGAACCACTCATTGTAACATATTTCTACACAACATTTTAAAATTTGTGTGGTTATGTTTAATAACGTGCAAATATAAAAATAGTATTCAGACAAATTTCACGTATGGATAATAGCGTGACATACAAATTTAGGTAAGCACATTTGATTGAATACTATATATATGCGTATATCTTTGCTTGTTCAATGACGCCATTATCTTCTTATAAATATACGACTATAACATTGTCCCCTTGCTTCTCAACACACTTTGTCCATCGGTGCACATGCTGCCTTCTGAATAAAATGTTTTTGGTTGATCCGTTTAATTGTTTAAAGACTCGGTGCGATGCTTTGAAGTCGATCTGAGGAAAATCTTTGAGTTTGAGTGGACCGAAGAATTGATTGTCCGAAGGAGCGACGACCACGACCAGTTAAATCCTTCAAATCGAGCAAAACGTTAAGGACTTCTGTCAAAAGACATTGTGTTGCAGCACGACAAGTCCGCCCACATTCTGCTGCAAAAACTGTTGAAACTTGTTCAGAACTAACTTATAAGATATCGCAACAGCTTCCATACAGTCTTAAACTGTTGAAACTCTTCAGGAGCTGAATTTTAAGATATTGTAACATCCCCCATATAGTCTTGACCTCGCTCCTTCAAACTAATACATCTTTGGTCAACTCAAAATATCCCTACGAGCAGGGCCGACTTGAAATTTTGCGGGAACGGGTTTAGGCAGAAAAATAAAAGTAAATAAAAATGAAGAATCAAAGTGAAGAAAAAAAAAGTGGACGGATCGAAGTAATGAAAGAAAAGGAAAAGTAAAAAACCGCGGGATGGTATATCGGCAGGGCCGGGTTGCGGGAAATACCTGCTTCGCGCCGGCGTTTGTTGCAAGAGAGATTTTACTCAGATCAATGCCTCGAGGAATCGGTACTCACCATTAAATTAAAATCATTTTATTCAGAGAGCATAACAAAGCTTGTGCATCCAGGTGTGATGAACCCAGTTGAGAGGTAATGGGACTATTTTTTAAAATAATGTTAAATCACTATCAGTGCTTTAATAAATTTTATAAATATATTCCATACGATAAATGACACTCTTGTACAATTTTTATTTGCATCTTTGCTCTTCTGTAGACAATCACTGTAGTATTTGATCTGTTCGAAGAATATTTTTAAGTGGTTTTTATCATCATGCTCAAGCGCAGAATAGGAATGCATTAGTTACTCTGCGCGTGCGTACATGATAACAAACCATTTGAAACGACCCTAGGAACAGATCTATTGGCATATTTCACCAAAAAATGCTTTGAACGAGTAGATTTTGTAGTATTTGCTGTTAAAAAATTGATTCAATTTACCAAAGTGCTTCCGTGATACAAACCAGTGGCGAAACTTGTTCATTAAAATTCAGCTTCCGTTTAATGCCGGGATTCTTAATCTTAAGTTCATGGACCTGATGGTGCACTAGTTAAATTCAAAGGGACAGGACTAAATCTTAAAATACATGCAATTGCAAATGCAGTAAATCTCATGCTGGTGGACAAAAACACAGTCAGTTTACAGGGATGGCAAAAAGTCTAGCATCTCCAATATTTTTATTGTTTGTACTGGCATTTTAAATATTTCTCTGTATAATAACGTTCATCCCAGGCAGGACCACCAAAACCCGGGGGTGCAAGGGGTGCCACAAACCTGCGCGGAAAATTTGAGTTAAGAGGTGATTAATAATAATTAGCCGAATAATAACCTCCAATATACTAATTATCTAAATGCCTGGTTTTAAGAAATGATTCGGTTATGGCATTACAAGATGATTTACTTACTCTGTTTAAAATTAATTATGAAAGATTTACTGCATTCCGAAACATTTTGCTTTTTGCAATTTAAGATGATACGTTTAGCGCTAGTGCACACGACAGACTGTTGGTGACCGACATTTTAGTTGGTCGGAATACGCACCACAGGTTCTTATGGGAGTACACAGACGACCGACATTAAAGACGGACCGACAGAAAAGATGGAACATGTTTCATTTTCTCTTCAGATTTTTTGTCGGTGGGGAAAATGAACAACATGCATGTAAGTATGTCTCATCACACGACTGTCTTTTCAGTCGGTTGTAGGTGGGTGTTTGCTTCGATATTTAGCTAGTAATCGTATAAGCATGGACACTGATTGTAAAAAAATAATTAATTTAGTTCAAAAACGTACTCCTTTGTATGATATTTCTCGTCCAGAATATTCTGATAAAATTGTAAAGAAAATGTAAATTGAATTTGTCACAACTATAAATTCTTAAAATGAAAAATATTTGTTTTGCAACAATGGCGCACAAAGGAAAATAGTCTGGGCGGTTCATTCCAAAAAAAATCCTCATAAAGGCAATACAAATTTATTAATGATATTTTATAAGATGAATTTAGTTTTGGTTTTTAATTACTAATTTATTTATTTTTCCCGTTCCTGGGGAGTCTGGACTCAAGAACCCTCTGTATGCGCACTTGTTTTGTAATAATAAAAATATATTTGGTAATAAACGCCTAATTTAATAAAAAAATCAGTAAATAAATAAAATATTTTATTATTCGACGATCAATGGATCATCTTTGTTTTTCTGAAATGCATTTTCTCGTTACAGTATTTTGATACGAAATAAATAATCTTAGTTCGTATAGTAGCTCGTCAAAATAGTTTTTTGACATTGGACGATAATTAAAAAATTCCGCTTGATGTTCGACCAAATCATCGAATAATATATGAAACTGTTCTTTCAACAAACGTTGACTAATTATGGGGTAAATCCAAAATTGTCTTGTATGGTGTTTTTTTCAGTGATACCTTAAGCACAAAGCAATACAGCGCAAAATTTGGCGTGAAACGGTCAACGAAAAACTGTCTCGTGTGCGTTAGACTCGCCGACTGTTACAAAAAGACTGTCGTGTGCGTTGATTCTGTGAATTTTAGTCTATCATGTGCGCTAGACCTTATTGTCTTTGTGTCTAAAGACCGTCAACATGCCATCAAAGAAAAGTTATAACAAACTGTGCGATGAAACATGGTATTCAATCATTTATCGCCATAAAAAAACGAAAATTTAATAGGGAAATTGTAGCTACGGTTCACTGAAATCAATCTTCTATCAATCGACTAGTTTGATCAAATTAATGAACTGTTGGAACATGCCAAAAGAATTCGCCACTGGATTAATTAAAAAAGTATTCGTTTTGTGACACTGTTACAAATACTTTTTGTCAGGGATTTAGGTAAAATGCGTTCACTCCTATATTCATTTTAAGTTCATTTTAAGCTCTAGGTTCCAGTATTCAAAATATGGCAACAGAGGAAGTCAAAAATTATATTTCTTCAACCATTCACGTCATTGTATACTGAATGCAATAGAGGGTTGCCACAATAAAAAACTGCATAAATTGTTATCATATTTTCTTTTTGTAGAAGGGTAAAAGTCCAGCTACAAAATTTTCTTTGGACTTAAGAGTATTGAAAATATTGCTGATAATACTTTATGCAACTACTAACAATAAAACTGCACATTTAAGTTAGTTGACATTCATTTGCCAAGAAGATAACATAAAATTTATATAGAACATAGTTCTATCAAATGCTGTCACTCTGAAAATCTTTTATCATGGACATTTACTAATAACCTGCTGTCATAGCAAGTATATTTCTTTGACAGAGATATGCACAGAATCACAGCATAGAACTGTTTTCAGTTTACTGTATGTAAAATAAGCTGTTTATTTACTATACATATTTTATAATATATGCATGATATTGATATTTCCACGAAATTTTATAATATCGGGAAATGATAGCGGAATTCATAGGTATGCTAAACATTTCTGGTAAATTATTTTGAAATTGAATATATTAAATTGTTTATAAATAACGAGCAATGCCAGATTGTTATAATGGTAGAAAGTTACAGTAGTTTCCTTAAAAAGTATGCAAAAAAGCAGCTCCCTGCTTTTATTCAATCAATCAATTGGCTTTTATAAGCCTTAGAGGGTTTTTGCCGCCTCCACAAACTTCTTCCATCTTCTGCGGTCACGCGCTAGTCTCCAACTATATCCAACATATATTCTCATCGGTAATTATCATTGGAGGTGGAAAATATTTTTTTTTCCCGGAGCCCGGCCCGGGCCCAGTATTATTATTTTACCGGGGCTCGAAACCTCGACAAATAATCATATCGCAATTTTCCAATAATTGTGTGTAATAGTCGCCTGTGACCGTGTTTTAATGACTTTCTCCCATTTGTAACTTTCTGATGTATTAACGAGGGCGGTTTGAGTGACTTGGTTCGAGTACTCATAAAGGGCAGGGGCAACAACTGTTTATGTGCTCATATAGTTTCCGTCTTTATCATGACCCACAAGTTTCAAATCATTTCCCCATTCATTTTTAGGGTTTTGTAGGTATGACCAAAAAACCCTTATACCGTCATTTTGTCGTCTCTCTGTATGTCTGTCTGTTCGGTAAAAATTGTAGCCAAACGGCTAAACCTAGAGAGTTGAAATTTGGCATGTTTATACAACTCTTTGACCCGCACATAGGAAAAATACTAAAACATCTAAAAAACGTATCCCTCTAAAAATATAAACAAATATAAGCTCATCGAAAAAAATATTTTTTTTACAATTCTGTGTAGGGTATCAAATGAAAGCCCTTGGTACGTGTATTAACGATCAAAATTTTATTTTTGCAAAATAAATTATTTTGCGGCGATTTTTGACAAAATTGTGCAAAAAAATTTTTGTCCCACACCCTGTAGCCCAGATGGTTTAAATTAAAAATCTGAAAATATTCTCAGTAATGTACATTGGTGTGAACCGGAATAGTACAACAGGAATTTTTGATCAGATTATGTTTTCGGAAAATAACGCATTTTTTGTGTGTTTAAGTAAAATATGTAATATATTTAATCCGCTATTTAACATAGTAAACGAGTGATCCCGTATAGCACAGTGGTAGTATTCTCGCTTAGTGAATTGAAACTACTGTAAGAAACTGTGTTCGAATCCCGTCAGTTTTTATTTTTTCAGTTTTTTTTTGCATTTTTATTTTGTTTAAATTATTTTGTCAAAATTCTAGTTATATTTTGGTAAATGTTGCATTTAATTTTTAAAAGCGTAAATTTCATAACCAGTGGGAAGTGTTGAAATTATAATTTAATTCTATATTTGAAGGTATCAGAGGGCGGGGCTTATGATTTAAGCAACCAATGGAAGCCATAAGCGCAATTTTCAAAATCTTGATGAACCTTGCTATATAAAAAAAAAAAAATACTGCTCAAAAAAACTTAAATAATTGTATTAGGCATTCGAATTAAAATTCATAAAAAAATATTTTGACATAAAATTTGTTTTAGCATCCCAAATAATCATCATTCAGTTACTAAATACCTGCAAAACCCTGAAATGTGTGAAAATTCACACTTCACATCAATTTTTTTGTTTGACAACTGTTTTGATACTATCGTTTCAAGCGATATTGCATAATGGATCAAATAGGAATTTGAATTGTGTTTTTTTTTTTGCAAAGGAAAATAGCGAAGAAACCCTAATTGGGTGACTCATGTCCTTCTTATGGGTCTATTCTGTAAAAACATGCTTACAGTACTGTATCACTATAGCGCTGTAGTGAGCTTAGCACTGTAAAGTGCCAAGTTACGGCGGCTCTGTAAATATTGAGCATTAGCTATTCTGTAACACATTCTATAATTTCGGTCGATTTAAACTTTGCTTACATTGTAGCTGACTTCACTATGTTTATTTCTAACCTCAAAATTTGAGGTATTGATCAATGTCATCGATCGGTAAGTGTATATCATATTTGTATATACACATATACTCATGTTTTTTACGTTTGTAATTTTATTAATTATTGTTATAATTTGTTAATAAAAATAAAAGTTTCTCTTTGCATCTTATATATCTTTATTCCATATAAACATATTTTTTGCATCAAATTATACAATGGATTGCTAAACATATAAATTCCTAATCTGCTTTCCCAAATTCATATCTTGATTAGATGTTAAAAAAAAATTTGAAAATTTTAAATACTTTTCAAATATTTTACCATTTGGTACAGGATCTTCATTATTTTCAAGTTCAGGATCTTCATTATTTTCAGGTTCAGGATGTTCATTATTTACAGGTTCAAGCTCAGCATAGTTAGGTATTCTTGCTTTTGTTGCTATATTATGCAAAACTTACCCTTCTTTCACTCCACGTTTTTCTTCCCTCCTAGTGGGGAACTTTGTATGAATTGGCATTAGATGTGTTGTTATCAGATAAAAAATTTCTATTATCGATCTACTATCAATAGGCTGGCTCATAAAAGTGAAATTGTGAGCCCCTGTAGTAGCCTGCTAGGATCCATTACTTAAAAAATACAGTGTTTCTCTAACCTGTATATAAAAATATATAAATGAAAATATGAATTCATGAAAAAAAAAAAAAAATGACCACTATATAATCTTAATTCATTGATTATGTTTATTACTAAATTTTTATGCAATCTAAATAACTTCATAAAATGATTTTCAGAGATTGAAAATGGATTTTCTCTTTCCCTTAACAATCTTTTTTTGACTCGTACCTAAATTCTAAAAAAAAAGTTTATTTGTGGTAGTAACGTGATATTTTAAGCATAATTATCTGTTATGATCCTCTTGTAGTAGTTGCATTAGAAATACAGCGAAATTTGGATCATTAATTTGTTTTTTTAGGTGACACGAACAATACAAACATATACAACTTGACTTCTATACAGTACTGTAACTGACTTACGGCCAGAAAAATATCGCCGTAACTTTACAGAGATATTTTACATCGGTGTAGAGTTTACAGAACAACGCGTGTCAATACAGAATAGCACTTTCCTTACAGCGCTGTATTTTACAAGGTTATAGCGCTTACAGCGGTAGAAAACTCATACAGAATAGACCCATTATAATGCCGTTCGACTTTAAACAAATTCAAGCGTGGCAGAACTAGTTTCGAAGATGTACCATGTTTTAACTTTCCGAGAACCTTTGTCACGCTAAAAACTATCGTCCATAATATGTTTTGGTCCAACAGGCGAATCTAGGAGGAAACTGAAAATCTTGAGAAAAGTTGGGAGGGAGTTCTCAGAACTTAGTGGATTATGTTGAAAAATAAAGTTCCATATGACACTAAAACTATTGTCTTTAAATCAAACCAAGTTGCTTCTTAAACCACTCTCGTATTAACCTTCGTATATACTTAACAATTGCTGTTTATTGGTGGAATATTGACTTAAAATGTTTTTCTTTTTTTCCTAGGTGCTATCGTTGGGTGCCGACATTCTCCCGGAATACAAGCTCCAGAGTCCTCGGATTCATGGATGGACTATCCTTCACTACTCCCCGTTCAAGGCGGTTTGGGATTGGATAATATTAATTTTAGTTATGTATACGGCGATATTCACGCCGTACGTGGCCGCTTTTCTACTTAATGAACCAGATTTCAGCCCGAAGAGAAGTAAAAAATATGGAGACGACCCTTTAGTTATCATTGACCTTATTGGTAAGTAAAATTTAAATGGTTACTCTTGATTTTATAGACACGCTAAGAGCAGCCCATAAAGAAAGATAGGCACGCATCCTTGTCCAAAGACAGGAACGTACTTTTTAGGGTTTCGTAGGTATTATCAAGAAACATTTATTCCAGTGGGTTTTACATTTTTCGAACTCGTGTAACACTTTTGTTTATAAAACAATTTGTGGAGCAACAAAAACAATAACTCCTTACTAAGACAGTCAGTAACTAAGTCAAAAAAAGGTATTAAAAAAATACTCAAAGAAATACTTAGCCGAAAACAAGTTTTATTTTTCAACAAAGTCGCCACCAACATTAATACACTTAGGACAAACCATGAGAACATCCTATTGCAGTTGCTGTGCTGTCTATTGTAACCCGCTTTTTAGCTCGAACCATCTCGTCCACCCGTCGAATTGTTGCATCATTTTCCATCTGAATAAGGCAACCAGTTTGGTGTTCGTCAACAACTTTTAAGCGCCCATTTATCTCAGGTATTCCATTTCAAAATATATAATGACAAAGTATTTAACGCTACGTACAACCCCCAGAGATTATTAGTTTCTTATACAAAACTAACAATCTGAAATAAAATTAGTGACAATCTATACATCAAATTTTGCACAGAATTTATATCTATCTAATAAGATATTTTTGATTGTAGAAAAAATTATTGTAAAAATGTTATTGCTAAATAACTTAATAATAGGTATTACACAACAATGTTCTGTAATGTTTTAAATATATTTGTGGGCTTCAAATAATTTTTGTATTTATATAGATTTGTGTAGAAATGTTCAAATAATACGTTAACATTTTTTTCGACATGATTGCTTATAGTTTAGAGCCTTCGTCGAAAAATATTATACTTGATGATAATGAAATGCCACTTGGTACAAGTACTCTTTACATAAAATGAAACATTTTTATCCGCCGCACCTATATTGAGAACCGCGGCAGATTCGAGGTGGCGGCAAAAGTAGATTACCAAGTACAATAACTATAAGTAATTTTCACAATAGAACAAATTATCTCCAAACATATTTGTAGAATGAAGCTTTAGCTACAATTTGCCGCATGGTACACAAATATGCGTCGAATGGTTTACAAGATGGCGTCTATAACGCAAATTGTTTATTTACAATACATGACAGTTCTTTTGACAATTAAAAATATCCTATTAGATAGATAAAAATTCGCTGAAAATTTTGATGTATAGATTGTTACTAATTTTATTTCAGGTTGTTAGTCTTGTATAGGAAACTGTACGGTTGTGTGCACCCTTAAGATGTAATATGTACCCTTAAGAGACACGGTTGTTTTTGTCAACCTACCACTGGGTACGCAATCCTGAAATGTGTTATAATTCCCACTTCATGTCAGTTATTAATTATGTTTTTCTTATGGGCTACTCTAATTAACACACCTTACTTTACATTGTAATTAGTTTCTAACATAGAACTCTTTTTCCAGTCGACGTAACCTTTATAATAGACATCCTAATAAACTTCCGGACAACTTATGTTAATGGATCGGACGAGGTGGTGTCTCATCCGGGTCGAATAGCAGTCCACTACTTACGAGGATGGTTTCTTATAGATCTTGTGGCTGCAATACCTTTCGATCTTCTACTATTTGGAAGCAACACGGATGAGGTAGGTACCAAACTACTAATGGAATAAACCCTACAGGTAGGGTCCTAAGTGTCAAATTAAATCCGAAATAGTAGTGTGGTTAAACACAATTCTGGTAACGTTTCATTTAAGTTACAGTGAAAAAAAGAACATATCACTGGCTTTTATATTTTCTGCTAATTTAAAAAGATTTAGTTAACAAGAACCTCGAACATTTTTTTAGCTTTTTATTATTTTACCAAGATCCATAATATGCAATCCTGATAAACTTCCACGGTAACCAAAACTGGCTTGACCCTTTCCAAATACCCACTCCCAAATCTTCTTTTTGTTCAGCCGTTCCAACACTGAATTCAGCGAGGTATTCCAACATTGGATATAGTCCGCCGCTACCATTTCCTGTTCCTCCAACTGTTATTAGCTAATCTGTACCAGCTATTTCCAGCTTCTGATTGGCCGGATGTGCTTCGTATCCCACTTCTGTCTGCAGTCCATCTATCATCAATCTGCTTAACGACATGGCCAGCCCAATCCTATTAAATTTAGCTTTTCACTACACGAGTCTTGTTTTTGTCATTGTTTAATTGGTGACCCTTTCCTTTAGCGTTATTTCCAGCATCATCGTCTCTATTGCTCTCTGACAAAAAGCAAATATTTTCCATAACTCTCCTCGATACCCCTCCTACTTTTCCTTTCCCTAATAGCCAGCCCATTCCCATTGAATTTAGCTGCTCTTTTCGCTACATGATTCTTATTGTTTAATCAGTTTCCCTCTCCTTTAGCGTTATTTCTATCATCCTCGTCTTCATTGCTCACTGATAAAAATCAAATATTTTCCCAAACGCTCCTCAATACCCCTTCCAGTTTACCTTTCCCTAATAGCCATTCTCAAATTATTATAATCATCCAATAAACGTCCCACAGTAGTCTCACTGAGTCATACTTTTGATCACTACTCTATCTTTCGCACTGAGGAAAGGGTTCAATTTTTCGGCTCGACAAAATAGTCTATTAACAACTATGTTTTAAGAACGACAGAAGAAAATTATACAACAGATTATTCCAGGAACGACAATATATTTAAATCACGACAAAATATGTAATTAGATGACAGTATGTGAAGGTAAACGACGAACCTGGTGCGGCATCTGTGAACCCGTTGTAGAGAGTATCTCGTTCCATATGACTTTAGTCTTTACTAGAGACTAACATCATATGGAAAGGTTATGTTAGCTGTCATTTAAATAATTCAAAGAAATATATTTTAGCATTTGATTAATTGAAAGGTAAAATGACGAGTTTATCCTGTTCAGTATTTTTGAGACTAAAAAAGTTTGTTTAACAATGTCATCTAGAAATTTTTCACCGCCAGTAGTCTTAATATATTTGGTACAGAACTTTCCTCGTTCAAATGTCATATTCTGTCGCTCAAGAACCTAATTTGTTGTGAATTTGTCGTTACAATGACTTAATTTGTCGTGCTGAGTACATATTTCTCGGTGCAACATCAGTCCTTCGAGGTACATATTTTTTCGCGCCGTTATTATATTCTCTCTGAAGAAATGAAGGACCAGATAACAACTCCAACAGTGATCAAATTTGGCTTAGGCTATGAAGTTTCCCAAATTTCCATTCTCTAATTATTATAATAAGCCCATAAACATCCAACAGTAGTCTCACCGAGCCATATTGCTGATGACTACTTGATATTCAGACAAAAAGGTGAGGACCAGGTCTACAGCTTTCATGGTAACCAAATTTTACTTACGCCTTGATCCTTTCCAATTACCCCTTTCCAAATATTTCTTCCACGTCACCATCATCTGCCAGCCAAAATCATCCACTGGTGAACATAAACCTCTCCATTACTTCCTCCAAACTTTCTGCCTTGGCCCAATAATAGTAAATTTCCAGCAATTCTCTAAATATCGTCCAGCCATCTGGTAGATTTTATACCTCTGCACCAAATAGAGACTCGTGGAATCTATTCGCTAATCCATCAGCCACAGTCACATGTTTGGGCTACATGTTGGGCTCCACTTTAGGTTTACTACTAACTACTTATATTATATCATATACACCTTTGTTTTCTGATCTACGAATTTGTTTTGCGATCCGAAAGATGAATACCCACCACTAAATCAACATTGATAATGGCTCGACAACCCTAGATGCCTTTTCAATGATTTCCTTTCATCTCACTCGGTTCTAAGCAACGTCTTTCAAACTGTTCACTCTTAGGACTTGGACGTCTTTTTCGATTTGATCCATGTACCTGTCTCTAGATTTGGAACAGCTGATCTTTTTCCAAAAGGTTGTTGGTTTTTTGATAGAAGTTACATCTGGCCGCCTAAATTCCTCTGCTTAAATTAGTCTTCCTAAATTCCCTTTCTTAACACGTTCGCTACCATAGATGACCTTGGTTGTTTAACTTACTTTTGTCCTGCGTATCATAAATGACCTCAGTAGTTTAATTAATTTTGTCCTGCATACCACGGATTACCTTGGTCGTTTAGTAGAAGCCTCATTAATTGCTCTGCATTGCCTTGTCAAGAACATGGTTACCGCGTTGTCTAATGTTTTGAAAAATTGTACGTAATGCCCTAAAGTAATTAACACTTTAAATATTCAGAACTCTGAATAATTTGGCTCTATTAATTAGCTGGTTTAAAAACTGCCTAGAAATGGAATATGATCAAGGAATGCCATGAATTTTGAACACGTGTCTTTTATTGTATGTTCTCTAACTTTACTTCCAATCTGACCTAATGAAAAGAAACTACACATAGTTCAACCACAGATATTCGCTTGAAAAATCATGGCTTTCTTTAATTTTTTTTTTTTATTTATCTCTCGGTATTAGAAACATATTTTATTCATTTTTTTAACAATACGCAGGAAAAAACATTTTTGTACTAAACTACGGTTTTCGAAAATTGTTTTTGTTTACATTATTGTTGCTGGCAATATGTTTCATTTTAAATTTATTGATAGCTAAAGTGTTAAATTCACCCTCCAAAATATCCCCTCTGAAATCATGTTAGAGTCCTTCATCATATCCTTTTATTCGTTATTGATTATGGTGATTTCTCCGTATACTAAATACCCCAACCTAAATACCTATCCTTTTTAGCCATTTTTTGTTGGCAAAAAAATTGTTTTTACGAATAACAAAAAGTCAATATTTTTCAGTAAATTTTGACTGTACTAAGTTTGTTATTAACAATAATTTTCGCATGTTTTTAAACCAGGATTGTGTTTTAACCCAAAGTGAATCAGCCTCTTAGCTGTCTGTATACTATACGTGACATATTAGTTACTCTGTCATTTTTTTTTTTAGTTTTCTTCCCTCTAAATGTCATTCTTGATACCATGAATGCATTTTGATTTTTCAAATTTAAAATAGTTTTCATAAAATTTTTAAAAATCAACTGTAAATAAATTAGTTTTCAAATTCATAGCACAGAGAATTTTTATTAGTAAATTTTTTGATGTTTTTAGAAAAAAAACAAAATTTAGAAAATTAGAAATTTAGAAATTTTTTAAAAAAATTGGTTTTAGAATGCGTTTAGAATTCAAAATTTTTGTGTTAGAATTTAAATGATTTAAAATCAAAAAAATTATCAAAAAATTAGTTCCAAAAAAGTTTTGAATTAAAAAATTATAAATTTGGGATGCTTGGAGACCTTATTATTGAAATTTTTGAGTAAACTGAATCAACGTTTTTAGTTTTGGAATTAAAAATGTCTCATGGCGATCTACTTGTAATACTAGCTACAAATTTTGTGAAGAAAAAAAAATCAATAAAAAAATTTAGGATCATTAAATGCAGTTTTTAATTCTGCACATTTTTTATATTTACACATCTTGCACTAAAATTAATATTTAAAAAGATATCGCTGAATGAAAATTTAAGATTGCGTTTTCTATGTTCAATAAAAAATGTAGATACTCTGTAAAATTTTTATATTAATTCAGTCCAAGGTTATAACTAGTGAACGGACGCAATTAGTCTTTTTAAGAAAAAGGTTAAAAACGTTCATATCAGCAGAAAATATATTCTAATGTGTTTAATTAAATATTATGTGTAATTCGCTCCGAAAATTGTGATGCCTATTGTGGTGCAATACATTTGTATAGTCCGTTCAAACGTTAGAATGCAGTATTGCTCTTATGGCAATTGGGAGCGGTGTTGCCAAATGTTGTGTTCTTTTGTTCTTAATTTATTGAAGCTAAATGGAAAAAGTATCGCAGAGTCGTATAACTTACAAAAATCAGGTAACATGGTACAAATATGAATAACCATTTATAGAATACCGTGTCTTCATAGAGCAGCACGTTTTACAGCCGACCTCGTCGCCAAGAAAGGCAAAGACAGAGTCATTAGAAGAACCTATTAGAGTGTATGAAAAAAACTACTCCATTTGCTCTCTACTGCATTCTGGCATTTGAACAGAGTATAGAATGATATTGAATTAATTAAATTTAGTATTTGCACCTCGACGAATATCAATCATAAAATATTATGAAGCAAACAAAAAATTATATTTCATTCCATAAGAATATTATTAATTATTAAATATTAAACAGTTTCAAGCGCCGTTCTTTAGTAACGCAGCTAGCCACAGGAAGTATCTTAGGTTAGTATGCGCAATAATGGCGTTAATAGTGCGCATTATTTTTTCATTTTCGCTCATTTTTAAAACAGATGATCAAAATAAAAATTGATATAACAAACTTTATGTATGACAATATTAGCAAGAGATAACATAAAATGTACATGCACTCTAGAGCAGTGTTTCTCAACCGGTGGTCCGCGGACCACTTGTAGTCCTTAGCAAAAATTTTGTAGTCCGCGAAAGTCTCATAAATTATTATTTTTGAGATTTTTTGTTAATTTTTTTATAATCTTTTGTCCATTTTCTGTGATTTTGGTTCATTTTCAGTGATTTTTTATTACTGAGATATTATATAGATGTAAAGTACATATACAATAAATTTGTTTAATAGTACATTTATTTTTTGTGGTCCGCGGTAGAAAATTTAATATTTTACTGGTCCGCGGTACGTTTTCGGTTGAGAAACGCTGCTCTAGAGTGATATAATAAACGTACGTCGAATACTAATAAGCAGAATATCCGCTGGCGGCAGCTACATCAAAATGGCGGAAATTTAAAAATGAAAAATATTTTTTTGCCAAAATCGTTACGAAATTTACAAAATTAAATAGACCAATATGTACAAAAACTGCTCGAGAGTGAGATGATAAACCTACGTCGAATACTAATAAACAAATCATCCGATGGCGGCAGCTATGTCACAATAGCGGAAATTTAAAAATGCAAGTTTATATATATTTTTTTTGCCACATGCGTAGTGAATTTTTCAAAATTAAATATGCTAATGTGTTTAAAAAAATTATAACTATAATAAAAATAATAAAATAAAACACTCTATGTGTGTAATGTCTCAAAAAATATTATGTTTACCTTGTTTACAAATGAAAATCGAAAACTTCACTAATTTGATGGACCTATGTCAAGATAAAATTGTATTGAGATAGATTATTTGCATTCATGCTAATAATTATACTCATTACTGTCGTTATTAATTTTTATTCAGATTTAATTTAAATTTTTAAGAGTGTAAAAGATGTCAAAATTTTTAAAAACTACGCCTATGATAACATATTAACTCAAGTTCAGGGCATAAGTACGTCCGTTCCCTAGTTATAACCAAAGCAATCGGGTTTTGAATTGCTATTTTGTTTATATCGAAATAAAAAAAATATGAGAGAAAGAGAATGAGATATTTTTAGGCCCTTAATAAAATTTAGTTTAATCAATATATTTTTTCTTATAAGCGTCCCAATGCATCTTAAAAATATTCAGGATTTTTCAATAAAAAAGTTTTATTATTTTCAAAATTTTAATTTTAATTTGCCAAAATTTTATTTTACCAAAATTAACAATATAATATGATTTTTTTTCAGAAACTTGTCACACAAAAAAAAAAACAAAATACAAATAGTGACAATACACGACCATTTTACTCAAAATTTTACTCAAAATTTTACTTAAAATTTTACCTCAATAAACTGGAACAAAATATTTCTAACACAAATATATTCAAACAAATTTAACTCAAAATTTTTAACATTTAACAAAAATTAACTGAATGATTGACAAAATAACTCGAATTTCTAACACAAATTTCCTCAAAAAGGAACACAAAATTCGCTCAGATTCACTTGTAAATAATAAAAAATGCCCTCCGAATGAAATAATTTTTAAAATGGTAACTGTATTAAAAAGAAACACTATTTTTTTCTAGTTGGGCTTGGATAAAGATGAGGTAGTTGAACTATCTTAGTTTTTTCCCGTTTTTTCTGCAAAATAAAAATCATTTTAATGTTTTTTTTTTATTATTTATTATTAATCTTTGAATGTATGTGTATACGTTTGTTGGTATATACATATATAATACAGGGTGTCCTTTATTTTTGCTTTCCAAAACATTTTGGTTAAATACGGATCAATATTCAAGAAAGGAGTAATCAAAACAAGATGTATTTGGAAGAAAATCAACAGATCTACACGTTATTAATATACAAGAAGTCCCAAGAGAGATATGCAAACTTCAAATATTCTTTCATTAACTTTAAGCAAATAAAGGTATCAACATAGTTTCGGTTCGAAAAATTTACAGTTATGACAGAGTTATGCGTCGTATATAATAGATCCATAACACACTCATAGCATAAAAATCACAGTACTCTCTTTGTTCCGCTTATTATAAAAATATGTTCAGAACAGTATACCCCTTCGTATTAATATACGATGCTTTAACTTATGGACTTATATAAACCAGGCTTTATTAAAAAAAAAAAAATGCTAGATATTTCATTCGTTTTTTATTTGAGAAATCCAAATCAGGCGCACCCACAGAGTCTGGAGGGAGTCCATTTAAAAAAATAGCCGTAAAATAATACAAATTTATTATTGATTTTTGCGAAGAGGAATGGCCTTATATATTAATTTAATTTTAATTATAATTAAATTTATATAATAAAAAGGGTGATTTTTATTTTCAATTGCTTCGTTTTTATACTCTATCTCAGAAATACTGATAGTAATAAAATTTATTATTTGTAAAAAGTTATTGTTTTGTCACACAGAAGCGGCACACAAAATATGAATAGTTCGAAACGAAATATTGTTAAAAACAACCGAGTATGCCGCACATATTATATGGGAATACGAACTAGGGTTAAACACAATAGATCATAAAAATGCTACCGTAAAATTTTGAGGAAAAATATGGTCACAGGAGTGCGTTTAATGATATGATAAATATGCTCACAGGCGTGCGTTTAATAAAATGATAAATAGTAATATAGAAATACACAAAACCAATTTAAACGTGTTTAAAATGTGCACGCCACTGGTAACTGCCTGACAAAAAGATTTATTACTATCAGTCTTTCTGAGATAGAGCGTAAATAAGTATATAATTGTTCCGTTTCTGGGGGGGGGGTCCGAACCCAAAGACCATCCCTTTGTGTGCCCGTCTGACCCAAATAATAACGATGTAATAACGACCTGCAACTCGAAAACACAATTGAGCATGGTCAAATAAAGCCTTTGTCGCATTCTTTAACATTTAAGGATTAAGACAAATTATAGTTTTTTATTTGAGACATTTTAACTTAATAAATTTTTATAACTTTCATGTTTCAGCAATATTTTTATATTCTATGTATCTATTTTGATATATATGAAGAAGTTTCCATGATTACGGTAAATTATAAAAATTCATGAGATTGTCAGCGTTATTATTATTTTTTTTTTCTTCAAAAATAATGTCTCTATTAGAAAGTATTTTGTTTAAGTACTTTGTGGTGACGGTCGGCTCTGTGGTGGCCAGAGCCGTTTTTTTTTTCAATAAGCTATAACTGTAATCTGACCTATGTTGCTATACCTTTTTTTTCTTAAAATTGATGAAAGCATTCTGCCTTGAAATTTGGTAGATTCCTTCTGGGACACCTGTATACAATAAATCTACAATATTAGAAACTATATGCAATAACCAATTAAAAATATAATTATTCAGTATCCATAAGCGTACTTTTTAAAATAAAATTTATGATTTGTTAATCAAATAGATGCCTCTTTTAAGTTTGCGTAAATAGCCAACTAACTAACCTCTTTTAAGTTTATAAAGTACTCTCATGGATATTGAATAATTAGATTTTAAATTGGTCATTACATATATTTGTCCGGTCTCTAGAGGTTATACATAATGGCCGGACAGTTATTCATAACAACCGGAGATTATAAATAATCACCTTATGTTATGCACACGGTTTAAATATACAATTTTGGATTAATTTGGAAAATTGAGAAGTATTTATAATAACCGGAGATTATATATACTTATCCAAGGTGATTTATAATAGCCGGAATGTATGAATAATCGTCTCGAAATTACTAAAAATTACGAAAATATTGGATATAATTTTTCAGTTTGTTAATATTTATACTATTTATATTATTTATTTTTTATATATACATTTTTAATTTTGCTGGGCGATTCTGGCACATATGGCTGGTTTTGGGTACACGGGAATGCATTATGAAAGCAGTTTCAATTGTTCAGATCCATTCCCAATTACTCAGAATTCAACGAAGCCTTTGACAAAATGTATTTTCTAAAATCCACCTTTAAAAAATCGGGACGAATTTAACTGGACAGTACCTACCTTTTCAAATAAATGACCATTTATCCTAAGGTTGTCTACAAAACTTTTAGATTTTGTACATATATGTATCTTAAAATTAATGAACAAAATATTTTTTTAGAAAATAATTTTTATTAAAAAATAAACACATCTTTTAATAGTGGACAAAATTAAGTGGGAACTGTTACAAAAATAATTAATGTGGCCATCTTTTGGGTTAATAACGTCCTGGAAGCGCCGAGGCATACTTTCCACTAAGTTTTGGAAATATTCTGATGCAACTTCCATAATAATTTTTTTAAGCACTTAAAATATTTACGACCATCAAATAATAAATGCATTATGTGTCCAACTGTAAATACATAATGCTGTTCATATTACAACAAGTGTTAAAAAATGACGCGCATGCGCGCTCACCCGTCTAAAATTAACGTTTTTTTACATTGCAAGTTTCTATTAAGTTAGTTATTTAATTAAAATGTGTGGTGCTCATCAATGATGGCTATTTGCGCCTTACACTGCCCAAACGTTTAAGTGGAACTAACTGGAATTTTCATTTTTGTAAATTGTCACGAGCCCACTTTTTAATGATTGGAGAGAGCTTTTACTAAACAAAATTATTAAAAGCTTCATTTAACTGATAAAAATGACTAGTTTTGAAAATCTAGTTCCAGTTAAACTAAAGAAACAGGCTATACAATCAGCTGATGGTTCGGTAACCATCTTGACAACGTAGGTTCTAAAGTTAAACAAATGACACTTAGAATGTCTGTGTTTTTAAATTAAATTTACTAATTTTTTAATAATAAAACTATATAGTTGTACATAAAATACTGTATTTGACTCGCATATAATGGCTATATTTTACTGGGTTGATTATACTCGCCTTATGCTCGGGTGGTAAACTTCATCCTCGTAAAATATAGCCTGTGTTATATGCTTGTTAAATTACTATTATTTGACCGTTCGGTGTTTGAATTTAAATTCGAACTTTTGCAGGCCATTTTAGTACCTTAATATCATTTCTATTGAAAAATTTCATGGTTTTCTTTCATTTATGTATTGACAAATTGTCCTGCTAAAAGACCAAATTTGCTTCTGTGCCCATTTTGAGCATTGTTTCTTCTAAATTTTCAGAAAATTATCTATATATTTTTCAGAATTTACAGTAGTATCAATTAATACCAAATTTAGGGCGCAAAGCCATGAAAAACAAACCCAAATCATAAAGAACCACCACTTAATTTTGTCCACTTTGGTCCAATTTTGTTCACAATAAATGTATAATTCAGTTTTTTAAAGAAGTCTGGTCAATGACAAATGAACAAATCAACAGCCAGCTTATTTATATATTTCTGTGTCGTACGTGCTTTGCAAACCAGAGCTTCGAACCGTTATTCTTTTCGTTTCGGTTTTCGTTCCGGTTCAATTAAAAAAATATATATCAGTTCGGTTCCGGTCTTCGTTCCGGCAAAAATAACGGTTTTTTTCGGTTTTCGGTTTAGTTCCGAGTGATAAATTTTTAAATGATTTTATTTGTATTAGAAATTTATTTTCTACTATAATTTAGAAGAACATGTTATTCCTTAGTTTGTTATAATTATGCCAAGGTATCTGCCAGGGGGGGGGGTCTGGGCGTTCCATCCCCCCCCCTGAAATAATAGAAGCGCTATTCTTTTTCTTACTTATCAATTAAAAAAATTACGAATTACAATTTTTTTCTGCTCATCAGTTTAAAAAATAATCTTAAATAAAATGTATTTTATATTCACTTACATAACCATTATTTGAACCGAAATAAACCGTTATTTTTTTTCGGTTCATTCCGGTTTTCGTTCCGACAAAAATAAGGGTTTTTTTCGGTTTTCGGTTCAGTTCCGGTTCGAAGCCCTGTTGCAAACATGTGAAATTGCTACGGAAAAATAAAATAACGTCTACTTTACCACAATATATTATATATTATATACCACAATATTATATATTATATACCACATATATTATATATTATATACTTTATACCACAATATAAACTTATGACAACAACAACAATGGTGACAATTAATTCTAAAACTTGCTGTTGACTTTTATATTTCCATAGCCAACCCTTCTTTAGAACTCATGGTATAAATAAGTTGATTATTGATTCGTTCATTGGTCAATAAACAGACTTCTTTAAAAAACTGAACTTTACTTGTTTATTTTTTAATAAATGTTTACGATTTAAAAAAAAATGTTTTTTTTTTATTTATGTACAAAATCTAAATTAAAAATTAAAGAAGATTTTGAAGGAATCTTTAGGAGACATAGTTATATGTTTGAAAAGGTAGGTACGATCCACTTAATTTCGTCCCCGACTATATTTTCTTCCAAACTCCTTTATTGCATATATTTATCGTAAAAAAACATTAAATTTGGGACATTCTGTATGTTAGCACGTTTGCACTTTTTTCATATTGGTATGTTGGTGTGTAAAGGCTTATTGTACACTTGCTTAATTAGTAAACAATATTATAAATGCTATTTATAAAAATAAAGGGTGGATATAACCATAATAAAAGTGGGGGTATTAATAAAACAAGACAAAAGCGTTGTTCGAACTTTTTCAGTAGTATTACTTCATCAAATTATTATTACCATAGACTAGATGTCGCGTTTGTTGTCATAAAAAAGGTCTCAATGGAGCAACCCAACCCAATATAATATTTACGCTCTACTTAATTACATACTTCCATATTTTAATAGTAATTATACTATTTTTTTTATTTTATTCCGCAAGGGATCAACAGCGCTCTCTGTTATCGTTTGCATAAAACACCATGTCATTTGTTGACATAATTGTACTACCAAAGTTATTTTACATTTTAAACTCAGAGCTTTCATATTTTATAAGCCAACAATGAGTTTTTGGAGCTTTCACACTAAATCGAATTAACTTTTATAATTTTTGCGATGAAATTTAGGTAGTTTTCATTAATAATAATAAATTTAGAAATTAAAATTTGCGTACAATATATTTCTTCGTGATCATTTTTAAAAGACCCCGCAATTACTTCTGAAGAAAGTTAAAAAAAACAATACAAATACTGCGAAGCAATAAAACTATTAAAATACAGTAGGTGCTCGGATATGTGAACTAACACAAACCAGAATAAAATCAAATTGTTCAAATAATCGAAAATGTATTATAAAATGTTTAATGAATATTATTTCATGTTTACATTAGGGTCTAAGTGGCAACAGTGAATCATTTTTTTTTTAATCACATATATAACCTAAAAAATTATTATATACAAATTTTGTCCTTTTGGTAGGAAATAATTTAAACTATTAACTGCAGTTTACCCTTATATTTACACGACTATCTATACAAAATTTCGATTTATATATATTTTTTTAATGAAAAATTTATACGCTCCGTACTTGGGGGGGGGGGTGATTCACTGTGTACACACAGTGAATCGCTATTTAGTACACAATGGATCAATAAAATACGTAGTTAACCAGGGTAGTTTTAATGATAAAAATAATAATAATAATAATTAAAGAACAAAACGAACATTAGTAAATATGTTTAGTTCCATAATTATAAAATATATCTCAAATATCAGCTATAAACATTTTTTATTATCTATAGCTCGAGTAATGTACCCAAGTATTACAAAGAAAAGTCAGTTACTAAATAAAAATTTTAGTAACATAAAAATGGTAATAAAATCTTTTAATGTAAACATTTATTTTGATTATTTTCCTTTGTAATTTTGCACCTATAATTTATATTGATACATTATGTACCCTTCTTAAATGATCTACTAATCTACTGTATACCACCCCAGTCATTTTATTTTTAAAATAAGGAAAAGGTGCATAGGCTCAATGAATTAAATAAAATATATTAAGTTAAAATAAACCTTAATAATCCAGTATTATTTCTAAAATATAAGTTTGTGACAATCGTTGATATTTTAAGTTATAGAAAACGTAATAACGTATATGAAAAATTTACTTTGTTTTCTAAAAATTATACGACCTCTACCAAAGGCGCTGACAGACGGCGTGGCAAGGTACGGTCAATATTTATACTCGTCTTGCTCCGCAGATCGTGTGTAGGAGCAACAAGTCACAGCCCAAGATTATTAAAGTAAAGGTTGTCTCATAACTTGAACTGGTGGCGGTAAATACACGTCATCTCTATGCTAACGGTACTCAGCCTTTGTTTATTATATATGTTATATACACGTGAAGTTTGAATTTTGTATATAAATATAAAAATATCGTTTAATTTTTTGATTTTCTTATTGTGTTAATGTGTTTTTCCTTCGAAAGGAATGTTTCTTTGTTCTAAATAAATTTTCTTACATTCATTTTTGATATGAAGAGAATAATAAGTGAAATATTTCAATATTTTAGTTTTAGGGTGTCTCCCTGAAACTATCCTAATATTCATCAAATTGAAAACAGCATAGAACAAATAAGATTTGTTTTCTTATAAACAATTTTTATTGTATAGTTTTTTCTGTTAAGATAGTTCTGTTTATAAATGAAATATTTTATGTTTTTTAATACCAGTTTTTACCCAGAAACACCCCCTAAGAAATTTTTTTTGAGATATCTTGCCTATATTTGATCTTGGTTCTACCCTATTGTACCAAATTTCGTTAAAATACGTCCAGCTGTTTTTAAAAACTGATAAAACCTTCAATTTTATTAATTACTATATTATTATAGCAATTTGTTTTTCTATTTTTATTTGAATATTCGTAAAATTATATTTGAATTCGATTTTATTGTTATTTATTAACTACAATACAAATACCCATCACCTTAAATTTTATATAAATCAGTATAAAATTATCAGCATTTATATTAATTATGTATTCTAGTTTGAACTAATCCGTATTATGACGTATTCCCTCTCACGCTCTGATTGGTCAGAACGTTACGAGACAACCTTTACTTTAATAATCTTGGTCACAGCCAACGTACGCTGTGCTTGGCGTTGGCCGACGTTGGCTTCCGAGGCGGTATTCTTATCACAAATCAAAGGAGTTTGATCAACATCGGTGCAGACTTGTATATGCATGTTAGCACCGTACACACGACACGCACATACTTGTCATCACATCAGTTGACAGTGTTGTGCTCAAAAGGAAGGTTATAACTATTTTTGCTTAATTATGAAGTCTACTTAAAGTAAAAAGTATTTTTTTATACTTTTAATCTAATTTAAATATCAAAAGCAAGGTCGAAGCTGCGATCATATCCTCACTTTCACTGTCAGACGCCATTTTACAAACCTTGGCCCATGTTCGCTATTTTTGTACTTGGCCAGCACTGACACATCATCGACACATCGCCTGTATGCTAGTAGAAGTGTACGCCAGTGCTACATGTTATGGCCAGCGTCAAAACCAGCATTGGCGAACGCTGGCACACCGTCTGTAGGCGCCTTAAGAAAAATAACAACGCGTACGCAGAGGAACTGAATATGAAAAAGACAATATAATGTTCTAATAAACTTAAATTTAATTGATTCATTGTGTACGCTTAATTCATTGTCACCATATTGACCATACATTAAAATATTGCATTATTTGTATTTGCATTTTCTTCACCGCCTTTTTACTAATATATTTTCCCAATATTTTCATAACCATATTCGTTATTCCGAATCCCTTGGATGGGATTACAGTTTTAGCAAAACAAGTTATCAATATAGGAAATATTTCTTTTGCCCCAATGAATAGCGTTATTAGAAGGTTCTACAATTGCCCATGAACTTATTTGTTTGCTCCTTATTGCTTTTATAGTCTTCAATTATTAACATGACATAGAACTTAATGTGTTAAATTTTGACTTTTCATTTTACGGAATATTTACATAACCGAGCATCAACTGTATTTGGAAAGTTAATAAAATAAAACTATATATTTCCACCTTGTTTTTGATATCAAAGAGCATACAGTTGAAATATTTACTTTTTAAAAGCAACTCCATTCAAATGTCCCCCGTGACGGATAGCCATTGTTCAAAACGCGTAAATTAATAAACTCGTGGTAGATCACGCGATGAAATAAAAATTTCCTCCTCGATATTGATGTCGTATTTTTTATGGTCTATGAGTACTCTGTCTAGTTCTGAACTGGTTCATCGACCACCTTTGGACCATAACCATCTATCAGATACCATATACCAGTAGTTCTTAACCGCTGTTCCGAGGAACACTAGTGTTTCGTGAACCTGTTATAGGTTTTTCACGAAATTATAACTTAGTCGTCTTGTATACAGGATATACCAAGAAAGAGGGAACACGATTTTCTCGAAAACGTGGCGTGTGAGCAAATTGGGAACCAAATTTGACTACCAATGTTTACCCAAAGAATCGAATGGTGGTACTGAGTTTTTTCAGAACAAACCGGAACTACAGGATATCAAGGACAACTTTGATTTTTTAACGTATGTCCTGTTGTGTATCTTTAGCTAGAGTATTTGAGAAAAAACATTTTTACTTCAATATTTTTTTAATATGTTTAATGGTTTACCACCCGATTAAAAATAGCTATCATAATATTTGAAGCGAAGTCGTACAACAGTCGTACAACGGTTACCGTTTGAATGTTTATTAACTTCTTAAATTCTGTAAGTCCGTGTTTTTCCGCCAAACGGATAGTGTTTGACCGTTGTAAGCCTCAGCTATAGCTGAGGCTTAATAATTATCACTTCAGACGGCCGCTGTACGCCGTGTGTACGGCTGTTTCCATCTTTTGCTTAAAACTTGGGTGCCGTCTGCCTGTGCGTACGACCTTTAGTTTTTGAAGAGTCATTTGGACTCTTGTAAGACCACTGTATGCCACTGTTGCTCTTTATTTTTACTCAGACAAAAATAGTTCTCTATAACGACTGTAAAGTAAATTATTTTTATTTCAGGTGTTCAACGTACCTTACATTTTAATTTTAACACTTTCGCATCCTTCCTCTTAAGCTATCTGTAGCTCTGAGCATAATAAAAATATAAATAATTAAGAATATTTTGTATTCAAGTATTTTCAAGTAGGTACGACTTTGAAGTAAAATATTTTTTATTATTATTTTTTTTTTCTATTATGCTCCGAGCTACAGATACCTCAAGAGTAAGGATGTAAAAATGTTTAAATCAAAATGGAAGGAACTTTGAACACTTGTAAATAAAATACTTTACTTTCAAGTCGTTATAAAAAATACTTTTTTTCGTAAACCGTAAAAGATATTAAATAATTGTTTAAGTAAAAGTTTGTTTTCAAAAGCTCTATTCAAAAATACCCTTTCCGACATACGTTCCGATTAAAAAAAATCCTTATCCTTGATATCTTTGTTTGTTTCGGTTTGTTCTGGAAAATTGCAATACTGCCATTCAATTCCTTGGCTAAACTTTGGTCATCATTTTTTTTTCAACCTGCTCACACATCGTGTTTTTGAGCGTGTTCCCTCGATTTTGATACACCCTGTATACAGAGTTTTAAAAACAGGTGGTCGGAAATTTAATATTACTGACCAACATAAGTGAAAAAAGCTTATTCAATATAGGTCCTAAAACCAACCGTATCAAAAGTATAAGCTATTTTTAAACAAAATGTGTGGTGTCAAATTAACGTATTTTATTTATAAAAATAATACAGGTGTTTTACAAGTGTGCTGTGATAAAAAGTAAAAACAAAATAATTTGTTTTTACTACAAAAAAATGGACAAATAAAAAACAAATCCTCTACAAAAAGATGTGAAGCTTGTATTGAGAGAAAGAGACATGTGGAACACTTGTGAAAATTCTAAAATAAAACACGTAATTTGAGACCACACACTGTTTTGTTTAAAAGCTCGTATCTTTGAAACTGTTAATTGCAAACCCATATTGTTTAAGCTTTTTCACTCATTTTGGTCAGTACTAATGGGTGTTTTTTTTAGAGGTATAGAACTTTAAATTGCAATAAAACAACGATGGATTATTCGATTGACATGAATTTTTTTTTATTCGAAAGATAATCTTGTGGCATTACATTTTAAATATGATTTCTGGCATATGACCGCCACGGCTGGCTCGGATGTAGTCCAATCTGGACGTCCAATTTTCATTGACTTTTTCCAACATTTGTGGCCGTATATCGGCAATAACACGGCGAATGTTGTCTTCCAAATGGTCAAGCGTTTGTGGCTTATCCGCATAGACCAATGACTTTACATAGCCCCACAGAAAGTAGTCCAGCGGTGTTAAATCACAAGATCTTGGAGGCCAATTCACAGGTCCAAAACGTGAAATTAGGCGGTCACCAAACGTGTCTTTCAATAAATCGATTGTGGCACGAGCTGTGTGACATGTTGCGCCG
The DNA here is from genome assembly GCA_963971575.1 of Liopterus haemorrhoidalis. Classification (NCBI taxonomy): domain Eukaryota; kingdom Metazoa; phylum Arthropoda; class Insecta; order Coleoptera; family Dytiscidae; genus Liopterus; species Liopterus haemorrhoidalis. The sequence continues at coordinate 7,541,543 of OZ020614.1, forward strand.
TCTTGTTGGTATGATTTAATGTAATGCCACAAGATTATCTTTCGAATAAAAAAAAATTCATGTCAATCGAAAAATCCATCGTTGTTTTATTGCAATTTAAAGTTCTATACCTCTAAAAAAAACACCCGTTATAAGCTCCAACATTTCCAATCAATTTTTTTAAAACATTCTGTATATTATAGACCATTACAAATACATCATTCTGGTGATTTGCGATTACATTTAACTAATACAAAGTTTCAAAAATTATTTTCTTCCCACATATTTTAATTTAATTGTGCAATATCTAACTGTGTTGCATTAAATATGTCCAAACAGAAATCAATAAAGACCAGAGTTTTCTGTGATGTCACCAAGCAAACTTAGAGCTTTTAATGAGCTTTTCATGGAATCGAACATTTTTATACGCTTTGGGGGTTTTTTTAATAAAAAATCTTAAAATAATGATGTCAAATGTTAAATAGCATTTATGTGTGTTTTTAGAGTATTGCTTGCTATATTGCAAATTTAAAAATGTTTATTTAAAGAATAATTTAAAAATAAAATATTCTTTAAATAAATTTTGATTTTAATAATTTATTAATTTATCAAATTATTTATACATACATAACAAAAAAAAAATCGCTCGCAAAGTAAAAAATATTATAAATAACTACTCTGGATTATGGGTAAGACCTGCGTTACGTATTACAACTGCTTTATTTCCATCCACCCATCTAGTAAATCAACCTGTTGTAACTCTGTGGTAAAATAGTTACATACAGATTCTTCTGGGCTCTGTATGTAACTATTATTATTATTATATGCAACATGGGTTGTACCTCCACAGATTTTCTTTCAGGATTTTTAATTTTAGATACTGTGCAAATCAGCTCAAGGGTCCACTCAGACTTAGAATATTCATTAAAAGTTTACATAGGACCAGCTAATAGGCGACAATAACGTTTCATATACACCCAGACCCGATTTTGCTTCGGGGATGCGTTCTTGAAAATATTGAAACGGCGCAAACCTAAATGTAATATGCAGTAATCAATCCCTCAAATATAGAGATGTCCACGACTTTTGTAATAATTTAAGTACAAAAACGTTATAAAATAAACCCCCTTTTGTTGGACTTGGATATTCTGAAGTAAATAAAAGTTTATTATTCTACATAAATATCAATTGTAAATAATAAAAAAAATATACGACATGAATTATAATTTATTGGAGCTATTTTTCTCCGATTTCTCATTTGATACTGTTAATTGTAAGACGTATTTCAAAGGCGGGTATTACATTTATGCCCGATTGCATAAAAGTTTTAAAACTAGATGTAAGCTAAAACTCGATGTAAAACAAAAAATTACTTAGCAACACAATGCGTTTTAATGAGTGTTTAATGAGTTTTAGCTTACAACTAGTTTTAAGATTTTTATGCAACCGGACATTAATAATCTTTTATAAAATATATTTGAAGAGAACAGTTTAATAGGCCATCTTTGATAAAAAGTAACAATTATTGTGGATTTATGCACAAGCAATTATAAATTATGAACTAGCAATTATCAATTATAATATGAACAATGTTTTCTTATAGGTGCACTCATGGATACAATTATTATTATTTATCGATTATTAGTTAAGAATTAAAAGCTGCCGAACTTTTAACTTTCTACTTTCATTTTACGATTTTTAATATTACTGCGCAACAAGTACTCATCTATGGTCTTATTGGTTAATAGCTGGAGTACACATACTTCGTACCGTTTGTGTAATACACAATTTTGCTGTAACATAAATGATAAATGAGATATTTCAATTTCAGGTATATACAAGGTGTCTCAAAAGAAATTTTATATTTATTTAGCTTACTGCGTGAACGCAACGTATCCGAGGGGCGCGGGGGATATGTCAATCGGTAGCCTGGCTCTTGGGAATTTAGTCGCTATGGAGCGTTTCTCGGGAGCAGACCGCGCGTTATGCGTGCGAGAGTTTTACAAAAACGGTGATTCGGCGACTGTAGCGCGCAGAAAATTCTGCAGTATTCGAGGTTTTCGCCACTTAAATGATGCGCCAAGCATTCCTCTCATTCGACATTGGGTTAAAAAGTTTGAAGAGACTGGTACAACGCTGGATAAATCAAAATCCGAGCGACTTAGGTCATCAAGAACGGTAGAAAACGTGGAGAATGTTAATCAGTCTGTTCGTGACGACCCGAACCTTTCAATTCGGAAGCGCGCAAGTGCTTTAAATGTTCATAGATCATCATTACATCGCATTATGCACAAAGACCTAAAGCTGCACCCCTACAAAATTCAATTGGTGCAAGAATTAAAGCCCCAAGATGCCAGTCAGAGGCTTAATTTCGTAAATCAGGTGATTGAGCGATTTTCAACGTTTACCAACATTTTGTTTTCGGATGAAGCTCATTTTCATCTTAATGGCCACGTAAATAAGCAGAACTGCCGCTACTGGAGTGCAACGAATCCGAAACGCAAACATCAGAAACCCCTACATTCGCCTAAAGTGACCGTATGGGTTGCGATGTCGGCGCGAGGAATTATCGGCCCTTACTTTTTTGAAGACGAAAGGGGGCGTGCAGTTACAGTGAATTCAGAGCGTTATGTGGAGATGTTAGACAACTTCTTGGTACTTGAACTGCAAAACTTTCCTGGCTATAACCAAAGAACATGGTTCCAACAGGACGGAGCAACTTCACACACGTCCAATATGTCTCTGCCACGTGTTCGTGAAATTTTCTCAGGCAAATTGATCTCCCGGAGAGGTGACATAAATTGGCCTCCACGCAGTCCAGATTTAACCCCTATGGACTTTTTCCTATGGGGTTATCTTAAATCTAAAGTTTACGCCAATAAATCGACTTCACTGGCGCATTTGAAAGAAAATATCCGTCACGAAATGGCAGCCATCCCTGAGTCCACCTGCCGAGACGTCATAAGTAATTTTACTGTTCGATTAAATGAGTGCCGAGAACGCGAGGGTCTACATTTAGACGATATTATTTTTAGGAAATAAATCCCCAAAAAGTGTATTTTAATAATTAATAAACATTTTTTCTATATACGGCTTACTTTTTTTTTAATCGATCCACTAAATATAAAATTTCTTTTGAGACACCTTGTATATTCCAAGTAAGTTGGAATATATAGTCGAGTGATACATTACTCATGGAATAATTATGATTAAAAAATTAATCATCACTAGTTAATCATCATTCGTGATACTTTTTTTTTACTCTTTACTCATTACTCGTAGTAAGTAAATATTACTTTTACTCATTATTCACCAATCATTACTCATTCGAAATTTCAGATCAGGTTCTCACTTGTCTGTAATTTTATATAATTGTACTTTATACTGTGTAGATGTTAGGTTTTCCCAGCGGATATATTTACGAATACGGTGTATGAAACGTTGCAGGCTCACTTACACTCTTAGACATAAAATCCTCAGTGCACCAAATTTTTATAAAAGAGACAACGTGATTTCGAAACATAATCTAACTTTAATAATTTTCCACTTTTAAGAAAACCGCTACATTATACCTATTGCATTATCAATTCTTTAAGCCGTAAGTATTGACAATATTCTTTAGTAATACTTGAGTAATGAATGATGAGTGATGAGTAATTTACTCCCAAGTAATCAAAAGTAACGATTAATGAATATCATTCATCACTCTCGATCAGGAATAATGAATATCTTGATCATTACTCATTACTCATTTACTCAAGTAACAAAATGCCCAACTCTGCTCTTTTGTATATACATTTTTGATGCAAAGTAAATAATAAGTGAGATATTTCAAGATTTTAGTTTTAGGGTGTCCCCCCATAACTCATATATTCATCTTGAAAAAATGCATTGAACGAAAAAGATTTGTTTATTTTGTTAGAAACCAAATATAAGGTTGGGAAAAAACAGATATAGCCTCCAATTTTATTAATATTACTGTTAAAACATATATGTTTCAGAAAATAAAATGAAAAAACGTGGAAATTGATGATTTTGTTCTTGCTGATTTGGTACGTCAGTTTAAATAAACAAACATGAAAATCATACTTGACACCTAGTTCTGCGTATGTCTAATTAACAATATTAATTGTTAATTGTTTGTGTATAAACCCACACTTATATATTACCACTTATAAAAAATTTTACAATTTGAAAGCAAGATGGCGAAAGGCAAGTTAATTAACATGGTGCTTTCCTCAACGAAATTGTTGAATTCGGACTATGAAGGACATAAAATGCTGTATGAGAGTCAACATTCAGATTATAAAAATAAAAATAAAGTACTAGAGGCCTATCATAGGATTTCTAATACAGCAATACCTCGCAAAGTCCGGATAATCGGTCCCGCCAATATCCGGACTGTTTGAAACTGGACTAATCGAGACATTCAATATTGGGAACAACTTCCATAATATGCTCTGACAAGGTTTCAACCATTCCAATATATTTTCTGTCTATGGATGTCTAATGCTATGTGAAACCGACTATTAAAACATTAAAAGGGGAACCACAAATATATTTGTACCTCTATTGCGAAAATTATTTATAATTTTTGTATTTGGTGTTCTGTTTTTCGCACCAACTCGTATCTGCCGTGGTTTTCAATATAGGTGCTGTGAGTAAAAATGGTTTAATTTTCGTAAAGAACACGTGTACTAAGTAAGATTCCATTATCATCAAGCATAGTATTTTTCGTCGAAGGTTCTGAACTATATACAATCATGTTGAAAAGAAGTATTACTTGAACATTTCTTGAACAAAACTATATAAAAATATAAGTTATTTGAAACCCACAAATATATCTAAAAAATTACAGAAAATTGTTGTTTGATATCTATTATTAACTTATTCAGCGACAAAATTTTTACAACAATGTGTCTACAATTAGAAATATCCTATTAAATGGACAAAAATTCACTGCAAATTTTGATGTATACATTGTTACTAATTTTATTTCATACACTTAATTTTGTATAAGAAACTTATAATCTGTTAGGTTTATATCTTCCATTAAATGTGCATTATATCTGGTAATAAAGGATGATAGCTACAAACTTGAAGGTACCTTCATCCATTCTGAAGAAATTTTTATAGCATTTGATATCTTCCAATTGCAAGTCCCAAAGTTTTGATGGGTTCCCCTCAACTCACACCTTGTAGTCGAGGGCTTCCTCAGGCGCGTCTTTTTTTCAGCACTAAACATATTGTTATTATTGCACTAATCACCGCTGCACAAGCAAGAGGCGTTTGTCGACCATTTATGGTAAACTTTTATAAAATTTTCAAATGGTGTAATATGTCTGTTTTAGATTCAAGAATGAAAGTTTATAAAATAAATCCTATAAAATATTTTATAAAAGATCTTTGTCAAAGATCTTTCATTGTATAATGCTGGCCAAAGACGGAATTCAATCAACCCAACATAAAACGTGAGGCATTCATTCATGGTATATATAATATCCGAATGACGATCGAAAGAAAAAATCTAAAAATTCTACCAATTCCTCACAGTAATTGGTACTCTCCAATCAAATAAAAGTATGTTCATACCATTATACATCAATCGCTTCCAACACGTAGCGTTTCATACCCGGCAAATATTCTTTAGTACTTTTTCTATAACGTATGTCGTACATGTTGCGTAGCATGTTCGGATTCTCCGGTACTATTCGACGTCGTCCAGCATTCACAACGAGAATATTTGTCGGAATATTACGTGCCGAAACGGATAGTTATGGAAGGTGCCTGAAAGTATGAAATGCGGTCCAGCGCGTTCATGCATTGATTTTCAGATATTAGGAAAAGCGTTATATACTTGTGTTACGATTCAAGAGCAAATAACTATTGATAAAGTCCGTTCACCATATGAAATGACATAGTAGCTGAGAAATTTGCCATATTTCCAGTTGTTATTTGTTTACAAATGTCAAAAAAGTTAAGTTATATGCAATCACTTCTAAAAGGAGATTAACTTGTATATCCTAGGAAGTAAAAGGGCTAATGTGAATTATGATATAGTTACAATTGAGGAGGTAACATTCAAACCATGATTTGTCACAGTAATGCAATTTTGAGATAATTGCAAAAAGCATTATAATCATGTTTGCAAGAAGTTGGAGAGCTAATTTATCTACCCACTTATTTTTAAAGTTTCAGACATTGAATTTAAAAAGTTTTTTTTTAAATTTAAATTTGTACGACCTTAGGTTTTAAATCAGGGCTTCGAACCGGAACTGAACCGAAAATACAGTTATTTTTGTCGGAACGAAAACCGGAGCTGAACCGAAAAAAATATCGGTTTATTTCGATTCAGATAATGTTTATGGGAGTGAATATAAAATACATTTTATTTAAGATTATTTTTTAAACTGATGAGCAGGAAAAAAATCGTAATTTTTTTAACTGATAAGTTAAACAAAATTGCGCTTTTAGTATATAGGGGGGGAGGGTTGATGAACACCCAAAACCTCTACCCTGGCAGCGACCTTGGTATAATTATTACAAAATAAGGAATAAAAGTTCTTCTAAATTATAGTACAAAATAAATTTCCAATACAAGTAAAAGCATTTAAAAATTCACTCGGAACTGAACCGAAAACCGAAAAAAAACGTTTTTTTTTTGCCGGAACGAAAACCGGAACCGAACCGATATTTATTTTTTTAATTGAACCGGAACAAAAACCGAAACGAAAACAATAACGGTTCGAAGCCCTGTTTTAAATGAGCTTAGTGGAAAAATGATGGTTTAAATGGACAAAAAAAGGATAAAATCTGATTTGAATATTTGAAGATTTGAGTATCCATTAACAAAAACAAATTTAAATTATTTTATTTATTATTATTTTTTTTTTAAATAATATTTATCATTTTTTAAATATGCAAATCACAAATTAAATTTTCCAAATAATTACATAAAACCTCTTATTACGGAACTTCTATAGATGGAAGCAGCAGAGCCGTAGCAACGCCGTGGCATCGGGACAAGTGCCAGGGGCACGAGGCCTGACGGACGTCATCGTGCGTTTTTTGTTTGGTCATTACTTGTATTTTAGAAGTAAAGACCTTTTTTTTTTGGTCATCACTTGTATTTTGTAAGGGAGAACCTTTTCTTTATTACTTGTATTTTAGAAGGGAGGACCTTTTTTGTCATCACTTGTATTTTAGAAAAGAGGAGGACTTTTTTGTCATCGTTTGTATTTTAGAAGTGAGAACTTTTTTTTAGGTCATCACTTGTATTTTCACCTGTCTATAAAAATAAAAATAATGCCCTCCTTAAATAAAATGAAAAAAGATAAAGAGGGCGCTGTTTTATTTGCCAAGGGCGCCAAAAATATTGCTACGGCTCTGGATGGAAGCTATTGATTAATTAATTCTACCATTTTACAAGATAATCAAAAAATTAAAAAGTCACTTTAATAAAAAAAAAAATTGTTTGCGCGTTTTAAGTAGCCCAAAAGACGTTTTAGATTAATTTAATGATTTTACTTTATACATTTAACAAAGAGGAAGAGACTGACCTCAGTTTTTAATTTTGTGTGATAAATCAAGTTTGGAATTTTACCTCCTCAAATAAAGTCAAATATACAATTCTGTTCAATATGATGTTGTATCGTAGGAAAGTGCTACCAATCATTGGCAGCCAAACGTAATACCTGAGTAATGCTTGTATGTGAGTTGGATTACATTCTAACACTGACAACTAAATTCAGCAAGTATGACGTCATTTCATAGTCATCGTGAATGGACTTTAATAAAATATTGATTAAATAGCAACTAGTTTTCCGTTAGGATTAAACGTTTCCTTGAAAACGGTGTCTTTCCCGTTATTATTCATTTTTTTCCTATATCACAATGAATTGATATTGTTACAAAGGAAAATATTGAAAAAAAATTTCTTCATCATCAATCAATTATTTGAATAATGTCCAATATTCGCCTTTTGTCTTCCTCTTTTTAAGCATTTTATGGACAGAAAAGCGCTTACGACATTTACTATTTTGTATATCTTTCTCTTCTAATAAAAATGGCGAAACCATTAAAACTTCATTAGATAGATAACGAAACATTTTTTTTTAACTAGACAACTGTCCGATCAAGCGTCAAACAGAAAACTGTACATTAAAATGACTGATATGCTACGATGCACGTCGGAAGATATGAAAGCTCCACAAATATTCATCTATAAAACGTTACGTGCTTCAAACAATTGATGATATGAACATACCTTAATGCGGAATAATGTAATATTTTATGTAAAATTAAATATTGGAACTACACAAATGCGGAATTTTACAAATCAAACCTAAATTTGTCTAAAAAAATCAATCAACGAAGCAGTGGCGGACTTTCGCAAAGACAAAAAAGACAATTATCTTGGGCCCGTAATTTTCAAGGGCCCAACGAACCCTTCCCCTTTCCCCTTCCCCTTTGAACGCCTCTAGGTTGAGGGTCCGTAAATCAAAAATGTCTTGGGCCCGTCGAAGGCTTAATCCGCCACTGCAACGAAGTGGGTCTGGGTGTATTGATGGAGGTTTGGAAACAGTACTTTTGGTGCACTATGCGTCACTTAGGTGTTTAAACCTATTATCTATTCATCCAGAAGAAAATGGAACGAAAAACATTTCAGTAATACGTAATACAAGTCTTCGTCTTCTGAGGTTATGATGAAATCTAGACAGGAATTTTATCATTTTCTTCTGCCATCACGATTTGGTAAAAAATTTCTTTAAATTTTTGGTACATGCTGGCGATTTTTTTTTTTTTTTTTCAATCATATTGTATTTAAGCCTATACGCAAAAGCTTATAGTAAAATTGCGAAAAAGAGTAAATTTAGAGTGTACAAAGTTTTGAGTGTGCACAGTTATTTTGCACACAGTAACTAGGATGAAAATACACAAATTTTATCGAAAACACTTAATTACGTCACATTTTTTTAGTTCTATGGTTTGACGTACAAATTATACGACATCTAAATTTAATTCGGTAAATTTCGTTTAGAATTTCGTTTTTTTAAATTTATTTTTTTTTAAATACCTTGTAATTTCTGTACTACGTTGCAAAAGTTTATTCTAACATGTTATAAAATTACTTGTTGGTTATATAAGTATGTAGTCCGAAACAGCAACGTGTATTGGCTGTCCGACGGGCCAAAATAATTTAAAAAATATTTTTATTCAAAATTTACAAACTTTGCAATCTGTTTATCGGACCTAAAGTAAAATTCATTTGTTTTTCACCCGTAACGTTTATTGGTTGTCTGCACGGGTTGAACATATTTTCAAAAATCTTTTAAAATTTTGATTTTCAAGTCACGTGCAATGTTGGTCTACAAAAAACATATTTTGAAAAATTAAATTCGCGATTTATTGCTATAGTCGGATTGCTGATAGGTGACTGTTACATGTATGTATCAAGTAATGCATTTATATAATAATCTAGTTACCATTTTTCAGCGATTTTAAAAATGTTTTTTGTTATTTGTGTTAACTGTCAGTGTCTGGTAATAAATATTAATTAAAATACGGCTTGCGGACAATTATTAAATTCACAAACTTTAATTTTAAATCTGCTGGAATAAACAACAAATTATAATCCAAAATTTACGTATGAGTATAAATTTTTCCTTATTTATAATTATAACCTTAAAATTAATAATTTTGTTTGTTTGAGTACTGCTGTAAATTTATTTTCGCGCTCTAATTAGTAAAGATATCTACGAATCTTGCCATTTCTTTTTAATTTTTTTGTTTTTTATTCAAATAATTTGGAAGGTTAGTTGTCAACTTGCGTCACTATACGTTACTATGGGTATGCAAATAATTATAATGATATAGACAGAGAAAGCCTATAGTATTGAATATCGATACTTGTAGCAACGAACAGTCACTTATCAGCAATCCGACTATAATCGTGCTTAGCATAAAACAGTAACTTACAATATTTATGTTTATAAACGTCTCTATATAAAGACTTTGTCTTTATAAATCACATCAAATACAGGGTGCTCATTTTAATTAGTCTACTATTGCTATCTCGAGAACTACCATGAGTTCAAAAAGAAATTACACAAAGGTTGGCTATGGAAAAATAAAATAATGTCTACTGCAAGCTTTATTTAACATAAACTTACGACAACAACAACAGTGATGACAGTTAATTAATTCAAAAGCTTGCTGTTGACATTATTTTTATTTTCCATAGCCAACCATTATGTTTTTTTTTTTACTTATTGTATAAGAGCGTCAAAGGAGGATACAGGTTGGTAAAGGTTTGCTATAAGGTTGGTTGAAATAAAGAGCTTCAAGGTTGGTTAAATTAGACAACAATTGCAATTTTATAAGAGAATATGAATGAGCGAAGCAATTTTATGTTTCGACCAGTGGTTTTTAGAATACGTTGTGCAACCTTCTTATTTTAAATAGAAACACACATTTTGTTTTCCTTATTCAACAGAGTATTTTATTCTAAATTTAATGATATAAATAAATCATCACTTTACATTACAAAATAATTGAGAAAATTGCACTGTAGGTGCCTTTTTGTGTACGCTAAAAAATGGACGTAATACTGACCATATTACTTCTGAAACTAGAAACTCTAGAAACGGCAGGCCGAGACCACCTCAAACTGTCGCGACGCCAATAATAAATTATTAGCGCGGAGTCTTAATTTCAGTTTTCGTAATTATGGTGGGCTGGGTACTTCTTTAGCAGGGCACCGTTCTCTGACCGCAGCATGACAATCCTCACGAGAAAAAAATTACACCTTTTACAATTTTTCCGTCACAGATAAAATTTAATTTTTTTAGTTGAAATACTAATCCAACAAATAGTAGGGTTGGATAAATTACAAATGTCTAACAAGTAATAAAACGAAATAAGGATTTTCAATTATTCTCAGTCAAAGCATTCTTATTACAAAGAGATTTCAATAAATTTAATATAAATTTAAATTGCAATTTTCTTCAAGTTATTTTGTGTAAGACTGTTACTTGTTTATATTGTTGTATTCATAATAAAATACTGTTTCGAATAAGCAAAAAACAATTGTGTTCCTTATTAAAAAATAAAGAAAATAAAATAAAATAAATAAATAAAAAAAGTTGCACATAAATAAAAAATGTATTTTGAGGACAACTGATTGAAACAAAAAATTGTTTCGCTCACTTATATGCTCTTATAAGATGGAAATTGATGTGTAATGCAACCAACCTCCTACCTCTTATAGTTCTCGAGATAGCAATGGTGGACAAATTAAAATAAACACTTGTATAGTTTTAAATATTCACAAATCAAATGTTTTTAATGTGGAACGCTAATATAGTTTTGATTTAAGTTATAGTTTTTATTTATTTTTCGAGGTTGTAGTAACGTGTAATAGTTGCTTATATAGATAACCATGTCGAAAATTGTATAATTAAAAAATTCGATTAATTTGTGATTGTCATATGATTTTTTAAACAGATTTAAGAACTTTTTATTTAAAATTTTCGGTATAAATTTTTTTCGACGAATTTTCGACGGTGTTTTGATGTTTTGTCGACAATTTAAGACGTAATCACATAATTTTTCATCCTAGTAGCCAAGCAAACGCCTGTATTTGCATCACAATGCACCTTTAGCACCACTATACTTATCTTATTTGTTGCAGACAACAACACTTATCGGTCTGTTAAAAACAGCGAGATTGCTTCGGCTTGTAAGAGTTGCAAGAAAAATCGACAGGTACTCCGAATATGGCGCTGCTGTATTGCTACTACTCATGGCTACGTTTGCCCTAATTGCCCATTGGCTTGCTTGCATATGGTAGGTAACAATTGGAAATTACAACAAAATAATGCAGTGAAATGAGAATTTTTCACATTTCAGGTTTGTAGGTATTATGGAATATTTTTTATTCAAAATCGCATCAAAACCAAAACATTTTGAAAAATCTGTTTTCATATATTACTCTAAGTATTAAGATTTTCATTTATTGCCATACAACAGTGTTTCTTAACCAGCGGTTCGCGAAGAAATTTATTAAACACATAAGATTTGTCTAGGGATATTACCTAAATTCACATCTTAAATATTTAAATTTTCTTTTAGTTCATAATACACAGATGCATATTAAATAAAAAACATCATTCAGTTTTAAAAATTACCACTTCAGGCCGTTACACAGCGCTTAAGTCTCTGCGCCCATGCGTCAATAGAATTACGAAGGGTTTCTACAGAAAAGCCCTCCGTTGCCTTCATCAGGGAGCACTTCAGATTATCGATTTATGGTGTCTCTTTTTGCAAGCCATGTCCTGAAGCAGGGACCAAAATTTGTAGTCCAGGGGGTTGAGGTGAGCTGCTAGGCGGCCAATCAGCGGGTGAAATAAAGTCGGATACATTGCTTCCAAGCTACTGCTGCGCAGCCTTCGCATTGTAGGCTGGTGTTGAATCTAGCTGGAAGCTCCAAGGTAACCAACGAAGAGGGAGTTGTTCAGTTCTTTAAATATCGACTTCAACACGGTTTTCAAGTAGACTTTGACAGACGTTTTTACTAATTTAGTAAAAATATAGTTTAGTGATACCGTCATAGTTCCCACTCCATCTAACCATAACTGAAGCAGGATATTGTCTCTTCTGAATTATCGGAGTTTTGTCACAAGTTCCTCGTGAACTTGTAACATACACCATGTCATTTTGGCGGTTGAAAGTCTCCTCAATATTAAAAGTCTTTTCAAGAAACCCTTCGGGAGTCGGAGACGGGCGTTTCACACCGACTCCAGCTCTAACTCCACCAAAAGTAACTATCTTCTCGACTCCGACTTCCGAATCCGACCCCACAGGTTAAATATTACTTACTTAATCCTGAAGCCTTTCTACCTTGCGTTGTAAGGCTATAGTCGAATTAATTATTTTCTGGTGTTGTTCTCCATACTTCTTTCCATCGTGTTCTGTCCTTTGTATATTTTCTTATCTCCTCCCACTTTATGCCTCTCTTTGTTGCAGCTTCTTTTGTTACTTGGTGTCAGGTTTTGATCGGTCTTCTGATCTAATTTTGCCTGATCTAACTTTCTTCACAGTTCTTGCTTTAAAAATACTTTTTACTATTTTATCTTCACTCATTCTGTGTATATGTCCCAGCCATCTTAGTTGTCCTTCTTCTATTATAGTTTCCACTGGCTTGTGTCTACTTTTTCTGTAAATAGTACATTTCTTATTCTGTCCAATTTTGTTTTACCTTTAATTTTCCTTTAAAATCTCATTTCAGAGCTTCTTATTTTGGACCTGTGCATCTCTGTGATGGTCCAGAATTCTGAGACGTATGTCAAAATCGGTACTGTCACTTTTTTGAAGATCTCCACCTTGATGGTTGGTTGGTATTTCTTTTCCAGTTAGGAACGATGATTTGATGCTGTTGAATATTGTTCCTGCTGCGCCTACTCTTTCCATAATTTCTCCATCCATTTTTCCATTTTCCACGAAAACTGTGCCTAGGTATTTGAATTTTCCTACCTGTTCTATTATTTTGTCATCTATTTTTATGTTATGTTTCATTTTTATCCTGCTTATTACCATTGTTTTTTTCATCTGTGTGCTATTTTTCATATTTATTTTCTTCAATTATTTATTGTACTGGTTCAAGTTAGTTTGTAGTTCGTCTTTGTTCTTTCCTATTATAACCATGTCACCCGCAGAGCAAAGTTCTGCTACTTTCAGATTTTCCATTTTCCAGTAGCCACAGAGTATTCTTTAATATTTTGTCTTACTTCTTTTATGGCGTCGTCTAGTACCTGCGAGAACAGTAGCGGACTGGGTACGCATCGGTAAATTAGTCTAAAACGCGTTTTGTACCATTTAGAACGCGAAAACAATAACATAAAAAATAAATAAATAAAAATCGCGCTTTTTTATTTTATGAATGAACTTGTAAAATGATAGTAAGAGCTGATCTATTATCTTTCATCTATAGACGCTCCTTAAAAAGTGGTTGTATGTAATTTGCATATATAAAAAATTATAAATAAATAATAATATTAAATAAAAAAGATAATATAAACCTATTTTTGTTAATAAACATTCATTCAAATCGTATTTTATCTTTGTTTCATCCATTTAAACCATAATTTGTTCACTAAGTTTATTCAAAACATATTTTGTCCGGATTTAAATAATCGATTTTTGGTATTTTTGCTCATTAAAATTTTAATTGCATGTTTAAATTTAATGGTGAGACCTTGAAAATACCTTGAAAATGTGTGGGTTGAAAAATTAGGTTCCCAACTTATTGCAAAAAGGATTATAATGTTTTTTGAAATTATCTCAAATTTGCATTACTGTGACGAAACACGTTTTGAATTTTACCGCCTCATATACTTTATAAGTTAAAATGTGTGACATGCTTTATTAACCATAAATAAATACAACACATGTTATACACTTATAAAATACATTTATAATATCGCCGGGCCGTGAAAAATTATTTTATTATTAATTAACTTTTACATGGTCCGAAAAATGATTCATTGGTTCGCGATGGAAAAATGTTAAGAAACACTGCGCTACATTACATTAAAAGAAAAAAAATTTAAATTTTCAACATTTTTCGCAAAACTTATCGCATTAAAATGTATGTTGCCTTTTTTCAGAGTTTTAAACCAATCTGGCTGAGAAATAACATGAGGGTAAAAGTTTTTTTGTGCATTTTTGACAAAAATCTCTCCAAAATAATATTTTTTAAAAATATTTTTTCGGTTATCTAGTTTTTAAGAACTTTTATTTGATACCTCACATTAAATTTTAAAAGTCAGCTCAGAGGACGACTCATTTTCGAGTTATATTTAAATTTGTACAATAGGGTTAAAACTTCACCGCGATCGCGTGTTTTTAAAATAATGTTTTTAATAAAATTTAGAAACAGTAAACTTACCTTATTTATGCTTTGAGTCACTTAGGAGTTCCAATATTGTACAGTCGGCTTAGGGGTCGACTCAGCCTGGTGAATTTAATAATAAGAAATGGACACATGTTTATACAGGGATAATAAAACTGGTCAAAGCTCCTTATGCTAGAGATCTAAAAATGGAGAACTTGCCTTTTTACCCTTTATCTCTTAGGCTTTGGTAACCTATTATTATTATTTTACTATTTATTATTTTATTTATTTATTCTTTCTCTATTTCTTTTACTTCATCTCCGTCATCCCTCCGAAGATTAATATTAAATTAATCATCATATTCTGTTTTTTGATCAGTGTTGGAATTATCTAGATAAAATTATATGAAAAGGTATCTAGATAGTAGTGTTATTATTTGTTATCTTCTATCCAGATAACTGCCTTTGTCATCCTGTATTTTTAATTTTAATTTAAATATTTCAGATAACAGAAAACAGTTAACTTGTTTCTTATTTGATCTTAACTTTGATTTTCCTTTTATTTTTAGTCTTCACTTCGATTTGCCTTCCTTTTTGCTCTTAACTTCGATCCATGTCTTTTTTACTCTTCACTTCGATCTGTTATCCGTTATTTGTTTTTCTTTACAAAATAATGCATCATATTAGCTCTGTTCGCAAAGCCATTTCTAACGATTTATTATCATCAGACGCAAGCAAAAAGTTAACGCGCTTCTACGAACTCTGGTATCTGTATCTAGATACTTAAGAATAATATCTCTTATGTGTTACTTAGATTTAAAATAATCCTTATCTGGCACAACCCTGCTTTTGATACAACAGCTTAATAATGGAATAAATCTGCAAATGCAGGGCTGATATTCAGTTGATACAAACCGGTACGCGCGTACAGGATTTTAAAATAGTGATACTAATGATAATGGTAGGGGAAGCCGGGACATAACGGGCTCCCGGGTTATAACGGGCTCCCCTCTTTTTGGCTGTTAAAGCATTCCGCCATGTTTGGGTGCATTCCAATCACGTTCAGTACTTCGCTAGTGTCTTCCGAGAGTGGTTGTATGACTGAGAGCTGGCGTTTACATTTTGTAAATTGGTGAAACGTGTTTTTTGCTGTATTGATATATTTTTCACACATATCCATACGTTGACTGGTCCAGTGCAGAGCATGTGACAAGTGGGCACATTGTTCTTGCGCTGGAGAAGATAATAACGATGAGGAATGCAGTCACGTGTGTTCATTCTGCGCCAGATTTTAGATGATGGCCCATTATAACCCGCCGTGCTCATTCTGCCCCGACACTTGGGCAAAACGAGCACAAGGAAGCTTTTTTCTTATATCGTCATATCTTTTATTGTTGTATTTTTCTAAGTTTCTCTACTGTCTGTAATAATTAAACAATAAATCATCTTACGAATAAAAGTATTTCGAAATTTTTTACGATATTCCTTAAGATTTTATTAAATATAATCCTTAAGGTGCCCGTTATGCCCCGGCTTCTCCTACTACCGACAATTAAAATAAATAGCAGGAACGAAACAACAGACGTATTCTAGGTAAAAAACAATAGAATCAAATTTCATTTCTTTAGAATCTTATTTATTTATCTTCTTTACTTCTTTCAAGCTAGTCAGTGAAGGAGATAGAGAGTGATGGAGTTTATCAAAAACTTATAAATTACATCCTGAATTCATAAAATGCAAATACAGTAGAAGACGTGCCACATGCATATTGGAAACTAACAATCTTGAAAAATATGTGGGAGAACTGACTGACTTTATAAGGAGCTGATTCACGGGGACCCGTTTGCTGAACCGTCTCAATAAGCTGAACGATATCCACAGAGCCGGTTCCGGGATCTAAATCGAAATGCACATCTATATTTTGAATATCAGCCCTGTATAGATGTACACCGAACAACTTTCAAAAATACTTCAGCCTATTTTTAAAAAAAGAACAAAGTTTGAATAATCTAAAAATCTATAGGACATTCTGTTCTTAGAAAATATGTATCTATTTATATAGAAACAATAAAAAACAGAATAGATCCGAAGGGGGTAACCTAATAGGGTTACCGAATGTGTTGCCGAATAAGTCCGAAAAGGTGTCCCGATAACGATGTTGTCATACAGCGCTGAAGATTAAAAACTAGTACTTACTATAACTACCTTATGAGCCAGTTATGCGTTGGGAACTTATTATTATTAATACTTCTTTTTTTGTGTTCTAGGTACGCTATTGGAAATGCAGAGAGACCGATTCTCCACGCGAAGATAGGCTGGTTAGACGTTTTAGCAAACGACACTCAACAATATTACTTAGCAAACAACACAGGAGGACCGTCTATAAAATCTAGATATATTACGGCCCTGTATTTCACTTTTACATCACTAACTAGTGTCGGTTTTGGAAATGTTGCAGCAAATACAGATGCTGAAAAAGTTTTTACAATTTGTGTCATGTTAGTTGGATGTAAGTAAAAATAAATTAAAATTATAATAAACAATGTAAATTCATGAGTTTACTTCGCAAAATGTTAAAACATACTTGAGAAGAATTCTTTACGTTCTTTATAACGCTATAAATTATTTTATGATGCAAAATTAGTTACACACTATTTTAGAAGTCATTAAGTTAGTAAAAGTGATCATAAAACAACCGAAATACTCGCCAAATATTAAGTGTTCATAAAAATATTTAGTACTTTTTCATAGAAAACAAATATAAATTCTATAGCAAATCGAACAGAAAATTAGCAATGACATACTAACAAAGAGAAATGAAAAGTAACAAAATTAAGCTTTTTCCAGCAGACATGTAAAGCGTAAAATAATAATAATTAATATTAAAATGCAACATCACCGGAAGCCGAACCCGAAAACCTAAGAAATGCGCGTCCTAGCCCCAACCATTGGACTATGGCGGTATTAGAGAATGTATATGATATTAGTAGTGACTTGTTAGGTTTGCGGGTTCGATTCCTGGCGAGATTGTCTATTGATATTAATTTTCTACATTATACGAATCACATTTAGCGTTTTTATTTATCTGAATGATCCCTTAATTTATTATTATTATTATTATTATCAGGCAATACAAAATTAAAGGAACAATTGTGGGTTAAACATTTCCTTGAGCTTTATTTATTTATTTAAAAAGTCAAATTTAATACAGTAGAACTCCAATATTCGTCATTAATTCGTTCCTAAAGGTAGGACGAATATTAAAAAGAATGAATATCAGGCTCCTGAGTACGCGCTGCGGAGCTGCAGCTCTTACTTGAAAAAAATATTTAAAAATTTTTTTTTTGAACTCAAAATGCATTTAACATAGTAATTGTGGTGTGAAAATGCGTTTTTTTAAATACATTTTGAACATCGAATGCTATTGTTTCATAAATATTTACAAGTTTCCTTTGAATAAGTCTACATCGCGCTGCTTATATACTAGCGTCAAGGAAAATGAAAATGTAGGCTTGTAAAGGGGCAGCGGTGCGTGAGCAGTAGTGATAAATTGGTGGGGATCGGAGCTAGAATGTTGTTAGCGACATAATAACAGTAATCACAGTACTATGAAATTATTGAATGTATTTATTTAAGTCGTAACTGAAATCGGTATACCTATATTATCTATAAAAATTTATTGTTTAGGTAGGTATTAATAATTAGTATTTTCTAACTTTTTCTTTTAAATTTATTTAAGTATCTTAGCTTAACAAATACGTTTCGTATTTTAGATTATAAAACAATAGGTTTAAAAAATGAATACTATCAAATCATTATTGGAAATTCCATTTAAGAGACGAACGTTAGAAGAAAAAATTGATATTAAAAAATTGGGGCGACCCACACCAAATTTTAGTATTTCGGAAAGTGCAAAAAGCAAAATTATAATTATAAGAGGCAATTCAACAGAGTCTTATATGATAAAACGTCGTGGATAAACACCTAAACCTATCCTTGTATTATAATTTGCAGCTCTGGGTCCCAAAAAGTCACAAGCCGCCACTTACGAATGTCAAACGAATTTTTCCCATAAGAATTAACTAAAAATAGTTTAATCCGTCCTTAGCCTCGAATTTTGTCTATCTATTCTTTAACAAAAAAATAAATAAATCCCTCGAAAATCAATCTCGGAAATCATTGCAAATACATTCTAATTAGATAAATACATACATAAATAAAATTTTAAAAAGAAATTTACGTTTTTGATGAATAAAACAATGATTGTTGTTAAGAGTTTATAATATTTCAGAGGGATTAGGCTATTGTGTAGAAGGAGAGTCACCTTCCATTATGACATCAGGTAATGTCCCTTCTGGTGATTGATTTCCTAATGATTCAATAACATTTCCAGACGATTCAATAGCATTTCCAGACGATTCACCAGCACTCGTTTCTTTAAAGAAGTTATCCAATGTTGTTTGCTTTGCTCTGTTTTCTAAAATTATCCGAAAGTCTCCAAATACATCGTCATCAAATGAATTGATACGCTCATTAACTACAGCGATGTTTGAGCGCCATTTCTCGATGAAAACCTGCATTTTTGCCGAAGTGGGCAGCCATTCCTTAATTTCAGCACTATGAACCGGCCCATCATCTGCTTGTCCATGACTTTTTACGACCCATAATGACTTACAGTACTGTATTTATTAAAAAATTAACTGTGAGAACTCATAAATATTAAAAACAAAATAAAATATTAAACGAAAGTTAATGCGCACACTTAAATCACTGCTCGAGACTGAGCCAGTCAACAGATAGGTGACTCGGACGAATATTGACTTTTCGGATGAATATCAAACAAAAATTTCAACAAAAAACAGGGTGAATATCAAAAAAGACGAACATTGGCGTGGATGAATATTGGAGTTCCACTGTATTATATTATTAGGATTTAAAAACTAATCATTAAAAAGTTTACGCTGATATTTTAAGTTGAAAATAAATGATTGCCTTATGAATATTCCACCTATTATAGTAATAAATGCATTTTGTGACCGAAAGAACCCGTACACCTTTTAAACGAGTGGTATACTTATTTATGGTAACGAAAATATTTGTTATGTCAAGATTTTAAAATACGAAAACCCTATCTAAATCACATGTAGATTTGTAGATTTAGAAGAAGCCACTTGTTATTCGTGTAATTTGTTTATTAAATAAATCTGTTACAAGTTGGCGCCCAACGTGGGATTTTAAGCTGATGACAAGCTGACGGCAAGCGCAATTTCAGTTAGGCAAAACTCAAATGCTGCTATATTTGTTTCTTATGAATATTTATCTCGTTCAATGTTGCATAATTGCACACTTTCCAACGGGCATCTCGTAAATGTCAAAGCTTTAACAATAAATTCGGCTCACAATAACGTATTGTTATCATTATAATTTCTTTTCAAGTAAGCATTAACTGTAAATAAAAGTCTTGTAATTTTTTTAACACGATAATACTCTTCATATGCACGACATGATTGCATTTTTCTTATTTCTTTCGTTTTTCATGTTTTATTTTGATTAACATATTTTCTCTCTTTAGCTCTGATGTATGCCAGTATATTCGGTAATGTAAGCGCTATCATCCAACGACTATATTCCGGAACAGCAAGATACCACACTCAAATGCTCAGGGTTCGGGAATTCATCCGTTTCCATCAAATTCCAAACCCTTTGAGACAGAGACTGGAAGAATATTTTCAACATGCTTGGACATATACCAATGGCATTGATATGAATTCGGTGCTCAAAGGTTTTCCCGAATGTCTACAAGCTGATATTTGTTTACATTTAAACAGAAATTTGTTGAGTAATTGTTCTGTATTTGATGGAGCCAGTCCTGGATGCTTAAGGTAAGAATTAGTAACAAAATGAAACACAAATAACTAGTGCTAGGAACCGAAACTGTTTTTCTGAATACCCGGTTCCTGTTTTCTAGTAACCAGTTTCGGATATGTAAGATAGGGACTCAGAACTGGTAATTCTTTTTTTTTAAACGATTTCGGTTCCGGCTTAGTTATTTTCTAACAACACTACAAATCATAGTGTAGAAAAATCCACTTGTTATTTGTGTAATTTGTTTAATAAATAATACTTTTACATAAAAATTGGCGCCCAACGTAGGGTTTGAACTCACGACGCAGAGTTTAAGAGTGATCTGTTCGCTTTCTTTGCATTTTGTCAAACGCGATTCCTTCAGTTGCGCGAAGCTCAAATGCTGCTCAATTGAAGGAAAAGATTTTCGAAATGATATATTTAAAATGTTTTCTAATGGTTCTGTTTTATTTTTTTACAGGGCATTATCTTTAAAATTCAAGACAACTCATGCACCACCTGGAGATACTTTGGTTCATAAAGGCGATGTTTTAACATCATTGTATTTTATTTCAAGAGGTTCTATTGAAATATTAAAAGATGATATTGTGATGGCCATTTTAGGTACGTCGTGTGGTCATTTTTCTGTGTTTCTGTCGTAAAACTTGGTGTTGTAACCTTTTTGTTGTGCCCGTTGTGTAATGCCCGTTCTGTTGTGCTCGTTATTTGATACTGGTATCACAAAAACCAAAACTAATGCCTTGCATTGTGTTATCAATATCAAATTTAGATTTAATCGTGGAGGTTTCATCTAAATATTTATATTTTAGGCAAATATGATATATTTGGAGAGAATCCATGCGTTCATTCATCACTAGGAAAGTCAAGTTGTAATGTCAGGGCCCTAACATACTGTGATCTACATAAAATACATAGAGATGATCTACTAGATGTACTGGATTTATATCCGGAATTCTACAATTATTTCTTAACTAATTTAGAAATTACTTTCAATTTGCGGGACGTAAGTATTGATAATAACGCCAGTTTGAAATACTCTAACAAAATGTTTTCTACATATTTATTAAAATTATTAATATTAAAATTAGAGTAGAAGCCATGGGCTTATGCTTAATAATTTATAAATCTGTACTTATAAACTAAACATTATTAACTAATATTAATATTGTTGCTGTTGCTAACAAGTTTGAGTCCGACAACGTACGCTGTATTGCTTTTACGATTGCAAATCTGATAGAATATTTGTTCGGAAACAGTACTGAGCACGCTCGTCGGACTCCAGCATGTTTTACATCCACGAATGCAGATAATATTAAAGCCAAACAACGTACAATTTGGATTATCTAAAAAAGTCCAGTCAAGGCAGCATATGACTGAAATAATAAGTAACATATTGATGTGTTTTTCTCTCACTCACATTGGCAAAATAGTAACAGAAATACAGTCATTCTATTTTGTTTATTGTTCAGGTATAGCTACGATAAACGTACTTATACAAAAGTATACCATAGGTTATCCCACCTCGGGGTTTGTCTGAGATTACTAATGTTTTCTAGTGTCAAAAATATAATTTTAACATTTGAAATACCCCAATGATATTTGTGCGGTATTGTATTTAAAGTAATGTATATTATTATTATTAATTTTTACTTGTAAGTGGTGTGTCACCAAATTTTTGCTAACCACTATACAAGAAGACTGGTAGTGTCAATTATATTTTCCATTATCCCTTATAATTACCATTAAAATGCACCCTATCCTTAAAAACAACATCCTTATACCTGTGTGTGAAAGAATGTTCAATGTTATTTATTATTTATTGAATTTCCAGGAGGATACTGCTGGTGTAGTACCTCAATCACATAAATTCTACACAAGATCAAGTTCTCAAGACCGTGAAAGCAGATTCTTCAGGAATATCCAATCAAGATCGAATGGCCACTCTTCCCGTGGGAATTCAGTCCATGATAGACAGGAATCCCAATGTTCAGATGAATCAGAATCAGGTAAGATCTAAAAAAACCTTAAAACAGGATACCAAGATTTTTCCCCCAAAAGGAATAGCATGACATTTTAAAATTAGTGGCGAGTCTAACGCCGCTTAGCAGAGGACCACACTACACTTTTTCCACAAACGGTAGGTGACTTTTAATATTAGTGAAAAGAAATCTGGCCCTATGCTCCTCCAAGGAGTAACAATACAGTATACAAATAGGTCCTCTAACACTTCGAATATAAAAATTAATAATAATTTGTGGTCTTGAATATAATTTCTATATTTCTCCTCCCTGTTTCTAAGTCCCCTTCTTGTTCACTCGGATTGACTATTGGTCTCACTTACACATATCGTCTTGCTCTGTTGAGCCCCAAAACTTTCCAGGTATCTCTTACAGGGTATTCCAAATAGATTATATGCTCAAAGTAATTAGGATGCATTGTTTAAAAGAATGTCGCTGCATTGTAACATAATACACTCGGTTCTGTTTTTATTGTATTACATGCAGAATATAAAAATAATCCAATATTCAGGAATTTTCATACATATTCATACAGTTTTGTTAGACTAACGTGACAGATAGGAGTACGTACAAACTGCGCGAACTCACACAGCCCTCTAAGCCTGTTAGACAGAGAACGCATTAGAAAATAGAAACAGAGCACGCTCCAACTGTACTGTACTTTATGAAGTTACCCGTACAAAGCTCGGGCATGGAATGAGCTCCGTCCGATATTATTTATCGAGTCAACTGTGCATCTAACTGTAAATTGCCAACTTTTTCTTTACACGCCACTGAGTTGATAACAAATATTAAGTTAGCAACGGAATTCGTTGTTTCTTGGGTGAGTTCGGGCTAACGAAGCAATCTGATTGGTTCTTTGTTAAATTGGGATTTTCAGCTGTGAATTATAATACAGTTTTGATATTTTGGTTAATGTTCCGTATTAGTCCACCGCAACTAGGCTTGTATGCTTAGAATGAATTATATTATAACGTTAGAAACGAGGAGGCATGGTCGTAAGAGTGGGGAGCCAATAGTAATCATTCATGCATCTGTAGTTGGCAGAAAAATACGGTTTTTAACACAAGTAACGTTCGAATATATGTAACTGATAATTTTGGAACTCTTTATGAAGTTAATGTTTTTCAAAATACGTATCCTATAAATCTCATTGGAAACAGGTAAAAATTCCTTATGAGTACCTGTTTATATACGTCTAGCAAGTTTAAGTTTTTTCTGTCTAAAATTTTTGCTAACTAATCCTAACCTAATTAGTTTTATCATTGATTGTTTGCATATAGTGAAGATATATAAATGCTTTATACAGTTTTAATACATTTACATAATTTAGCACCTATGAATGCGACGAAAAACGGAAAGTTCTATTTCAGACATAAAACTGGCAGGTCGGAATAAATTGATATTTTTGAGGATCCTCTCTTTTAATAATGTTAATATTCTTCAAAATATGTATAGTACAAATCTAATTTAAACCATTTAAATGTGACTTAAAGCGTATAAATACTGAAATTTTATAATTCAAGTTTTTCTTTAAAAACGTTAATATGAACTAAATGTAAACATTTATTAAATAATTGCTTGGATTTCGGAACGGATAACTATCAAGTACTTATTCAGATTTCAGTTTTGAATAAAAATATTGGAAAAGATAAAGTGAAACGTAAATGTTGAAAGAAAGGGGCGGCGCTTCGTCAAGACCAAATCTCATTCCAACTAGCATACAAGTTCTGTCTGACAATTTATGTATGGTGGACTTATACGGAACATTAACTGATTTATTCATTTTTACCATTATGTAACGCTCAGGAATTAATGATATCACTGCAGCAGCGGTGTAGGCAAGTTCGGGTTGGCCATACAATCTTTCTGGTACACTCTGTATATACTTCCTTGCAGATTTGTACTATCTACAGATATCTACTATCAGATGATTTGTCCATCTGTTTCGAGGTCTTCCTACTGGTTGACAGCCATCTTTTTCATTCTGTCCTCCTTCATCATCATTTCCACTGTAATCGTGCCAAATTTCTTAGTTAAAACTAAAACATTACTTTACGCAACACTGATAGGAATAGTGGTTTCTATTTTTCCAACTAAATTTAATATTTTAAATATATAATTACGTGGACTTTTATAGAACATAATAATATTTTATGTATTTCTCGAGAGTTTGATCAAAAAATTTCTTAACGAAAAACATTTTACAGGGCATGGAATTTTGGAGTTCACGACGGAAAAAGCCGGCCAAGATGTCACACCCATGAATTTAGACTTTGGCGAGGAAAATAACAAGAGGTCTTCTACGTTAAATTCAATAACGGGTAAAAATCATAGGGCCATATTTCCCAAAAAAAGTTTGCTGTTTGAAAATAGTAAAAATTTTCCAAAAAAAAAAAACTATTAGTGATTTTTTTGGAAAATTTTGCCTCAAAAATTATATTTTAAATGCTTGTTTTGCCATTTAAGTAAATTAAACCCCGAAATTTTAAATTTTGATTTTTTATTAGTTTTTTTATAGTAAAGTAATTTGCCGATTAAAAAAGCTACAGGTCAAAAATATGTTTTGACTGTACATATTTTGAGCTTTGTCCCCAATAATGCCATACACTTTTCATTACTCTTTTTCACGACTCAAATCAAAATTAAAAAAAAACTAATTATTTTCACTTATTTTCATCGAAAGGCTTCCATTAAAAAATCAGTAGATTACGTATCCAAAACTATTATAATCTTCAGGTCTGTAGAATCAAATTTGAAAAAAAAAAAGGTTAGAAAATTTTTGTATTAATTGTAATTCGTAATAGTAGATGTTTTGGGGTCATTCCAGTATTTCAAATACCAAAAGCAACCAAAGAAATTAAAATAGTAAATATTATTACTCTTCGCTGATAAAAAGTATTTCAAATATCAAATACTTTAATTGAAATTGATAAAGTAATTGAAATAAAGCATCTCAAATGCAAATGAATCAACAGAAGTATTTCAAATACTAAAAAAAGCTTCAATTTCTCAAGTATGTCAAATATGGAAATTGTTTGAAATACAGAAAGTATATTTCAAGTACAAAAATTATTCGAAATACCAAAAATATTTAAAATATTAAAAGTATTTCAAGTACTGAAAATATATTAAATAATCAAAATATTTGAAATATCTAAATGAAAAAGATATATTTTAAAGCGTGTTCTACATTATACAATTCTCATCAAATTTTCATACTTATTTCTTTGACTAGAACTTGTACTAGAAATAAATCAGTGAAATTGTACAGTGTAGAACACGGTATGTAGTCAAGGTCAACTTTATTCAAAACTAGATTTGATCCAACTATTCTTGAAAACACATCCAACTTGGAACTCGGTGCATGCGCAGTAGACAGTTTTAACAATAGTACCAACATTAAAATTACGCTTGTAAATATTTTGTATTACCACGTGTTTAATAGTGTTTTGTTGATCATTGGTTTGGATAAGCGAATATATAAATGGTGTTTTGTACGTAAATCAGTAATTTTACAAATCTAATAGCTAGGTTATAAACATTTGACAAGATATGAATTATATTTTTATGTTGGTACTTTAAATGAACTGAAACACGTGTAAGAATTTCATTCTCTACCAAAAAATTGAAAAATAAATTGTATTAAAACTTTGACAACTTCTAGTTCAAAGAAAAAAGTTTAGAAAATTGATGAATAAAGTATAATGTAGAACACGCTTAACATATATAATCTAGAACCAAAATAACATATATGGTCTAGAACCGAAATAAATATAGTAAGGATTATAATGACTAAATTAGTTTTAAAAAATAAGTAAATTAAATTAGAAGAAAAATATAAAAATTTCTAGTTCAGAACAAAGAAAAAGTTCTGCAGTTTTGGTAAATTATGTATGATATTAAAGAGCCAGTTCCAAATTTTCACGAGGGAGAAATAAATTTCTTTTCCTACGACTACTATGGAACTGTCTGATTTCGATACTGTTAGCTGACAGAAAATTAGCTTCATTTGGCATGTTAACCTCCTGCGCGCGCAGGCGATGCGGGAACGATAAATACGCTCCAATGCGCATGTGCAGTGTGCGGGAAATAATTATTTCGCAGCAATACGCATGTGCAGTTTCCGAGAATTTTCATTCCCGCACTGGCTGCGCGCGCATTAATGGCTGTTAACCATATCTATATTGCATTTTCTTGATTATTTATTTATTAATATAAATGGTAATCGGAGGAAAAGCATAGTGAGCAACACGCTCGAATGATTTGCTTCACTCGCCTGCGACTCGTTTGCAAACTTCATTCTCGTGCGGGATATATGCATTCCGCGCTAGGTGCACAATGTACTATTGTGTCCATTTATTTCTATTGCTTTACAGTGACATTCATTAAAATATCATTTTTTAAATCTTGATTGAGTGATTTCACGAGTTTCATTTTGACACTTAACATTTTATTTCATAAAATTGGTAAAAAATGGTACTTTTGCAATACTAGGGAAGTATTTGAAATACAAGGGAAATATTTGAAGTACTAAGATGTATTTAAAACACTTCTTAAGTATTTCAAATACTGACGTTTTCAGACAACAAATATCAAATATAAATACCACAGAGATTGAACTCCAAATACCAAGAGCATGTTTTGAAGTATTTGAAATTCAGTATTGTAAATATCAGAATATAATTGAAATACTTCTTCAACTACTTTATTTCAAATATTGTTAGCGCTGTCACGTGATGACCTAGAACGATCCCAAAATACTATAACAAGAGTGGCCTCGGGAAGCAAACTCGGAATGCTCCGAGTCCACTCTATTTAACTCCAGAGCGTTCGAAAAAAGGCCTAAACGCGTTTCCTCAAGCGGTCTGGAGTTTAACGTAACAAGTGACGTCGCCAGCGGAGCGATAATGCAACGCAATACTTGCTTGTATAACTGGTTGCCTGTAGTACAGGCGTACAAGTGTTTTTTAACCAAGGTTTTTTTGTTATTTTAAAAATGTTCTGAATGATAGTATATGTCGTGAAAATTATGTAATGGCACACACTCTCTAAGCCTTTGGATGCCTCTTTGCTATTATCCGCTCTACTCAAAACTAGGTATTAAACAATAAAAATATTACAATATTTGTTTGCCGTCTTTTTGTTTTGTCTGTTTTTTTAATTGAACGGAATGAACGTTTACTTTGACATTAGAAGAATGTGTTTATGTGGTATGTTTAGGCATGTTTACACAACTAAAACGAAGTTTCCCGGATTTAAGGTTGCATAAGACACACCAGCCCCTTATTGGTGAGTAGTTACAACAATCGGTGTTGTCTTGTGAATCAGGCTTTTGTTGTTTCAATGTTTAAATACGTCAGATATATCTATTTTACTTTTCAGTTGTTACCAACAACATATTACATCGTGAGCTACCAAAATTTTGTTTATATAACTGTAAATTTGATACGTTTTACTCTGAAACAGCTTTGAATTGTTAACTACTTTAAATAATAATAATCCAAAACCTGGTAGTTATATCTAATGTATGGTATTCCTTGTCTACACAGCGGAAACATATTCCTGCGACAATTTTGAGCGACTAACACTTCAGTAATGTCAAGGACATAAGTTTATCAGTCGATTCGTGTTTCGTTGTTGTGGCTTGTCCATGGACTCCTTGTCCAGCGAGAAGTGTACACTGTTGGATAGTCGAAACCATGTCGTCCCATATCTTTATTTAAAATGACAAATCTCGCGACTGCGGTGTAGACAGATGCATGTCTAACGACATTATTCAAGAAGTGATCCCGTGTCAGTGTCGTATGATTATGTCGCTCGAGTGTAGATGCGCCAGTAGGTCGTTATAAATCATGCTCGCACAGAATTTTCGTCATCAACGCTCACATTCAGCGTAGATAGTCGCCACTTCGACAGTTCTCATCCTACATCAATCAAAACTATTGTATATTTAATTGGTTATTTCAAGGGATAATCATGTTGGGAAAAGCTGTGCCATGTTTGTTTAAAGTTTTATAGAAATTCTTCTTACCTTTTGTTAGGTCTTTTGACTTCGTTCTCATAAATATTTTGTTATTATATTATGTTAATTTATAACTGAAATTTGTTTTAAACAAAATCTAGGAATTATGGAGTTAAAACCTTTTTGTGCATTAAATTATTGCAAAAATAAAAACGGTTCTATGGAAAAGTATTGACCTCTTTTTGTAGTAATCCAGAAATATTTCGACGTATCAATATAGTACAGTATGCTCGCCGTATTTGCGGATTCGACAACCGTAGTTTCAGTTATCCGTGGTTGACTCTCGTCATTAAAAAATAATATTTTGCGTAAAATTAACCAGAAGTGTCATTTTCTGACGTGTCATTAACATGTCAAGAGTAATCGTATGCTACGGCACATTGTCTACGTCATTCACCTCGTTTCATCTCATCACGTAGGCAGGTCCGGTGCAAGAGTCTTCGGCGCCCTTAGTAGATAAGACAATATTCGGCGCCCTAGGCAAAACAATTTAGCGTCCCTATGCAAGAATAATTCAGCTCCCTCTAAGGAAAATTCAATGGAAGTATTAGAAAAATAGTGAAATAGAATTTTTACAAGCAACACATAAGTACATAAAAATTATAATTCCATAGCCTTCCGACTAAGGGCGCCGAGAGGGCCCCGGTAAATAGTAATTCCGGGACCGAGCCAACCACCGCACCTGATAATCACGGTTCCGATGGCATAAAAAACTGCGCGTTGATAGAAATTGTTCTTTATTTTTTCTGCAATATAATATACGATATGTTTACTTGGCGTGCCCATTGTCCATATAGGAGCTACTGGTAGTAACGTCACAAAGGAACCCAAAATTAACATAATTAAACACCTAGACTCCGTCTCTCAAGCGAACGTCGGCCAGCGCCAAACCCAGCCTACTTTGGCTGTGACTTGTGACTTGTTGCCCACACACACTATCCGCGGAGCTAGACAAGTGTAAACATTGGCCGTGCGTTGCCAAGTCGTCTGCAGGCACCTTAATGATAATACTAGCCTTGTACAGGCATTGTTACATTACCACAACAAGAATACATAATAATTATTTGTATTTATTAAAAACTTATTGAATACTGTACACAATTTATTAATTTAATTTTATACAGTAGACTAACAGTTGCTGTTAGTCTATTGAGTTAACTATTACAGTAGAAGCATGTACAAGAACAGAAAAACGGCAGTATATGATAATTTAAAAAGGGTTCGCCATTATCTGTGGATTTCATTATCCGCGGAGTGGCTTGTAATTTATCTTCCGTGGATACCGCAGCCATATTGTGTATACTTTACTTTTAAACTTATTTGTCCTAATGTTAGTTAAATTATTTAAGCGCAGGTGTGCTAGTTACCTATTTGTTTGCACCACAATTTTAAAACGAGCAAAATTTGACTGGAACCTCAATATTTCTAACATTGGCTAATTGGAAAAAATAATTTCGATAAATTTTGTCGCTTATTTTGTATATTTTCATCAAATTCTCTAGAAAAAGTAACTAACTTTAGATAAATATATTTTGCCTTAAACTTGTTAACAACTGAAAAGCTAAAATTTCAGATAGTTCTTGAATTAAATGTTAGGTCGTTTTTAGAAATAAATGTGTATAGGCTACGTCACCGTATAGTGGTTTGTATGGCCGAAGAAATTGATGTACTAGGGTGTCCGTCTGTTCTTATAAAATCTAGGGAAATTCGATGTTAAAACTAAATGTTTTGTAAATAAGTTCTGTTTTAGAATATTAAATTCATATACAGCGTAAGTCATATAGATTATTTTTAATATCGTAGTTT
Source organism: Liopterus haemorrhoidalis (assembly GCA_963971575.1). Taxonomy (NCBI): domain Eukaryota; kingdom Metazoa; phylum Arthropoda; class Insecta; order Coleoptera; family Dytiscidae; genus Liopterus; species Liopterus haemorrhoidalis. The sequence goes on from OZ020614.1 coordinate 7,572,128, forward strand.
AACTTTAGTCACTTTAGCATGTCCGTAAAAACCCCGATAGATTAGTGACATATAGATTTGCTATTTTGTATTATTTCATATCAAATGCGCTGTATAAATGCTGTGTCCTGTATAAAGTTGCAAGTTGGAAAGAAATTGTTTTCAGTAGAGATTTTGACCGCTTACAACCAGAAATTAGAAAGAAAAAGAACAGTCGATTTTCAGAATTAGTTTTCAACCAATGTGCCACGAGATAGTCTTTGGATGCTGAAAAAAACATTGTTTTTTATAAAATAATATTGTATATCATAATTATCATCATATGCTGGTCGAATTCATCTGCTGAACATAGCTTCTCAGACCCTTTCTGTTTTGGGCAATACTTAATTTCGGGCAACTGTCTTAATATCATCCGTCCATCTTGTAGATGTCTACTATACATAGTTCGAATGAACTTCGGATTTAACAAGATTTAGCATTTCATTGATGGATTTATAAAATTTAACTGATTATAATATTTTTTTTAAATTCGCTGTGCTTTCGCCGATGCATGAACACAACTTCAAAAGCTATTCTTCCCTGGTAAAAACTAATCTAGGAGGATTTTATTATTTCTTCCTACTGGGTGTCCACTTTTTTTTATTGAACATAGGTTAAAAATTTCATTTAGAGATATCTCTTTACATATCGTTATGAATCCGGCTCTGCAAAAGACTGTAGTGACCGTGGTACAAGAACGACTTTTGAACGTGTGATAGTTAACTCGAATATTCCGGAAATGTCGAAGCTACTATATAAGACGCGTCAATTCAGCGGAACAGTTAAGATCGTCAATAAGTCAGTTCCATGCAATCAACTTCAGAGTAGCTTAACAAGCAATTTAACTCAAGTGGGGATACTGAGTTAGTAGAATTCAATACGTTGGCTGAGTGATTTAGCTAATCAAATACCTGGACTTGTCCTCGGATTTAACGAACATTCGTATTTAACAGACTGCCTTTCCCCTATTAATCCATAAATGCAAGGTTTATTCAACTTTAAAAAAAATAGTACTATTTTAATTTGATTTTAAGGATCGTTACATATTAGAAATACTTATTAGAATAATTTGTTGAATACTGAAAACTTTGTGATGTGAGATTCTACGAAACAATTTCTTTCCTATTTATAAATATGTATTTATGATTGTTGTTAGGAGGAAAATGAAAAATGTTATATATCATTTGCTTATAGCTCAAACAACACCACCTACGACGCACAAAATTCGTACAATTCGCCGTCAGTCATCAATAGGGGCTTATCACGACCACCCAATGTACCATCCACCGCCGACAAGTCATTCAGTGCCTGTGACAGGCTCGGCAGGCTACTTCACCAACTCCCCGAGTCCGCCAACAACAGCCCATGACGTACAAACAACCCAACCAACAACAACAGCGCCTCATACGTCAACAGCACCAACAACCCAACAACAAACAGCAGCCTACGACACGAGGCAACATGAAACCCAACCAACAACAACCGAACGTCAAATAGGATGGTCATACGAAACAAAGGCCGATCCAAATACAGCCGAAATATCTACCGCGAGTGGGGGTAAATCTCTCGGGTATATAAGTCAAATAGAGCAAAATTTAGCTTCAGTCGTTTATGAGAATAGTGGTTTTGATGCGGCATTACATTCCAAGACTTTTCCAGATGATATTTTAGTTATAAGTAGGAATCAATTCGACGGTTTGAACCATAGACTTGACCAATTAACTCGTAGAGTGCAATCTTTAGAGAATTCATTGGCTTCTGATATTAGACTAATTTTGCAACTAGTTCAGGGTAAGGAGGGGATTAATACAACGACGTGTACGACGTCCACGACGGCTGTGACGGGGGTTTCTACGTGTCTTACATCTAAACTGGTCAAAGAGGTAAGTCAACATTACAATCACCACTTCAATCTACACCAGTGTCCTCCAAACTGAATCTTACTAGTAGTAATCATTATTTATTTACACCCATTCGGCTTAAAATTAGCTTTCTATTTAAAAATTTAAATTAAATTAAACTTTAAAACTAAACTCTATTTACAAATTCATTTTATTTCCGCATGTTTTTTTCTCCAGTACTTCTTCAGTACTCCTTCTTCAGTACTTCTTCAGTACTCCTTCAGTACTTCTTCTCTTATTCCTTCTTAATTTCTAATTTCTTCACATTTTTCTAACAAATGCTGAGTTGTCTCCCTATCAACTTTACAGAAGTACAGAAGTATTATAATATTTCAAAAACCGAATGATTATTAATCCTCGTTTAAAATAGACCATAATAAATAGTATTTATTATAAACGATGCTTTAACCTTGTATACAATACTTTAAAATAATATATGTAGCATATATATAATAGTTTGGAGTACACCAATTTACACATTTTTAACATTTTTCAACAAGTTTTGTTGTTTTTTCTCATTAACAACACTGATATACACAATTTTTGTTTCTTGATGTACTGTTTTGAATGGGTTTTGTTTTTCTGAAAACATAATTCAAATAAAAATTTCTCTATCACCCTCCGAGTCAAAATTTTCAAAAAATATTTATTTGATGTAGGTATGTTTCTAACCAATGTTAAAAAATCTAGTTTATTTCTGTTTTTTTTTTTTTTTTTAATAATTTTGAACTGTTTAATTATACTTATTTATTTTTCACAATATTGGTTATTACTGTTCTTTTCCTTGTGACTGACACAGTCCAGCAAGAGATCAACACTAGACCAAATATGGAAAACAATGAAAAACTATATCCGGATTCGAAAAAATTTTATTCGCAATCCTCTTATTGATCTTAGGAAAGTATTACTATCGCCACACCCTATTAAACTTGGTTTAATGAAAAACTTTGTAAAAGTTCTACAGAAGGACATTCCTGTTTTTTTTGTATTTACAACAAAAAATTCCTAGATTGAGTGACGCTAAACTAAAAGAAGGATGTTTTTTAACGATATAAGGGAAATTATGAAAGATAATACTTTTGATTCCATTTTAAATAAAGATGAAATGGCTGCTTGGACGGCATTTAAAGATGTTTACAGCAATTGTTCGGGAAATATGAAAACAGAACTATCTTGATAAACTAGAAAGACTCTGTTATCATATGAAGCACTGAGGTGTAACATGTCACTAAAAATTAATTTTTACATTACCATTGGGATTTCTTTCCTGTAAATCTCGGAGCTGTTAGTGATGAACACGGGAGCGTTTTTGTTGGAAAGTTACACATCTCGCCTGTTTAAAGAAATCACTGTATGCTCTAAAAAATATAAAAAACTTTTTTTAGAAATTAATATTGTTGAAAATGGAACGGTCGGAAATTCGCACTATTATGAAATATGAGTTCTTACGTAGAACTACGGCATCGCAGACCGCGCGAAACATTAATAGTGTATTTGACTCTAGTGTTACTACTAATATCAAATTGGTTCGCCAAATTTCGTACAGGTAACTTAAAAACCAAACCAAAAAAAAAAAAAAAACTGGCTCATCGATCAGAGCAGAAATATACTGCAACCAACTGAACGAAATGATGCAAAAACTTAAAGAAAAACAGCCTAAATTGGTTAACAGATCGACTCCTATCTTATTGCATGATAACGCTAGACCACACACTGCACAAATGACTGTGGCAAAACCACAAGAATCCTCCATACTCACCAGACCTAGCCCCCACTGACTACCACTTCTTTCGCAATTTGGACAACTTTTTAATAGGAAAACAGTTAAATTCCGACAATTCTGTAAAACTGGCCTTCCAGGAATTCCTTGACTCTCGTCCGCCAGGGTTTTTTATCACCGGCCTAAACAACCTGCCACTTAAATGGCAAAAGTGTATAGACAATATAGGTGCATACTTTGATGAATAAAATAATTCCTTATATTTGTAAGTTATCAACCAACTTTGCCTTTTTAGGGTTTTGTAGGTATGACCAAAAAACCCTTATACCGTCATTTTGTCGTCTGTCTGTCTGTCTGTCTGTCTGTCTGTCTGTCTGTCTGTCTGTCTGTCTGTCTGTCTGTCTGTCTGTCTGTCTGTTCGGTAAAAATTGTAGCCAAACGGCTAAACCTAGAGAGTTGAAATTTGGCATGCTTATACAACTCTTTGACCCGCACATAGGAAAAATACTAAAACATCTAAAAAACATACCCCCCTAAAAATATAAACAAATATGTCGAAAACAAAAATATTTTTTTTAAATTCTGAGTAGGGTATCAAATGAAAGCCCTTAGTACGTGGATTAACGATCAAATTTTTATTTTTGCAAAATAAATTATTTTGATGCGATTTTTGCCAAAAAAGTGCAAAAAAAAATTTGTCCCACACCCTGTAGCCCAGATGGTTTAAACTAAAAATCTAAAAAAATTCTAAGTAATGTATATTGGTGTGAACCGAAATAGTACAACAGGAATTTTTGATCAGATTATGTTTTTGGAAAATAACGCATTTCTTGTGGTTTTTGGTTCACAAAGTATAAAAGTTATACCAATGTAAGACACTCACATGCATAGCGTGCGATGGCTACATGCGTTAGAGCGCTCTCAAACTGGCTGGAAAACGAAGGGTTTCGAGTTCGAGTACGGAGTGAATTTTATTTTTTCTCTTTTTTTTTGCATTTTTATTATGTTGAAATTATTTTGTCAAAATTCTAGTTATATTTTGACAAATGTTGTATTTAATTTTTATGAGCGTAAATTTAATAACCAGTCTTATTATATGATTAACAGACGATAAATAATTTTAAAAATATCGTTCATTTTGCCGTGATTACTACAAAGTAAAATTTGTCCTACACACTCAGCATACCGCCTTCACTTATTATATACCTGCGAAACCCTGAAATGTGTGAATATTCACACTTCACATCAATTTTTTTCTACAAACTTCATCCTTGACGACTTAATATTATATATATATATATATATATATATATATATTGATACAACCGACGTGGTCAGACCAATGATATCCAACAGGCGACCTAAGACCTACCGTTATTTAAAGGATTTCGCGTGTATATATGCCAGATATAGAATCTACCAGTTATAACTCTCAGGGCACACTGAGAGGGGTAAGAAAATCTCAAAAAAAAAATTCGCTATGTTTAATAAACATTATTAGACCCAGTATATGGAACCGCTTTTTCAGTATCACCTGTATAAAATAGTGTTGTTCAATCGACATTGTCAGGCCTTGCGACGTTGCCAATTTTATCATAGTGTATAATATGATTTGTAAAGTTGAAAACATTCAAACCGACTCATTCAGTCCTACTGTTCAGGAGTATGTTTACACTCAAGAGTGCATTTTAAATAAATAATAATAATATTATATGTGAAAAAACACTTGTTGATAATTCATATACGTATTTGCAATGTAACATGTGGATCAAAATGTCCTTTCTTCGGGCGGCTATGTTTTATATAAGAAAATCTCCTTTTTTTTCGACAAATGACACGTGCATTATGAATACTCAATTAACAAAAGAAGATCTGCGATTTATAATACATAAGCCATCTGAGACTGAAAGACTTTTTGATCATAAGTTAGTAATTACATTTAATATATGCCGATTATTATTTTATACATAAAATATATTCGGGGGATCCTTCTGTGCTGTTTTTTTCACGCGTTTTTGAAAATGATTACACTTCAAATTAAATAATTTTGTTACTCAATAAAATGAAGAAATATTAGTCAATACTGTCGCATACCTGAGCCGAAAAGCACAGCCACTAGGTTGTACTGCGCATTAAAATATATTTTTACAAATTGTATCTTGGTTTTAATTATATTGGCGTATTATTTACGTATTTTGTTATTAAGGACATTTATTACTGTATAAATTCAGTAAACTATTACTGTCGTGATAATAAAAGGTAATATTTACAATTATATTTCTCATATGAAAAATAAAGAGAAGTCATCATCATCATTGACGCGACAGTGCGAGATGAGTCTAGATCTCTTGATTTCAAGTTTTGTGACCACATTTTCAATCTGTGTACATGTAGGAGTAATATAGACAGGATAACGTCTATTTTTTAGCGCACACAGAAATGCCCGTACAGCTTATAGCCGGTTGCTAAGCAGAGCCCGTAATTTGTCTAAATATTTTTTACACAAATTATTTTAACAATTTAATTATTATCTACTTGCGAGCGGTCAACGGCAAGCACAAACGATTTATTGCTGGCAGCCACAGGCTTGCTTGTGATAAGTAAAATTAAGCAAGATCCTTAGAATCACCGATAAACGAAATTCTATACACCAAAAAGAAGTATGCGTGTCAGGTGGATCATAAACGAGAAAAAAATAATATTTGTAAAAGGTTGTTTAATTAGACCTTTTTGTTATATCTCACTGTTTTTTTTTTTTTTTTTGAGTGCAGTTTCAGCTCTGGCAATTCTCAAATTTACGGTGAGCCGAAACTACAGTCAGTGAACTAATCTGTGAAACGTAACAACAAGCATCATTTAACAACCTTTTATCTTCTAAGTGAAATTTACAAAGTTGTGGAAAATTTACATATATAAATAAAATTGGAGGTTAAATCTGTTCTTTTTTAGGGTTTTGTAAAACCCTTATACCGTCATTTTGTCGTCTGTCTGTCTGTCTGTTCGGTAAAAATTGTAACCAAACGGCTAAACCTAGAGAGTTGAAATTTGACATGCTTATACAACTCTTTGACCCGCACATAGGAAAAATACTAAAACATCTAAAAAACATATTCCCCTAAAAATATAAGCAAATAAATGCTCATCGAAAAAAAAAAAAAAAAAATTACAATTCTGTGTATGGTATCAAATGAAAGCCCTTGAAACCTGAATTAACGATCAAAATTTTATTTTTGCAAAATAAATTATTTTGACGCGATTTTTGCGAGAATTGTGCAAAATTTTGTCCCACACCCTGTAGCCCAGATGGTTTAAACCAAAAATCTGAAAAAATTCTAAGTAATGTACTTTGGTGTGAACCGGAATAGTAAAACAGGAATTTTTGATCAGATTATGTTTTCGGAAAATATCGCATTTTTTGTGTTTTTAACTAAAATATGTAAAATATTTAATCCGCTATTTAACACAGTAAAGGAGTGAACGTTCGTAGATCAGTGGTAACGTTCTCGCTTCGTAAGTTGCAAACTACTGTTCAACTCCCGTCAATTTTTATTTTTTCTGTTTTTTTTTTGCATTTTTATTTTGTTTAAATTATTTTGTCAAAATTCTAGTTATATTTTGGCAAATGTCGCATTTAATTTTTAAAAGCGTAAATTTAATAACCAGTGGGAAGTGTTGATATTATAATTTAATTCTATGTTTGAATGTATACGAAATCAGAGGGGCGGAGTTTATGACTTAAACAACCAATGGAAGCCGAGGCGCAATTTTCAAAATATTAATGAACCTTGCTATATAAAAAAAAAAAATACTGCAAATTTTTAGAAACCCAAATAATGGTATTAGGCATTCGAATTAAAATTAATAAAAAAATATTTTAACATAAAATTTGTTTTGGCTTCCCAAATAATCATCATTCACTAAATACCTGCGAAACCCTGAAACGTGTGAAAATTCACACTTCATATAATTTTTTCTTGGTACCCATTTTTCGTTTCTACATGTTCCAAGTGAATGTAAGACAAAATTCACAAAAAAAAAATCTCTCTGTCTGTCTGATATGCTTTTTTTCTATGGGTTTATTTATCTGACATTCAAAAAACAAGAGCTATATATATTTTCTCGTAATTTAATGTCAGGACAGAGTGAAACCAGGTTAAGAGGCGAATGTAGCCACCTCCAAAGTCCATCGTTGCACGCGGGGTGCGGTGGCGAGAAGTCGTATTATGTCATTGGGGGAGTAACCAAAGTGGAAGTAGCTTACAGGGAGAGGGAAAAGTGCTAATATTTATAAATCAACCTGTATTTTTGGGAATCATAAAATATAGATTAAATATATTCGAATCAATTTGTTTTTTTTTTTTAATTTCAAGATATGAAAGAAAATATCAAAATATCAAAGTAAATAAGTAAATAAATTTTAATAAAAAATAAAGTAAATAAATTAAATATTTTCATAAGTTTAAATTTGTATTTTGATTTATTTTTAATTTTCAATTTTACAGTGCTATACTTTTTTCAATTTCACATGACTGTTACTCAGTAAATGAATAAAAATTACAAATGTTAACACTTAACCACTCTATATTGTAATTTTATCTTTAAAATAAGCTCTTGTATGTGAAAAGTGATTAATATTTATTACCAATTCTGATTTTACAGATAATTTTGTAGAAATAATAGTTTGTTTTTTATCATCAAAAAATTATATTAATAATCATAGATTCACCCCTTTAGGGGTTGATTTAACCTTTTGGTTAAACTCGATTACAGTATAACAATCCAATACGTTACCATAACAACCATGTTCTGACCATTTGGTTACAGTTAACTAAGCTTTCAGAAGCCGGCCATAATTATTTAACTTAATTTTTGGGACCATTTTTTTGTGTCAATATGAATTTGTATTCTACTACGGAAAGTCTAAAATAAAACAGGTAAATTTGACGTCACAAACTGTTTTATTCCAAAGATCTTCTGTTACCCATTTCAACCGAATTCAAAGATATGTGTAGGAAACGAAGGCGGAGCTTAAGACTCCCTCTACTATGATTAGATTAGTTTAAAACCACGTTACCAGATGGATACATCTCTCGATGCTTGTAAATGCCAGTATTTCATATAAATAGTGTTTCGGTGTGGGCCAAAGAATTGGTGCTAAATATTAATTAATTTTCATAAATAAAGGCTCATTTTAAAGATAAAAGTACAATCTATAGGATTCTAGCTATGGAATTTGCAATTGTTATTGATTTACGGAGGAACAGTGATGTGAAGTTAGACAAAGTTTAGGACATTGTAAAACTGAAAATTAAAAATAAAACCAAATTTTAACTCTTAAATCCAACGGAGCCAATCTTTATCTTCAAATTAAAAAAAAAAATCAAATTGATCCGACAACATTTGGTTTAAATTCTTTGGCCCTATCAAATGCACGTATCCGTTGAGCGTAACCCAGGTACAGTACGCTCTTAAACGTACACATAAATGTTCAATACTCAAAATGAAATGGGAACTTTTGTTTTTTACAATTATTTTTATTTTTTACAATTAAGAAAAGTAATTGTTCAAACGAGTTATTTGTAATTTGAAACCTTTTGTATTCTTCTTTGGAATTAAGAATAAATTATGGACATTGATGTCCGTATTAGATTAATTTTCTGTGAAATATATGAACAAAGTTCAAACTTATTAAAATGTACATTTATTTGGGATTCTAATAAAAATATTAAATAAATTTAACGTCTCATTTGAAGCAGTAACATTCAGCACGCTTTAAAAAATCTATAAACTATAAAAATGTAATTATTTCTAAATTGGAAAAAAAAGAAGAATTTCATGGTGCAAATACCAAAATTTTAATTTGAACAAATTTGATACAAATCGGTTATATGCATTGTTTTCAAGTATCTACGAGTCTGCCAAAACTAAATTTGAGTTTAAAGTTTTTCTGTAAGACAAATTGAAAGAAAATATTTAAGTTCTTACAATGAACTAAAATTATCATGACTGGAATGTTTATCTAGCTCATTCTATACAGTGTTGCCAGATTTAAGGCTTGACAACGTCGACTGAATTGTGCTGGTCTGACAAAGTCGGAATCGTACATTTTTTGTATAAAAAGTTATATACAAAAACTACTGGCGCGCGCTCTTCACGACAAATCAGTGAACTAAATTTGTATATAAATATACGATCTACCCTCGTATTCAGACCATTTGTGAAATTTTCTCTGTCATCGCTGCTACATAATCAGGGTGCAAGAGCTCCAAAAAACATGAAAAACGTTTTCAGACCATTCCCCTGGTCTGAAAACGTCAATTTTGGTTTGACACCGTCCATTGAGTACATAGAATTGGCTTGCATAAGCGGTAAAACAAATATATATATATATATATATATATATATATATATATATATATATATATATATATATATATATATATATATATTGATACAACCGACGTGGTCAGACCAATGATATCCAACAGGCGACCTAAGACCTACCGTTATTTAAAGGATTTCGCGTGTATATATGCCAGATATAGAATCTACCAGTTATAACTCTCAGGGCACACTGAGAGGGGTAAGAAAATCTCAAAAAAAAAATTCGCTATGTTTAATAAACATTATTAGACCCAGTATATGGAACCGCTTTTTCAGTATCACCTGTATAAAATAGTGTTGTTCAATCGACATTGTCAGGCCTTGCGACGTTGCCAATTTTATCATAGTGTATAATATGATTTGTAAAGTTGAAAACATTCAAACCGACTCATTCAGTCCTACTGTTCAGGAGTATGTTTACACTCAAGAGTGCATTTTAAATAAATAATAATAATATTATATGTGAAAAAACACTTGTTGATAATTCATATACGTATTTGCAATGTAACATGTGGATCAAAATGTCCTTTCTTCGGGCGGCTATGTTTTATATAAGAAAATCTCATTTTTTTTCGACAAATGACACATGCATTATGAATACTCAATTAACAAAAGAAGATCTGCGATTTATAATACATAAGCCATCTGAGACTGAAAGACTTTTTGATTATAAGTTAGTAATTACATTTAATATATGCCGATTATTATTTTATACATAAAATATATTCGGGGGACCCTCCTGTACTGTTTTTTTCACGCGTTTTTGAAAATAATTACACTTCAAATTAAATAATTTTGTTACTCAATAAAATGAAGAAATATTAGTCAATACTGTCGCATACCTGACCCGAAAAGCACAGCCACTAGGTTGTACTGCGCATTAAAATATATTTTTACAAATTGTATCTTGGTTTTAATTATATTGGCGTATTAGTTACGTATTTTGTTATTAAGGACATTTATTACTGTATAAATTCAGTAAACTATTACTGTCGTGATAATAAAAGGTAATATTTACAATTATATTTCTCATATGAAAAATAAAGAGAAGTCATCATCATCATTGACGCGACAGCGCGAGATGAGTCTAGATCTCTTGATTTCAAGTTTTGTGACCACATTTTCAATCTGTGTACATGTAGGAGTAATATAGACAGGATTACGTCTACTTTTTAGCGCACACAGAAATGCCCGTACAGCTTATAGCCGGTTGCTAAGCAGAGCCCGTAATTTGTCTAAATATTTTTTACACAAATTATTTTAACAATTTAATTATTATCTACTTGCGAGCGGTCAACGGCAAGCACAAACGATTTATTGCTGGCAGCCACAGGCTTGTTTGTGATAAGTAAAATTAAGCAAGATCCTTAGAATCACCGATAAACGAAATTCTATACACCAAAAAGAAGTATGCGTGTCAGGTGGATCATAAACGAGAAAAAAATAATATTGGTAAAAGGTTGTTTAATTAGACCTTTTTGTTATATCTCACTGTTTTTTTTTTTTTTTTTTTAGTGCAGTTTCGGCTCTGGCAATTCTCAAATTTACGGTGAGCCGAAACTACAGTCAGTGAACTAATCTGTGAAACGTAACAACAAGCATCATTTAACAACCTTTTATCTTCTAAGTGAAATTTACAAAGTTGTGGAAAATTTACATATATAAATAAAATTGGAGGTTAAATCTGTTCTTTTTTAGGGTTTTGTAAAACCCTTATACCGTCATTTTGTCGTCTGTCTGTCTGTCTGTCTGTTCGGTAAAAATTGTAGCCAAACGGCTAAACCTAGAGAGTTGAAATTTGACATGCTTATACAACTCTTTGACCCGCACATAGGAAAAATACTAAAACATCTAAAAAACATATTCCCCTAAAAATATAAGCAAATATATGCTCATAGAAAAAAAATATTTTTTTTTTACAATTCTGTGTATGGTATCAAATGAAAGCCCTTGAAACCTGAATTAACGATCAAAATTTGATTTTTGCAAAATAAATTATTTTGACGCGATTTTGGCGAGAATTGTGCAAAATTTTGTCCCACACCCTGTAGCCCAGATGGTTTAAACTAAAAATCTGAAAAAATTCTAAGTAATGTACATTGGTGTGAACCGGAATAGTAAAACAGGAATTTTTGATCAGATTATGTTTTCGGAGAAAACGCATTTTTTGTGTTTTTAACTAAAATATGTAAAATAACTCGCTTCGTAAGTTGCAAACTACTGTTCAACTCCCGTCAATTTTTATTTTTCTGTTTTTTTTTTGCATTTTTATTTTGTTTAAATTATTTTGTCAAAATTCTAGTTATATTTTGGCAAATGTTGCATTTAATTTTTAAAAGCGTAAATTTAATAACCAGTGGGAAGTGTTGATATTATAATTTAATTCTATGTTTGAATGTATACGAAATCAGAGGGGCGGAGTTTATGACTTAAACAACCAATGGAAGCCGTAGGCGCAATTTTCATAATATTAATGAACCTTTCTATATAAAAAAAAAAAACTGCAAATTTTTAGAAACCCAAATAATGGTATTAGGCATTCGAATTAAAATTAATAAAAAAATATTTTAACATAAAATTTGTTTTGGCTTCCCAAATAATCATCATTCACTAAATACCTGCGAAACCCTGAAACGTGTGAAAATTCACACTTCACATAATTTTTTCTTGGTACCTATTTTTCGTTTCTACATGTTCCAAGTGAATGTAAGACCAAATTCACAAAAAAAATCTCTCTGTCTGTCTGATATGCTTTTTTTCTATGGGTTTATTTATCTGACATTCAAAAAACAAGAGCTATATATATTTTCTCGTAATTTAATGTCATGACAGAGTGAAACCAGGTTTCGAGTCTATGATATGGCACCTTAAAATTTGAAGTTAAGAGGTGAATGTAGCCACCTCCAAAGTCCATCGTTGCACGCGGGGTGCGGTGGCGAGAAGTCGTATTACGTCATTGGGGGAGTGACCAAAGTGGAAGTAGATTACAGGGAGAGGGAAAAGTGCTAATATTTATAAATCAACCTGTATTTTTGGGAATCATAAAATATAGATTAAATATATTCGAATCAATTTGATTTTTTTTTTTAATATCAAGATATGAAAGAAAATATCAAAATTTTAATAAGTAAATAAGTAAATAAATTTTAATAAAAAATAAAGTAAATAAATTAAATATTTTAATAAGTTTAAATTTGTATTTTAATTTATTTTTAATTTTCAATTTTACAGTGCTATACTTTTTTCAATTTCACATGACTGTTACTCAGTAAATGAATAAAAATTACAAATGTTAACACTTAACCACTCTATATTGTAATTTTATCTTTAAAATAAGCTCTTGTATGTGAAAAGTGATTAATATTTATTACCTATTCTGATTTTACAGATAATTTTGTAGAAATAATAGTTTTTTTTTATCATCAAAAAATTATGTTAATAATCATAGATTCGCCCCTTTAGGGGTTGATTTAACCTTTTGGTTAAACTCGATTACAGTATAACAATCCCATACGTTACCATAACAACCATTTGGTTATAGTTAACTAAGCTTTCAGAAGCCGGCCATAATTATTTAACTTAATTTTTGGGACCATTTTTTTGTGTCAATATGAATTTGTATTCTACCACGGAAAGTCTAAAATAAAACAGGTAAATTTGACGTCACAAACTGTTTTATTCCAAAGATCTTCTGTTACCCATTTCAACCGAATTCAAAGATATGTGTAGGAAACGAAGGCGGAGCTTAAGACTCCCTCTACTATGATTAGATTAGTTTAAAACCACGCTACCAGATGGATACATCTCTCGATGCTTGTAAATGCCAGTATTTCATATAAATAGTGTTTCGGTGTGGGCCAAAGAATTGGTGCTAAATATTAATTAATTTTCATAAATAAGGGCTCATTTTAAAGATAAAAGTACAATCTATAGGATTCTAGCTATGGAATTTGCAATTGTTATTGATTTACGGAGGAACAGTGATGTGAAGTTAGACAAAGTTTAGAACATTGTAAAACTGAAAATTAAAAATAAAACCAAATTTTAACTCTTAAATCCAACGGAGCCAATCTTTATATTCAAATTAAAAAAAAAATCAAATTGATCCGACAACATTTGGTTCAAATTCTTTGGCCCTTTCAAATGCACGTATCCATTGAGCGTAACCCAGGTACAGTACGCTCTTAAACGTACACATAAATGTTCAATACTCAAAATTAAATGGGAACTTTTGTTTTTTACAATTATTTTTATTTTTTACAATTAAGAAAAGTAATTGTTCAAACGAGTTATTTGTAATTTGTAACCTTTTGTGTTCTTCTTTGGAATTAAGAATAAATTATGGACATTGATGTCCGTATTAGAATAATTTTCTGTGAAATATATGAACAAAGTTCAAACTTATTAAAATGTACATTTATTTGGGATTCTAATAAAAATATTAAATAAATTTAACGTCTCATTTGAAGCAGTAACATTCAGCACGCTTTAAAAAATCTATAAACTATAAAAATGTAATTATTTCTAAATTGGAAAAAAAAGAAGAATTTCATGGCGCAAATACCAAAATTTTAATTTGAACAAATTTGATACAAATCGGTTATATGCATTGTTTTCAAGTATCTACGAGTCTGCCAAAACTAAATTTGAGTTTAAAGTTTTTCTGTAAGACAAATTGAAAGAAAATATTTAAGTTCTTACAATGAACTAAAATTATCATGACTGGAATATTTATCTAGCTCATTCTATACAGTGTTGCCAGATTTAAGGCTTGACAACGTCGACTGAATTGTGCTGGTCTGACAAAGTCGGAATCGTACATTTTTTGTATAAAAAGTTATATACAAAAACTACTGGCGCGCGCTCTTCACGACAAATCAGTGAACTAAATTTGTATATAAATATACGATCTACCCTCGTATTCAGACCATTTGTGAAATTTTCTCTGTCATCGCTGCTATATAATCAGGGTGCAAGAGCTCCAAAAAACATGAAAAACGTTTTCAGACCATTCCCCTGGTCTGAAAACGTCAATTTTGGTTTGACACCGTTCATTGAGTACATAGAATTGGCTTGCATAAGCGGTAAAACAAATATATATATATATATATATATATATATATATATATATATATATATATATATTAATTTTCCTGACCAATACTGACAATTTAAGAACATTTTAAGAACTAAAACATTACTCTTCAATAATTTATCTATACATATTTAGTATATTTTTAATTGCTTATTTCTTTTTTATTGAGGGTGATAGAAATTTTCTGTAAATATGTATATCAGTGCAACTTACTGTTCCATTTTTTTCATTTTTTATTTCTTGACTATTTTTACTTTATTTCCCTCATTACCTTTTTCATTCTTATATAAAAACAGTTCTGTAGTTACTAGTAGTTTGAATGACTAACCAATTTCACAGCAAAATGCATTTTAGAGTGTATTTGGTTAATACCTTGGGTAAAATTTTAAGCAACGCAGTCAAAAATAATTCAGTTTCGAATGGATATATATTTGACGTCATTAGTAGTAACCTAATCATATTAGTGATGTTCTAATCAAGGATATAACAAGATAAATACCAGGACGAAACACTCAAAAATGCAAATAGCCTTCGCCTGCACCATAGAGTTTTATTTAACAATTTTTCCTAACCATGCAATCAAATTCCTACTTCCCATCTCTTGTTTTTTGTTTCTGTTATGTATTCTTTTCTATTTTTATTTTATTATTAACACGGCTCAAAACACACCCCAGGATATTTTTTGGCTTGGCTTATGCAGTGTGTTGTTTTGCTTGTGTTTCGCACCAGGTTGAGTACGAAAACGTACAATTCGACCCTCAAAGAACGAAATATGCTTTCCAGAGATCGGTTAGCGAACCCAAACCAGCCACATCTACCTGTAGCTCAGCGAAACATTCTCAATCATTGCACAGGTAAGGAACCTAATAAGGTAACTAACTAAATAGGAACTTTGGTGCCGAAAAAAATCTACATGGTGAACGAAAAATAAATGAACTATCTGTTTAGTGAGTTTTTTATCAATCGGCATTTTACAATAAAGTAGAGCACGCTTTCAAATGTGTAATAGGATGCTACATAGTTCAACAAAGCAATGTTATTGGTGATTTTTTTTTTTTTATAAAAATAAAATCTTCTGTTACATGGGTTCGTGTCACAAAAAAGTAAGTCGTATCTGTCGAAATGCCATTTCGACTTCAGTGTCTATGTGAACAAGCAGAATAGCTATTTCTCGAATAATTATTTACTTTTTACGCACAGCAACAATGGCTATTTGCTCACTTTTTGGAAATGAGAACCCAAAATTGATACATCAACGACTTGTCCATGCACGCAAAGTGACTATTTGGTTCTTTAAAAAAAAAATATGCAGATATAAATATCGTCTGATTGAATGTGTCCAAAATTATCCACTACAAAAATAATATTTTATATTCCAACCAATACATTAAGACGATGAGTGTTCAAAATTTTAAGGTGACATTGTGGTGGTGGCCGCATCGTTTTGTTCTTGCCCCTAGCTGGAAGTTGCCACATTACATTTCCTTTTAGATAGCTACCAAAAAACGTGTTCCGGTAGGAAATCAATGATTGCTCATTGTGCAGAATTTTGAGGCATCGCATAGCCCTAGTGGGGAATGGTTATTTAGCCTTATAAAGAGGTTTCAAAAATTCTGTCCATGTCTTGAAGAAAGTTTGATCGCATTCAACGACACGAAATGGTGATGGCTTTGTTCTGCAATGTTTTATTACCCCCTTCCATTCTCCAAACGGCGGTAGGACTTTCATCATTTTTCCCCGACGCACGGGACCTTTATCGTTCTTCCCCCTTAGTGCATATCTTTGAATGCGTTTTTTACTGGACTCACATTGGTTTTCTCCTTAATCGTTGTAGATGTACATAGTTTTGATCCCAAACTAACAGATGACACTAATATTTCATTAATCACTTTTGTCTAAAAGTGGACTATCATCGTTTTTCCCTCTGACCCTTCATATATTAAAAAAATCCTTGATGGCAAGCGTTTTCTTCAAATGATGAACTAGAAGCGGCGGAAAACGTCTATTTTGAGTAGAAGAATCCCACTTCCGCGATGGGATAATGACACTAGAACATCACTGGATAAAATATTATTATTAAGCGAGCCTAAGAGCGGAAGCCTAAGGCTAATACAAAAATACAACGATAAAATAAAAATAAAGAAAAATACAATAACAAGTTATAAGTACACAAAAATTACTAACACTAGTATCTTACATAATCTTAAGTAACAATTAGACTAGTAACAATTAACATTATTTGCCACTAAAAAACTTATCTAAGTTATTCTTAAAACTATTCGGAGTCTCGGAGAACACCACACTTAAGGGTAATTTGTTCCATAAATTAACAGTTCTGTTAGTTAGGAAATTAGCCCGCACATTTTTGTTAACAGCTTCGTGTTTGAGTTTAAGTTCATGTCCGCGTAAGCGAGAGTCACTGTAAAAGTTGAGTAAACTCGATACATTGCACTTAAAATCATCACGCACTAGCCGAAAAATTGTTATCAAATCACCACGCAGCCGTCGCTGTTCCAGTGTTGTGAGTTTAAGCACAGAGAGTCTTGTTTCGTACGGCATCTTAATTTACGACAGAGTTTGGTGGCATGGCGTTGAACATTTTCCATAAGGTTAATATCTCTGCGTAGACAAAGAGACCACACGGAAATATGTTGAAGTTAAGGGAGATTCATTAAAAAATAAAAGTAATTTCAAAAGGAAATATACAATTTCATTATGGGTTGCAAATTTTTCAAGTAATCCTCGTGTAACAAATGTTTTTTTTTTATTCGGCACCTCGGTTCCTAATATTTTAGTTGAATTTTAATATTGAACGATTGTTTTTGAATATTAGGTTCGCCTCATTTAATAAATCATCAGACTGTGATCGTACCCAGGACCCTTGGGCGTTGGAAGGTACATTCTCACTGGAGCAACAGCAGCAAACAGCATCCAAAGATGAGAAATTCGCTCCCATCGCTAAGTTGGAGTCCTTAGATGAGTTAGATTTAGTAAGTCACAAAAAATAACTACACTAACTTTAGACAAATTTAATAAAAAAAAAAAAAACAGGAGTCTAAAATTGTATTAATAACAAATATTTAAAGAGACAGGTGACATGACATGTGACACAGTGACAATCAAATAAAATTTATTTACAACGAAAAGTATATTAAGCAATTATGTCATTGGTTATGTATATGACATTTGATGTGACAAATCAGGTTGTTATATCACCTTATATGACACAAAGATACCTTGACATATGACACAATAAGAAGATAAGAAGAAAAACAATTAAGACCCACAAAATATTAAAAATCAATATACACATAACCAGGGATGGGATTTATTTCATTATTAATTTTTAATTTGGATTTTAGTTGAGATAAGAACAATTTACTTAATTAAAACAATAGATAAATAATATAATAAGAAGGTTATTAGCTTTGTTTGTGCAGAAAATCTGTAAGTGTTCGCATGCGTTCAAAATTTTTCAAACTCGTTTCTGATATTCGCTTCTCGAACGTTTTAATGGAATTTGAAAACCAAAAATATCAGATAAATAATAATAGTTATATTTAAGCTATTATGTATGTTTGTTAACATTTACCAGTGGCGTCTACTAAATAATAGCTTTGTTCACGAATGAAGTTTCTACAAGGTACCAACAGAAATAAGTTGAACACTATTAATGCGCGTGTCTGATTTGAGTCGCGCCGAACTGCTTTAAACTGCGCAAAACTTTTATGATTGTGCTATTTGGACGACAAACTGCGCAAAAACAAACTGCTCGAGTACTGGTACTTCAAAGAAAACTGCATTATCGTGCGCGGTCGGTTTGGACTAGAACCGCGACATTTGGTAATTTTGCACGGAGCGTGCGCAATCGGGATCTTCAGCGACCAATAATAGCATTATTCGCGTATGAAGTTTCAAATTTAGCATTCGCGGTAACAAGAATATCTAATACGTTTCAAGTCGAACATGCGCATTAAATCTGTTCGTGGACTTATTCATTAACTGTTGGTACCTTATCAGAAAACTTCATCCGCGAACAAAGTTATTGAATCTTAATCATGCGCACGACAACAAATTTTCAACCTTGCTCAGTTTCGCGCGTTTCGTTGTTATACGCGTCTTTAGAAATTTTTATAACCGCGAATGCTAAATTTATCTGGCTGATAAGATTGTAATCATGGTGTAGTAAATTTAAGTGGGACATCCCAGTTTATTAATTAAATTTAACGAAACTTACAGTGCTCATGTTTTAACTGGGAGTTTTTGTTCTAATCTACAAAAACGATTGACTTGCTATGATCTGCTTATGTAATTGTCCGATGGCTACCATGAATAACAAATATCTTGTCAGAAACAGTAACTATTTCAATCATGAACGCGAAAAAAAAATTTCGTAAACGTGTGGTGCTCTAATCTGTATGAAACTTCATCTGTGGATAAAATTGATAAAAAAAATAATTATCACTGGGCTTGTGCAATCTAGAAATTTGAAAAAAAAATCTTGTAAGGTTTTGAAATTAGTTTGAAACTGGTCACAACTATCACGCAAACATCAAACTACTAGTCAGAGTCAGTGATTTTCAACTGCTTGAACACGAATTTGAAAAGGCACATGATCAGACAGGTTTTTGATAGTCAGAATTTGCTGTTCAAACAAAGCTATTATCATTTTTATTTTGTCGAACAACTGTCTTATCGATGATGTGACTTGATTTCATATGATTCGGCAGTTTTCGTCGCATGATTATTCCAGTCGACTTTCCTATTTATTGGCAACTGGCCTTTTTTAACATTTAAGTTGTGCTATACTTATTTTGCGATATTTGTTGAAAAATAATTAAGTTATTCCCATTCCTGGTCTAATATAAGAACAAGTAATCAGACAGCGACAGACTTCTGACAAAATTGACTAATATTTGACGGATAGACTAATGATATATATAACAAACACTAGAGGGCTAACTGTAATAAACCAGGAGTGAAATTTTTCAACTTAACACGTTCGGGGACAGAACGGCTAGAGCCGTCGAATATTTTTCCTAGCCCAGGTCATGACGGTCAAACCGTCCTACTTTTTTATTCAAATATACAAATGACGGCTGGGGTAGGTTTTAATTCCATTTAAGTATATGAAAACTAGTATAAACTGTCCTATCAGGAACATACCAACACAGTAAATGTCCTATTATAAACAAAAATCTAAAAAAGTGACATGTGAGATTTACATCTCATTGTACAAAACTGTCCGCGAACGTGTTAAGCAAAAAGATGTTTTGTTTTTGAAAACTGAGTTTACTACATTCTGACACATCAATATATTGTGTTTGTCTTCTTTGAATTAACATTTATACTCTTTCAGAATGGTAAAGTCTTTTTAGATACAGCTATTTTGGTATCTGGTGAAATTAGTTTTAACATTTAACGGTCCGTAGAACCCCCACAAATCATAAGTTTTTTTATACCAAACTAACAATCTGAAATAGAGTTAGTAACAATCTATACATCAAAATTTGCAGCGAATTTTTGTCTATCTAATAGCATATTTTTAATTGTATAAAAAATGTAAAAATATTATTGCTCAATAACTTAATAATAGATATCAGAAAACAATTTTCTGTAATTTTTGACGTGAATACGTCTTTAAAATAAGCCCAGTACTAGGTGGTCAGTACGGAAGGTTGAGCGTTACGAGAAAAAAGGCATCGTGGTGGGTCTAATAATGTCTATAATATCAACGCGAACTAAAACAATCTAGCGTGACTTCGTTCAACTTAAGAAAAATGCGGATGTTAGCAGCTCCCATGTGCAGAAACCAAATTTCCTCCATTACGTTATCAACAGTTAGTTTTACACATTTCAGTGGCGTCACTTACTTTGATTTGTTTTTAACTACGCGAATTGTGCGATGTTGTTTGTTTATTTCCGTTATTATTATTTATTTCTCGTACGTTTCAAGATACTGTGTTTTTCTTATGTTATAGTTTTGTGTAAAAATGTTCAAATAATACGTCAACCTTTTTTTCGACATGATTGTTTATAATTCAGAAGCTTCGAAAAATACTATACTTGATGATAATGGAATACCACTTAGTACACGTGTTCACTACAAAAATAATTTTACCCGCAGAACCTATATTGAGAACCACGTCAGATTCAAGATGGTGACAAAAATAAAACACTAAGTACAATATCTATAAGTAATTTTCACAATAGAACAAAATAGCTTGAAATAGCTAGAAATATATTTGTAAAAGGAAGCTTTAGCTACAATTTGCCGCGTCATATGGAAATATTTGTCGATTAGTTTGTAAGAGGACGTCTGTAATGCACTTTATTTATTTACAATTAAAAATATCCTGTTCGATAGATAAAAATTCGCGGCAAATTTTAATGCATAGATTTTATTTCAGACTGTCAGTATTTTATAAGAAACTTGTAAGAACTATACTGTTGTACCTCCCCTTAAGCACATAGTTTTAAAGAAGAGGAACTTCGCTGTCAAACAGTTGGTTCTTTAGAGTTGTTATATATTTTGACAAATGACGGTTAAATCTAATAAAAAATCGTCGTTAATTAAAATACCTGAAGAGATCTAACTTTTGGACTAAACTAAGGAATAACAAGAAGTAAACAAATCAAATATAGAAAGTATTTTTTGCAGGAGAGTCCCCAGTCAAGTCCAAAAAAGTCCCAAATACCTTAAGTCAATTTTATTAGGATTTGTAAGTTTATTCAGACTTAAGTTTTAAGTATTTTGCGAGTTTAAAATGTTAAGTTTCGTTTTAAAAAAAAAAACAAATGACACACTACAAGGACAGTTTATCAAGAATGGAATAATGATGAGATTCAATGAAATAACAATAAATAATAAAATGATATATAAAATGCACAAGAGCTAAGACATGCCTGTATAAAAGCTACAGCTTAAGACTGCACGGAGATAGGAGCTAAATAAATTTTGTATTGATTACATATTTTATTGCCATAAGAATTACGAATAAGTGCGATGGAATTTATAATAAAAAATAGTATTCTAAAATATGTTTCTTCGACGTTCCTTTATTTCGTATTCATAAACATTTCCAAAACTTTCCATATAAAACCAGGGGCGGTCTTAGGAAAGACGGGGCTCTATTAAAAGTTCCTTATCCAATTACAATGACCAGTAAAACGTAACTACAAAATGCAGCGAGCGTATTACGTAAATAAATTCTAGACTCCGACAAATAGTTTTTTAATCAAACAGCTGTATATCAAAATTTCTAAGTGTAATCCATGACCTTATTCGGACATTGACACCTAACATAATTTGCGGGGTCCTGTATCGATATTGAATTTATTTACGTGAATTTTACGTTTGTTAATTTAATAGATTAAATGATGCAAATTCTATTGATATTGTATTATCTTATTAATATTATAAATATTAAAATTGCTGTGACCTTTTTGGTCTTCGCATTAGATCAAATTAATCCAAATGGCCTAAGACCGGCCCCTGAATAAAACACTATGGTGTTTGTTGTATTGAGCATTTATCAAAAGGAAGACACTCGAACAAAATCGGATACAAGGGGCGATATGGGCTTGAACCTAGGGCCCCGTTTGAATCTCAGGACTGCAAGGAGCTTTAAACTTTAAAATAACACTTAATATTTTATTTTCGTTGTTAGAAAAACCACAATAATGCCTATTATACAGCGCTTTAACTCTATGTAACGCGAAATAATTATTGAAAACAGTGTATCCATCTATTGTCTGGTAATAAAAATAATAGAACATGCAACTGATGGAGAATACAGTACCCCCAGCACAAAATATACGTGTTAAGGTAGTATTTCGCTGGAATTGTCCACCGCGGCGGTTGACACTAACGGCCAACCGTAACGTCTGGCAGTAACTGCTAGAGTATTTTGTTGAAACTGCCCTCCGTAGCGGCTGACTGCACTACTGGACAAGTAGTCAGTTGGCTGTTAGTTTCTGGAGGGCAAACAGCAACATTTTGGAAAATGGGTTTAGATACTATTATAGCGTTTTTATTAGAGGAGGAAGAAGAGGATAATGAAATTATATACCTATCGTCAAGAACGGTGTGAAGGTATTATAATAAATTATTGTGTCTTCACTGTCAGTAAATGTAACATTATACAAAGTTATTGTCTTTTTACATCATAATGTGCCATCATTCCGAACATAACTTAATACGAGTATATAATGGCTTCCTCTTGGCCGTCGACTGCTGATTGCTGGACTGCTTCTAGAGCGGTCAAGACGCGGCAGTCGAGAGTGGACTATCATGACGTCCCATCCGCTGACTGCTGAGTAGTTACAGCGAAATAGTTACCGTTTAAAAGTATAAGAGACTGCCAGCCATTACTTCCAACTGCCGCAGCGGACAATTTCTTTAGTCCAATAATATCTTTAGATCTTTGTTCTATTCCCCTGACTGTTTCTATGATCTGATACACTATAATGACATCGTAAGAAATTCTATTTCTTTTTTATTTTTATGCTATAACTAAAATTTTTATAGTTGTGCTTGTTTTGATACTTTTTTATCAATGTCAAACTATGTGTTGAATTCTTTTCAAATTTTAATCTAAGCCTGTCCCAGGATTCTCGTAGATATGTATATTGTAGCAGCAGATGGTTTCATGACGTCTTCAGTCGGCATTTACAATAAGATTATTAAATACAAAATCCTAATTTTCAGTCTCACATTTCAAAATTCAATATTTACAAATTACACCCGAGTAAAAATATCTAATATTTAAAGCGAAGTCGTACAACGGTCACCGTTTGAATATTTATAATGAGATTTTGTAAGTCTGAGTTTTTCCACCAAACGGATGGTGTTATGGTGACCGTTGGTGACCATTGTAAGCCTCAGCTGTAGCTGAGGCTTAATAATTATCACTTATCGGCCGCCAAGTGTACGGCTGTTTCCATCTTTTGCTTAAAATTTGGGCGCCGTATGTCTCTGTGTACGGCCTTTAAAGTTTCTGAAGAGTCATTTGGACTCTTTAAGACCTTTGTATGCCACTGTACTGCTAAGCGGTCGTTGTTCGACCATTGTAAAGTTGCCGTTTATTTTTACTCGGGCAGTTTATTACAAAAATATTCATATCACATTTTATAACTCATATATACCAAATTACCTTTCTCATCTTAATTTATTATTATTATTCACTTTGTTAATCTCAACATCTGTACCATAGCCGGACAGACAGGCACATATGTCACTCACACTTGGAAAATTGGATTTTCCCTCGACGTCATCAAACTACCTCTACCGCCCTGACATGCTTATTTAGCACAAACAATTATCAACCGATCTTCAAACCGTCTAAATTAATACAATGGCGTAGCTTCAAATCCCCCCCCCCCGCTAATAATAACGCTGCCACACAAATATACACACATTTTTATAACTTGGGTCCCAAAATCGCCCTCACCACCGCCTTAGCTACGGCGCTGTATTAATACAATTTTGCTTTATTAACCGCGTTTTTTTTTTTTTTTTTTTTTTCGTAAGTAGGGCCCTCCGTTAGCTAGGCAGGGCCTCCAAAATCATCCAGTAATACACGCGAAAACAATCGAAGGCAAAATTGTATTTGCCGCAACAAAACTTGAATATAATTTAAATAATATTATAATGTTCTTTCCTGTTTTGCCATTTCTATAAATTTTACAACTTTGTCGGATGAGTTGTAGATCGTATGATTCAAGTATGTAGATAAGTGATTCTCAAATTGTGGTTCACGGACCTCTATGTTTCCCTGAGACTATTTTAGTTGACCGCCAGATTAAAAATATTTTCATTGATTTTAGTTTTGGCGTAGTAAAAAAAAAGCAATATTATACCCGGTTGCATAAAACATTCCTACATCAAATTTTATTTACAACTTTTGTAAATAAATATAAGTTAGGTGGTGAATACAAATTCATTCTAGTTGTGGCTAAATCGAGTTTTAACTTTTATTCTAGTTTTAAATCGCACTTGCAAGGTATAAAATTATAATTTATGGACTGTTTTAGTAGCGACATACAGTGGTAAACAGTAGAAGTTTATATTATGTGGGTTGAAGCAAGATTAACGACGATTTTTTTTTGTGTATATTAGTTTATTCAACAAAAAAAAATGCTGCTTGGAGGCGATCTATTGCTGTATAGAGACGATCGAGCTGAGCCAGATAGACGTCGCTGTTGATGTTTAATTGCAGTTTGCCGTTATTGCCCGAGATCCGCCACTGTTGACGCTCATCATCTTCATTCCACCAAAAGCAAATGCCGTTTGCAATGATCTCCCAATGGATGATTCTGCTTCTGTCACACGATACGCACCACATTGCCTTCTTACTGTAGGCACCTTTTGCTATTTCTTTCGGTGTTTCACCTGAGATACACACACTTTCTTTCTTTTTGAAGAGCAACCACGATTCATCATCAGTGACAAGATTCTTCAAAAATGACGATTGCTCGTTTCTCTGCAGCAATTCGGTGAAAATTCGAACACGATCGACTTTGTCGTTATCGGAGAGTTCGCGGGGCACCCATCCAGCCAATTTCCACACCTTTTCAAGCATTTTAAAGCGACGGACGATCGTATATTGGTCGACATTGAAGTCTTCGCTCAGTAGCCGGGTTGTCATGCTATCATCTTCTTCCACGGCTGACAAAGTGCCTGATCGTTGAAATCCTATGGCTGTCCTATTCCTTCATCATCCTTAAGACTTGTGTCACCCGATTTGAACTTGTGGAACTATCTTTTAACTTGTTTTTGACTGGTTGTTCCTTTCCCGAAAAACTCATTGAGATCGAAAGAAAAAGGAAATGACTGTGCCGTTTTTCATCCTTTTTGGAAGCGGTAGAGCATTATTTTTTCACCTAAAATCAGAAGAATATTTTTATAATTATAACATAAAGCAAGCGCCATTTTTCAACACAAAATAAAAACTCCAAAAAAATCGTCGTTAATTTTGCATCAACCAATATAACCCTGATTGTGTTTAAAAATATAATGTTTCCTTTTAAATTTCTTTTCACCAGTTAATAGTTAATTGTTTGTTTGTAATTTATTTGATTTTCATCCTCTTTTTAAATATAATTTTCAATTAACATAAAAGTATTATCATATTTTATATTAGTTTTGACAGACTCGATATAAGAATTAGAACGCCGAATTGCACGTTTTAGTTTCTAAGTTTTAAGTGTTATATCCAGGAAATTACATCGCATTTTTTCTTTTATATCTAGAATTAAATTTTTATGCAACTGGGCATTAGAGGTCCTCGACATTTTTTTACATTTTATTGGGATCCTGAGACCAAAATATTTCAAAACTGCTATTGTAGAGCTTATCTTTCAGTTTTGCTCGATATTTTGGCCAAAGCCTTTTTAAAAAACTAAATAAATTAAGCTCCGCTCATATTTCTGCCAAAACCTTTATATAAAAATAAATTAAACATTGTACCTTTATTAAATTTTATTTCTTACCTTTATTTTTTGTAATTTGTGTTTTTATAAAACTCTACAAGCCCTTAAAGGATCTTCAAGATAAATGCATCAATTAAATCACAGCCTTAAACTCAAATAAAACGCTTATTCACATATTTAGACCAATCTCGTGACTACATTTTTATACAAAAGTACGCACACTTGGCCATAGCGGCTGATTGGCCGCCGCGCCCAACTAGAACTTTTTGTATGTCGTTAAGACAATCTTCGCGCGAGTGGTTGCGTGTTTTCTTTATATTCAATTTCATGTTTGTCCAGACTACTCTAAAACGATTCATCTTAGATGGTTGAGACGTGAATGTGCAACGTCTAAATTGGATTTTGCCAAGATTAGATTAAAGATTTTGTGGATATTTTGAGCACTAGCAAACGAAAACATTCGGTTACTTTATTAGCTATTTAAATGCTCAATTTTTTACTTTTTGTATTTTCTTTCATATGATAGGTACGGAAAATAAATAATAATAATATAAAAATCCGTCCCATTATTATAAAAACTTATAAATTCCATCGTGCAAATTTTGAAAAAAATAATGAATTGTAAGGGATTTTGTAAAAACATAGAATAGACAATAGACACAGGGGCGGACTGAATAAATATGGACCCAAAAATTCATTAAAAAATAAAAAATTCATTTTCTTGCACTATAAAAATTTCTTACAAACCAGAGGCGTGTGGAACTTTTTTTAAGGGGCGCAATTGTGAACTGATAGTACTATGTATGTACTAATCAATTTGTGTTCCTTATAAAACTACACGCCTTTGATATAAAAACACTTTTTTACGTTTTGGAAATTGTATTTCCCGCCAAACATTTTTCTAAAATCGCTCCAGTCCGCCCATATAGACATAAACACTGCTTTTTCATTATATTTCACTTATTTTACAAAACAACCCATAGGTATTATAACGAAAAAGTGTTTCGAAAATAAATATTTCGAAAATTTTTTGCCTTTTCTTAAAATTTCGCTAATTTCGTTATAATATCTTTTAGTATAGTTTACTATTTATTAGATTTTTCCCTTTTTAGTAATGGAAAATATTTTTAGAAAAATAAAAATGCCATAACAATTTGTAATTTTGAAAAATTGGTTCTAACATTTTGACAAAACCAAAATTTCTATATTGTTTAATATATCAAAAATATAGTTAAACAAATGGCTTGTTCCACTTAAGAAATTTATAAAAATACAATGCGCAGAACGTAATTAACAATACAATTATCATCTTTTACACGGAACTACGGTGGTTAAATGGTAAAACAGTTACCAACGAAGCATGGAGTGGCGGGTTCGATTCCCGCTAACACCACTTCATAATTTTTACATTCCGATATTGTGCAGTCAGCTGGATCCCAGGACTCAGTCTCCGGTCAGGCTTAAACAATACGATTCGGAAGAATCCTTGCAAAAATCAAAAGAAATACATGGAAAAAACCTTAAGTTCTATTCCAAACGGCAAATAAACACTAAACGACGTATGTCATACCGACATACGACAACATACATGAAGATTCCAGACCAGATATCAAAATCGTGAAAAAAATTCCATGTAAAAACAGAATTAAGTGTACTTCTTTACCAGGACCGGTCGAAATGTTACGTTAAACACGTGGATTTCATATAAAACTTACCTTCTCTGACTTACGCGCCTTTCAGATATTGAGAACTTATTTATATTGCATTAACAATATATTTATGACGCTTATATTCAATCATGCTAAATATATTTTATCACTGTGAAGAAATTTTATCTGTGAATGCCATTTTTTACAATAATTAAATTTAAATTTTTCATTTTATTTCATTTGAACATATTTAAAACGCCTTAAATGCTATAATTTTTGTTTTGAACTGTGGAACAAGCCAAGTTCATTTTTCAAAATTTGGTTCCCCCCGATAACCAGAAATTTTTGTGGTTAAAATAAACCTTGAAAAATATTTTTCATTACGCTAACCACAAATTTTCATACAGCGAATATTGTAAGAAACTATAAATAATAGAAAAAGTATAGTGATCACTCTTAGAAAAAAAAATATATTAGAGTACATACCTAAGACAATATTGAGATAAATGATATTAAAAAAGAAACAAAGAAAAGGTGACAGAAAGAAAAATAAATAAAAAAATATATAGGGCCGAGGAGAGGACTATTTAAACCACTTATATAAAGCTTGCTTTAAGAAGCGAATTATTCTAAGAAGAAGGTTACACACTCGTACGCTTGCTGTTAAAAAAAATACGAATATATATTTTTAAATTTACCACTCAAATTTCCATTCGCCCAAAATACCTACCATAAAAAATTAAATAATTATTTATTTCACGCTTTTACTGGCTAATTGTAAGCATTCGCACAAATTGGTTCAATAAGTTCATGAAAACCTACAAAAATTAAGGCAGAAACAATTAATAAACACAAGACATTGTAAAAATATATACAAGATACATTCAGCTGTTACGAATCAACGCGATGATATACGAACATTGTTGTTCTGTGCAGTTGTTACGTTGTTCGCGTAGAACAGTTGTACACCGAAGACACTGCAGAAGTAGACCAGTCCTTTCGGCTGTTACGAGTTTGTGCAATGATATCCGAATACTGTTGTTTTGTGCACTAGTGTTGTTCGCGTAGAATTGTGTGAACACTGAAGACATTGCAGAAGTACAATACATTCGGCTGTTACGAGTCAACGCGATAATATACGAACGCTGTTGTTTTGTGCAGTTTTTGTGTTATTCGCGTAGAACTGCTTGTACATTCAGGACATTACAGAAGTAAATATAAGATTCATTCGGCTGTTATGAGCGCGAAGATATCCGAACGCTGTTGTTTTGTGCAGTACTGTTGTTCGCGTAGAACTACGGGTCTTCAAAAAACTAACGTCTTGTATTATAATGTAAATTATGGAATCGTGTTCGGTTAATGTGAAAATTGGAGAATATCGTCGAGTTTGTCTGTTCATTCTTACTCATTCGTGATTGTAGATGTTTGTTGGTGTTTGGACATGTTCGTTTGCTGTGCAAGCGGCATGGTTAGAAAGGATGAAAACCAATTTCCGGTAAATTAGATTGATTTAGACCGAAAAAGAACTTGAAATGGAGTAAGTTTGCATTTTTTTTATAATTTTTCTGTTACTATTTTTTGTAGGTTGTCGTGAGTTTTAAAATTAGCTTTTTCTTGGCCTATATGTAAGCTTATAGCTCTGTAAGCTCCATAAGATATATATTCGTAAATTTTATAACAAAATATACAAAAATATGAATATAGCAATACTATAGCTTTGATATCAGGCGAAAAAATATGTGTATAAGACTTATTCACATTTGTCTAAGCATATATATAAACTCATTGCTGAAACCACACAATTAAGAGCTGTTTCACAATCAAAAATATATTAAAATACTCTATACGACTGTCTTTTGCAACGAAGAAACATGGAAAGTTGATAAGCAGAGTCCAACAAGAGTATCAATATTTAAAACCACCAACTATGGATAAAGTTGACAAACTGGACGTGAAATACAGTATTATCCTGGAACGAGGAGTGGAATTAATATCTAAAGTAAAGCAATCCTTGTACCAATGTGCTGGTTAAGACTACTTAATAATTTTAGCAGGAACAATCAAAATCAGGCCTATTTATTTATGCTTATTAACTTTTATTCTCATTTCTCTATTTCCTCTGATTGGCATATTTTACCACAATCAGAATCTTCGTTGTATTGTTATCAGATATTATGAAATCAGCCTTGTGATTGGTTGGTTTGAATAACATCCATCCAATCACAGCTTTTGTTACGTTTTTTAAGGAATTGATTGGTCAGATACAAAAATCGAACCAATCTTAGTTTTCGTTACATGGTTTTATAAAATTGAGACGTTTGATTGGTGTTTTTTTAATAAGAAACGGTCTAGTTTTATAAAACTAATTTTTATTGGTTGATTGTTATAATGAATATTATTTGCTGATTTTATAAGATCTATTGTGATTGGTTGTTTTTTTCAACCAATCAGGTTATCATTATTTGTGATATTTCATTGTATATATTAGTGTATAATACAGTGTACGTTATTTTGTTGATATTTTATAATGTTATTTAATTGTTAATTGTATTATAAATATTCTTGGAATATTTTTGATTGTGGATCAGCTGTATATCTTATACATTTTTGAAATGTTTTTCCGGCACAAATATTTTTTTTCCACATAAATTTTTAAGCGATTTTTATGAAGTAATATTACATTATTGATATTATGTTCATTACATTCTTGTAACGTCCAAAAAATAAAGAAAAGATTATGAAAAAACTGGTAGTTTTATTCACCTATATTCTTCCCGTTTATCCCATAAATCAGGGGTGTCAAACTCTTTCAGCCCCGACCATTTTGCAAACAAGTATAATTCATGCGGGCCGCACGATATGTATTTATATAATAAAAGCCCTAATTTCTGTGTGTCATGTAACGCTAAGTTCCTGGGTGCTAGCGGGTCTTGCGGCAAGCGGGCGGCCACGAATAGAGTGGGGAAACGACGTACCCCGACAAAACTGACTTACCAGAGCTCTCAAATCAGTTCGTTTGGTTACTCGAAGAAAGGATGTTGTGTTAATTGATGTTACGCCCGCGGACTGACCGGTCCGATACTAATTTTTAAACGACACGCATTGAGCGGCTTTTTAGGATTACATAGGTATAATCCGAAACAGCTATACCATTGATGTCCAGCATATGGCCCGCGGGCCGTATCCGGCGCGTTACTAATTTTGAAACGACACGCATTAAGCAACTTTTTAGGATTTCCTAGGTATAATCAAGAAACGTTTTTGTTTTGTTAATATACGCAGAATCATGCAAATTTTAATAATTGATTCCTGTTTATATTGATTTTTATTCGTTACCAGTTTGCCAACGTTGTTGGCAAGGGGTCTGCTAGTGTATTTATATTATTACTCATTCGGTTTTTCATTTTTCTGAATATTTATTTGCAGGAAGTAAAGAAACAACATTTAAATAATAACAATTAAATTTTTGCCAATATATTTTCTTTATCGAACAACAAAACAAAAACGAATCGAAATCAGCGTACTGGTACTGTAGACCAGCGTTTCCCAACCGCCGGTCTGTGAGATTTTTTTGCCGGTCCGCGAGATTTTGTTACAAAATCTCCGAGTTTGTAAATTGCAGGAGAGGATTTTTTTATTTGCTCGTCACTTACATTTTGGATGCGAAAACCTTTTTTTTTTGGTCATCATTTACATTTTGGAGGTGAAGACCTTTTTTGTTTTGCTCAGCACTTACATATTGGAGGTGAAGACTTTTTTTTGCTTATCACTTATATTTTGGAGGTGCAGACCTTTTTTTTTGCTCATCTCTTATATTTTGGAGGTGAAGACCTTTTTTTTGCTCATCACTTATATTTTGGAGGTGCAGACCTTTTTTTTGCTCATCAATTACATTTTGGAGGTGAAGACCTTTTTTTGCTTATCACTTACATTTTGGAGGTGAAGACTTTTTTTTTTTTGCTCATCTCTTATATTTTGGAGGTGAAGACCTTTTTTTTGCTCATCACTTGTAATAATTTTGCGATACACGTTACTTTCTAAACTTGCCGGTCCGCAAATTTTTTCTAGGTCGCTTGCCGGTCCGCCATGAAAAAAGGTTGGGAAACGCTGCTGTAGACAGCAGTTGCACCTATAGAAAAGCGCTATTTGAAAGTCTTACTTACCAGTATATTATTTGGAATCTCCGATCTAACGATTTTCGCACGGCCTTGGCTAACTGCAACAGGCTAACTGAAAACTATCTGTACAGCATTGATTTTAGCAAATACTAAAAATTTTCCTTCTCTTTTTAAGTACCCCATCTGGCCATTGTATTAATTTTATAATTTATATTTCTAAAAATTATGTATGATGATCATTGACTAGTGTAAACGTTTAAAACTTGTATAAGCACTAAATAAAATTATTATTATTATTATTTTTACCTTATGTTTGTATGAGGTTTTGTATTTACTCCCCCTTCCCCAAATTACTGACTTCTGCCATTACCGTCGGCAGGGTGTAATATAAAGTGACGGACTAAGGAAAATCGAGGCCCTATGCAAGGTTCTCATTGCAGGCCTTACTAGTTAAAAAAATCATAAAATAATAAAAATGTATAATAAAACCGAATTGCGGGCCCTAGGCAGTTGCCTAGTTTGCCTAGACCAAAGTCCGCCCCTGGTAACATAGAGGCAGTCTCCCACACGGCGTCGCTTAACAAGGACGAAGTGGAGTACGACAAGTATCATTTTTAGGGTTTTGTAGGTATGACCAAAAAACCCTTATACCGTCATTTTGTGGTCTGTCTGTCTGTCTGTCTGTCTGTCTGTCTGTCTGTCTGTCTGTCTGTCTGTTCGGTAAAAATTGTAGCCAAACGGCTAAACCTAGAGAGTTGAAATTTGGCATGCTTATACAACTCTTTGACCCGCACATAGGAAAAATACTAAAACATCTAGAAAACATACCCCCCTAAAAATATAAACAAATATGTGCTCATCGAAAACAAAACTATTTTTTTTAAATTCTGAGTAGGGTGTATAAGGAAAGCCCTTAGTACGTGGATTAACGATCAAAT
The DNA here is from genome assembly GCA_963971575.1 of Liopterus haemorrhoidalis. Taxonomy (NCBI): domain Eukaryota; kingdom Metazoa; phylum Arthropoda; class Insecta; order Coleoptera; family Dytiscidae; genus Liopterus; species Liopterus haemorrhoidalis. Next base: position 7,605,384 of record OZ020614.1, read on the forward strand.
TTTTATTTTTGCAAAATAAATTATTTTGATGCGATTTTTGCTAAAATTGTGCAAAAAATTTTTTGTCCCACACCCTGTAGCCCAGATGGTTTAAACTAAAGATCTAAAAAAATTCTAAGTAATGTATATTGGTGTGAACCGAAATAGTACAACAGGAATTTTTGATCAGATTATGTTTTCGGAAAATAACGCATTTTTTGTGGTTTTTGGTTCACAAAGTACAAAAGTTATACCAATGTAAGACACTCACATGCAAGGCGTACAATAGCTTAATGGGTTGGAGCACTGGTGTCGTAAGCTGGAAAACGAAGGGTTTCGAGTTCGAGTACGAAGCGAATTTTATTTTTTCTGTTTTTTTTTTTGCATTTTTATTATGTTGAAATTATTTTGTCAAAATTCTAGTTATATTTTGACAAATGTTGTATTTAATTTTTAAGAGCGTAAATTTAATAACCAGTCTTATTATATGATTAACAGACGATAAATTATTTAAAAAATATCGTTCATTTTGCCGTGATTACTACAAAGTAAAATTTGTCCTACACACTCAGCATACCGCCTTCACTTATTATATACCTGCGAAACCCTGAAATGTGTGAATATTCACACTTCACATCAATTTTTATATAACATGTAAGTTTTTCCAAACGTTAGCTGATTAAAAATTATTTGCGAACCACCATGAACCAAGAAAGATTTGCTGGTCCAGCAACTATATCAATGGAGGTGGACATAGCCTACAATTTAAATTTAGAACAACTTTAAACAGCTTTATTGTGCAACATCCCCATAGAGCAAGGTATGTATGCAATTGCTTTAAGTTATAAGGGTTTCACTTGTAAAACCAAAGAGTAATTAGAGATTTACTCTTTTTTTTCCTTTCATTTCATATATTACATTATGGGCAATCAGGACCGTCGCGTGTGTATCAGCCGCCCGTAGGCAAACATTCATAAGACCTTTGCAACTCTTTTGTCAATGACACAACAGACTTCTTTAAAAAACTGGATTTTAGATATTGAGAAGTGACATTACCGGTAGCGGCGCTGTGGTCGAAGGAAATATGATTGACGACAGTAGTACTTACAGAGCCGCAGTAAGGAAAACTTGCGCTAGGGGCAAAACTGTGTTTTGGCGCCCTTGGCAAATAAATGTAAGTGATAAGCAAAAACAAGGTTCTCACCTCCCAAAATCTAAATGATGAGCAAAAAAAAAGGTCCTCCCCTGCTAAAATCCAAGTGATGAACAAAAAAATAAAAGGTCCTCACCTCCTAAAATCCAAGTGATGAGCAAAACAAAAAAAGGTCCTCACCTTCGCAATGTGGCGCCTCTTAGTCAAGCTCGTCGGCACCCTTTTCCTTAGTGCGCTAGGGGCCGTCGCCCCCCCCCCCCTTACGGAGGCTCTGAGTACTTATTCATCTATATGCACATAGCAAACAGGTTAATTTAAGCACAAAACGTTTTTATTTTATTAAAATGCGAGTAAATATTTGTTACATTTTTTAATATTTAAGGGCTACACATGTATCGAGGTGTAGAACAAAATCAACTCGCGAAAAATGCAATGAACAGACTCATATATTATCAGTTACTTTTTTGCCGTAACTCAAAACATGTTCCCACGCCTTCCTCCAGTCCATAAATAAATTATTTCCCAATTTAGACGCAATATTAACTTGTTCTCCATTTTTTCTTAGGAAAAGTAAAAAAGAATTAAGAATCTTTGTCCTTTCTTGAATGACAGCCAAAAACATTACAATTTGTTCTGCTTTTATAGTTTTCTATATACTTCTATCTTCATTGTAACAAAAATTCAACACTAAAATATACGTAATAAGTTCAAACTGTACTACCAGTGGATGCGCTAGTGAGGAACGGCCCCCCCCCAATCGCTCTGACTCCTAGAAATGCTTGGAGAAAATTTATTAGGCTCGCAGCAAGGACCCTTTTTTTAGGTCATCACTAGTATTTTCTTCTATTTTCATGTGTATTAATAACAATAAAAAATGATGCCCTCCTCAATTATTTCCTGGCCCCCAGATTTTAAGAGCTAGCGCCGCCACTGTTTACTATAGTACTTAGTACAATCATTTGGCCACCAGTTAACGTATTCCAGCGTGTCACTTCTCAATACCCCTTGAATTGATAAAAAAAAGCATATCTCTATTTAGCTCAAAATGTGCATACCTACTTATATAACTATTTTGGATTGTAGATCTCAAAAATGATCTCCATTATCAACTACGGCTTACCGTTTTTGTGTAAGTTCAAAGTTTGGTGCAAATTAAAAACATTTTTTTTTTTTCGAATTTGACCAGAAAAAAGTTAAGAGGATTTTGGTCGCTGGCTTAAATAAATACTGTAGACAAAATTATTAATTTTAAAGTTAAAGTACAATTTATTTACATAATTTTTGTTAAATTTTATAATCTTGAAACTATGAAATACAGATTTTTACCTAATCCGGTCCTTTCTAAAATAATCCTGAATACATTCATGTCGTGTGGCACGTCAAGTTAGACGTGTCTTATAAACAACTGCAATTTAAATACAACTAATAAAATTAGTGATAAAAAAACTTAAGAAATGGACTTATTTAAGCGCATTCCAACTCACATGGTAAACTATAAAAATTTTACATGTTTGATAACAGTTTTATAACATATGCCAAAAAGTTAACCTCTAAAATGTATGTTTTCAACATATTTTAGGACTTTGAGGGCCAAGCCCGAGCTGAAAAAATCTCTAGGATTATCATCACCTTATTCGGAGTTGTTGGCCTTATTTGGGGTTACATAATTCAACAGTATTCACAAACTGTTTATATCGTAGGGGCCGGTTTTGTTCTCGCTGCGCTTGTAAGTATTCGTAACATACTATTTTTTGCAAAATTTATTTAGTAATCAATTACCTTAAAAATGCTTGTAATTGTAGAAGTTCAACGATAAATAATATCAAAACCTTCGTAACAAATTGTCATTAAGAGGTTAGAATGTGCGTAGAATGATATGTTAAATAAAATATGCCATATTTGACAAACGATGTCATGAACATACGGGTGAAGTCAAATTTTCTCTCCGATGTACCAGACAAGAGATTTTGGACAAAAACTTAAATTTTAGCCACCGATGTAGATATTATGTCTCTCTTGTACCTATTGCAGGTTATGAGAAAACGTTTTTAATTGTTCAGTTAATTAATAACATTTTCTAATTTTTTTGCTTATGAGACCAATCCAATCTACAATTATTCTAACAACTGTAACATTTTATCTAATATCTGCGTAAGTGTAACTTCTCATGACTTTAAAACGAGATATATTATTCCTATATGAAAAGGCAGATACGGAGCATTGCAATATGAGTTCTCTGCATAAAATGACTGCAGTGTATAATTGTTTTTGTCAAAATACAAGCCTATTGATATGTTCAATGAAAGTTACGCAGGTTTTTTCGCAGAGCTTTAATAAACATGATGTAATGGAAACTCTGAAGCTCAATATTGTAGTAAAAACCTAAAATAGATAAAAAATATATATATATATATATATATATATATATATATATATATATAAAAAGGTAATATAATACAAGAAATTTATAGAAAGTAATTTTCGGTTATTTTGAAATTAATGTTATTTACATTAAAATCGGGGTGTTTCCGGAAACAATTATTTCTAGGGGACACGATTGTCTAATCCAGGAACTGTCGTTGCCAAATGAGGACGTCTGATCACCCTAATTTATGTAGATTCTAATGTGAACATATTCGAAATCAATTACTTTCTGAAATATCCATGATTTCATGTTTAAAAAATAGAGCTGTAGTAGTTTGATAGTTACGAATAGTTTATACTTGGTGTTTATTAAAAATCAACCTATTTATTTCTAGATTACTATTCCACCTTGGCCGATGTATAGAAGAAAGCCGTTGAACTGGCAGAAAGCGAGAGAGGAAATTGTTCATCCCATAGACAACGATAAAAACTCTCAAAAGAAGAAAAAGAAATAAAAATCATTATAAATATATAGACTGTTTATAATTATTATAAACATCATGTTAATTTTATAGTGATTGTTCCAAGATTTAGTTCCACAGCTATAGTCATTGATCAACTAAAAAATATGGCAATTCATTTTCGTTTGGTAGATTTTGAACCAAATCCTGGAACAATGTTGTATTTAATTTGGCCGATTATCATGTAATAATAAAACCTCAGTTGTTATGATTGTAATGGTTTTTAAATTTTTTTTATCTTAACTTATAAGCTGGTGATTTATTAGATTTATACACTGCATTTGAATCTTGGCTATACTTTGTATTACATAAATTAAATAAATAATTTAGATTGTCCAATGGTTTTTTATCTTTAAGAAAATTTGGGGCCTCTTTAAAAGTCTTTTATGATTGGTAAAATATTGAAAATTGTTTAAATTCAGGAACTAAATTTTCATAGGATCATACAAAGGTCACACAAAAATTATTTTGATAGCACTAACATTTTATGCAGTTATTTACCTGTCATTTAAAGTTAAGTCGTAAAATTTAGGTTCGTTAGAACTCAGTTAATTATTTTTTTAAAGTATCGTTCTTAGTCAAAATATATAATTAACCAGAGAGCATTTTCGAATCATAATTTATTATGATTTTAAAAAAAGTTTATGCACTTAAGATTGCAGAGAAAGTTTAAATTTAGTTTTTAGTGAACAAACACCTTCTTTGGCTACAATTTACCGCTAGTATAAAGTATTTGAACCAAACAAGAATTCTGTTTAATACCAAAAAGGAGTAGGGTGTCCTCCTAAACTTCGTTCAACATAAGAAAAACACACGGTATCATAAATTACGTCATCAATTCTGCGCGAGAATACAGCTGATGACATTGACGTACATTAGGGTTTTAAACAATTGTTGTGGAAACCAATCATGTATTTCAAATACATTTTTACTCATTTTAGTACACGGTATACCTTAAAACGTAAATAAACAAACAACATCGCACCATACGCGTAGTCAAACACAAATCAAAGAAAGTGACGCCACTGAAATGTGTTAAGTTAACTGTTGAAAACGTAATGGACGAAATTTGGTTTCTGCGCAAGGGACCTGGTAATATCCGCCTGTGATGAAATTAACTTGAACGTACTCTATATACAGTGCTGTGGCACAAAAACTGTGGTACTGCTAGGAAAACCAATATAAAGTAAGGCTTGAAGTAAGATTTAAAAAAAAAATCGAACGAAACTTCACGTCTTATTTCAAAAATCATTTTTATGGCAAGCTGTTTTAACATTTATTATTAAGTTAGTATTATCTTCAAAATATTACCTATCTCATGGAAATACTTCAAATTTAATTTACAATGAAGTCCAGTTTCAAACATTTTTATGAGAGACGTATATTTTTCAACTAATTTCTATGAAAGTGAAATGAATTTAGTATTTAATGTTAAAACGGCTTGCCGTGTAAGCGCGCCGATTTAATATTTATTACATGTTACACAAAATTAAATAATACAAATCTTTCACTCTCATAGAAAATAGTTGAAACATGTACGTCTCTCATAGAATATAGTTGAAAACCGTACGTATCTCATGAAAATGTTTGCAATTTTATTTCTTTTACAATGAATTTAATGTGATAGGTAATATTTTCACGATGTCACTAATTTAACATTTAATCGTCACACAGGATTTCATCTCTCATGATAAAGGTTGCCAACAAACGAATGTTAATTATAATTCTAATAACTGTATCATTTTCTAGTATCATTTTATAAATATTTTCTATGAGACATGATCCTATTATTAAATGTTAGAACGCCTTGCCATACATTTTTATCACCAAAAAATGTTTGTTAAATGTGTAATAATATAAGCAAAATTTATTATTTCTCTTAATAGCATATTAATATTAGTATTTATGAATTACTATTATCATTCATAATTTATATCTTAGCATATAAAAATTAAATTATCAGCAAAATTATTTATTTTATTAACATTTAAATACTAGCCTTAAAAGATATGGGCGATTGACGCTTTTGTTGTTTATAATGACAATTTTGACCATAATAATAATAGGTTCCCTGGGTGGTCCTATAGGGCAGAGAAATAAATTGTCTGTTTCTATACCTCTCGCATTATATAAAAGCCACGATATAAGGATAATTACTCGACCATAAACAATTGGCTTTTGATTTTGTTTTATGATATAATATTATCGCCATATTCCAGAATCACTCCATAATCATAATCTTTTAACGCCACTTGATTGATATATAAAGTAAAAATAAAACATGCTACCTGGGACTTTAATCTTGCGATAAATAATGAAAGACAAGAGATTAATAAGGAATAACTGATATAATGCATCTCAATATATAATTCTTAGAATTGTTGATTAGAGATTAAAAACGATAAGATTTTACATACGATATGAAAACAAAAAAAAAGTTTTATCATGCTGATAAGACTTCAATTCGCTAGTTAGTAACATCCTTTCTGATCATAAAAGAGACTTAAAAGATATGGGAACGATACTTAAAATAATTGTGCTAATTTCTTTGGTTTTTGGCGTTAATTGTTTAGCCAAAAAAAAAGTTATTTTAAATGAAAATGGTAAGTATAATTTTTATCATCATCATCATCAATAATACTTGGTGCAATAATGGACATCAGCGTCGTTTATATTGTTTCGCGACTGACAGTTAAAAAATTTTAAATTAGAACTTAATAATTTTTATAATATTATACATTCTTCAAAATAGTCTATTGCAGCAGCTACACACCGCGCTCTTTTCCACTTTTTATAGCACATATTACTGTCAATTTCGGGAATCGTGTAAAACTGCCTTCTTTCAACGATTTCTTTAAATTTCGGCTCAATAGATCATTCTTATCTAACATAAATTGATCCATAACCGATCAGAATGCTCTAAATTCAAATTATCCAATAGAAATAGAGTAAATCTATAACCAATCAGAATGCTAAATTCAAATCAACCAATAAAAATAGAATAAGCTTATTCCCAGTCAGAAGAATCAAAATCAGCCAATTGAAATAGAGTAATCCTATAGCCAAACAGAATACTTCAATTTAAATCAACCAATAGGAATAGAATAAACTTCTTCCTAATCAGAAGAATCTAAATTCAAATCGGCCAATTGAAATAGGGTAATCCGATAGCCAGTAAGAATGTTTTAAATTCAAATTAACCAATCAGCAATAGAATAAGCTTAATACCAATCAGAAGAATTAAAATTCAAATCAGCCAATGGAAACAGAGTAATCCTATAGCCAGTCAGAATGCTGCTAAATTTAAATTAGCCAATTGAAATAGAGTAATCCTATAGCCAATCAGAATGCTCTAAATTTGAATCAACCAATAGGAATTGATTTATCTGTTAAGCAATCAGAATAGCTTTTATTCCTGTCTGCATTATTTTGAGTGTCCATGAGCTGTCATTAGTTTTTACAGTTATTTTACAACTTTCACTATTATATACTGTATGTTCATACACTATATATAACATATATACTATATGTTTAGATTTTCCTGAGTTGAAATACTTGAATGAAAGCGTGAATCCATGCGATGATTTTTATGAATTCACTTGTGGAAATTATAAAAATGTTAACCCTAGGCCGCCTACCGAAAAATTATGGGACTCCTACACCCAACTGCAGAGGCAAATTGATAGGTTTTCTAAAAGTAAGTACTTCCTATGTACATCATTTTATTGTTATACATATAATACTACGACTGATTTAATACAAGACTAAATCTCAGGCTGGCAAAATACTAATCAAATTAAGAAACTAAAAAGAAAAAAATATATTGAATGAAGTGAAGTTCTATGTGAAGTGTGAAATTTTACACATTTCAGGATTTTGTAGATAACTAGTAAGTGACAAGAAATTATGGGTACATATTAAAAATATAAAATTCGAGAATACTTCCATCTGACAACTTACAAGTGTACTAAATTGCGAGATGCGCACGCATCAAGCCAGTTAAATAATGTTAGCATGGTATTGCGATAATTCGATAACTTTCAAAAAACTAATCAGATTAAAAATTCCTGTTGAACTACTATAGTTCACATCAATGTGCATTACTAAAATTTTTTACAAAATTTTAGTTTAATACGGGTTACAGGGTGTGGGACAAAAGTATTTCAGCATATTTTTGTCAAAAATCGTGTTAAAATAAAGAAATTTGAATATAACTAGTTTTTGTTCCTTAATCTACACTTTAAGGAAACAATAAATTTTAAAAAATAATATAACGACACAAAGAATTCAATATTTTTCAACAAATCTGATCAAAAATTCCTCTTGAACTATTTCGGTTCCCATCAGTATAAATTATTGAGACTTTTTCAGATGTTTATACCAACCCCTTAGGGAAATGTGGTATGGGACAAAAGTTTTTTGACACTGCGTAAAAATATTTGTTTTCTCAAAAATAAAATTCTGCTCGTTTATATACACTTTGAGAGGTTTTATTTGATGCACCACTCACAATTTTTAAAACATATTTAGTTTTTTGTTAAATACAAATTTGTTTATATTTTTCGGGTGATGTATTTTTTTGGCTCTATATTTTTCCGACATGTGGATCAAAGAACAGGGTAAGCATACCAAATTTCAACTCTTAGGTCTAGCCATATCACCACAATTTCTACCATACAGACAGACACATAAGTGACGGCAGGGCCGGCGCTAGGCAATAGGCGAACTAGACAACAGCCTAGGGCGCAAACCAAGCGGACCTTTTTTTGTTTTAGGTCTTCACTTGACATTTAAAAGTGGGGACCTTTTTTTTTAGTCTTTACTTAAAATTTAGAAGTGAAGACCTCTTTTTTGTCTTCGTTTGAAATTTATGATTGAGGACCTTCTTTTTTGTCTTTATTAGACATGCTCGAAAAAACTAGTTACGCTCTGCCTAGGGGCGCTCAATTAAATCTTGCCTACGAGCGCCACACACGCCGGCTCTGAGTGACGGTATAATGTTTCTTTTGTCATACCTACAGAAAAATCCTAAAAAGTGGACGGATCGAAATGATAACCAAAAAAGAGGATGGGTCGAAGTAATGATCAAAAAAAAGGAGAACGGATCGAAGTTATAACTAAAAACGGAGGACGGATTGAAGTAATGACCAAAAAGGAAGTCAGATCAAAGTTATATCCGAAAAAGGAGAACGGATCGATGTAATGACGAAATAAGGAAAATGGGTTGAAGTGATAATCAATAAAAGAGGATGGATCGAAGTGATAACCAAAAGAGGAGGACGGTTTGAAGTGATGACCAAAAAAAGAGGACAGATAGAAATGATGACCCAAAAAAAAAAATAAAAAATAGAATTATTAAAGAAAAATTAAAGAATAGAATTAGAAAAAAAGATAGAAGTGATAACAGTTTCATAAGGGTGGTTTTAACACCCTCCCCCGCGCCTACCTGGCTACGCCACTGATCACAACAAACTAGAGTAGTAGATCCGTAAACCAATTCCTGTAAAATTTACATAAATTGACTTAGTCTTTTAACCTTTTGTCCGCCAGCCTGATAAATATTAAAAGTAAATTTTTTATCTAAATTACAAATTTTAATCTCAGCACTTGAGTTTTGAGATTGCCCTAGATATTAATCACGATGGACGGTAGAAATTATTCTCCTTTGATTTTTATGGTATGATTTGTTGCCTCTATGATATTTTTTATCTAATATCAATTTATTCTTTTTAGAATTTTATGATATTAATCGAAAATATATTTTTAGGTATAGTGCAATCTGAAAAACGAGCAACTGATCATCCAGCAATAAAAAGATTAAAAGACATATACAACAGTTGTATAAAATACACCGATAACGATAATGGTGTTGAGCCAATGGCTAATTTTCTGAATCAATTCGGCGGTTGGTTATTGCTTGATGATAATTTACCGGTTAAAGATTTTTCATGGAAGGAAGTCGGAGAGATGATTGCCAAATCTGGTCTTCCATTGTTGTTCTCTTGGTCTATAATGCCATATCTATATGATGCTAACCAGAATATGATTTATGTAAGTAATAAGCAATGGTGTGTTGTCAAATAAAAGTACCGGAAGGGTCGTTCATTCAAGTGATGACTGGAAGGGGGGGGGGGAGAAATTATAAAATCCAATTGAGGACCGGAGGGTAGAAATTCACAAATCAAGTGAGGTGGCCAGATATATCAAAATACGTTTAAGGAGTGAGGGGTATAAATAAAAAAAAATGCATTTATAGACTTCTATGTACCTATACTAGGTACCTCTATTCATATCGCTTGGCCTTGCAGCGGCGATAATAGTTGCCCACGTAGTTTTCATTGAATAAATATTTCAAATGTTAAAAAAAAAAAACAATATCAAAAAATTTAAAAAGTAATATTTATACAGAATCCTATTAACTAAGATAACTATTTATATTCTCCATCTCCTTTGATTGTGGTACTATTTAATGATTAATTATATTAGATATATAAATTTAATGATTTGCTATTATGACATTTAGAACAAAAAAACATTTAGTTGTACATTTGGACAACTTAGGTGTAGCAAATTTGAAGTAAACTAAATCTGCCGAAAATACACGGAATAAAGGTTTCAAAGAAGAAGAGAAATGAGGTGTTGAGCTGTTGAAACAGCTTGAATGAGCTGTTACAGAAAAACAAGCCAAAACTGTAAAAGAAAACTAATTTAATTGAAAAAACAAAAATTGATAAAGAAAAGGCAAGAACAAAGTATATATCCTACTCAAGTCCCTCAGATTCTGATATGGAAGCAATGAACTCCAAATAAATATTATAGTATAACGAATTATAGCTCAGGTTCTGACTTAAGTGCATTATTTAGTGTTGACATCGTGCCAAAACTTCTCAAAGAAAGGGGACGTTCAAACAAGCGTCTGACAAAATATATGTTAAACTTTTTCAGTATACTGTTGAATATCTGTATTCGATAATTAACTAATAATAAATACTGTCATATTATAATAATACTGTCATATTATAACGTATTTTGACCAATAAATATCATTAGTAGATACTTGGTCGTTAAATATTTTTTTATAAATCAAGGTTTCAATGAAATCACTATGGAGTAGTCCAAATGTACCCCACTCCTGTCCAAATCTACCCTACGGTGGAGCACAATAAGACAAATGCATATCTTTTTTTTTATTAAAGCACTTTTTTGAAGGTTTTTATACATTGACATAGATGAGTTTCGTCCAATTAGACAATACATTTTTAAGTCTAAGATCATGCCAAGACATTTGGCTGTATTTACTGCACTATTTGATGGTTAATAGTTACCGGGATATGTTCAAAACGTATGTTAGTATAGTTAATATGAACCGATATAGATTCATTTAGCTTTATTCGCCATCTTTTTGTCCAGTTATATATTTGGGTGATGGCTGTTTGAAGATATCCTGTCGATTCCTCATTGCTGTTGCCTATTGCTAATATCGCAGCGTAATCAGCAAAAGTAGCTACAGGTTTTTTTTGTATCTCGTAGAGGTCCCTGGTGTATAGTAGGTATAGGACCGGTCCTAATACAGTTCCCTGAGGAACTCTCGCTTTCATATCTTTAAGCTGAGAGTAAGCATCTTTCTGCTTAATCCTAAAGAATATCTCTGTTAAATATGATGCTGGTATAGCAGGGTATTGCTTTATAATTTAACCCCTCATGCTAAACCTTATCAAATTCTTGCTCCATTTCCAGGAAGATTGTAGACCAAACTTTTTTCTCTTCTAATGCTTTTTCCATAATATTGGTTATTCTATGTACCTGATCAATTGCCGACTGTATGTTTCCAATACCAAACTGGTAAGTCAGAATTAAATTTTTCCTCTGTATGATCGGTTTTTAATCTGTTGAGCCATTATTTCTCAAAAAAATGGTCATAACAGGCAACAATGATATTGGTCTATAGCAGTGTTTCTCAAACTATAGGTCGCGACCCAAAATTAGGATATTTTTTTTTCACTTTTGATAAAAAAAAAACAAAGAAAAATAAAAATAATGGGTCGTACTCTCATTTCTAGAAAATTATTTGGGTCGCGTGTTTAAAAGTTTGAGAAACGCTGGTCTATAGGGTGTAGCTTCATGCGGTGGTTTGCCTGGCTTTGGTATCATGATGACCTCCACTACTTTCAATAAGGGTACATAATATTGTCTAAAAGCAGCATTAATAAGGTTAGCGAGTTTTACTATAGCTTTCATCGGTAGCTGCTTTAAAACTTCTTCTGTTATTAGCTCAAATCTAGGAGCTTTCTTATGATTCATATTGTTTGGATTTCATTATTTACTTCTACTGATGTAGCAAATTTGGTCTCTTAATTTTCCTAAACTATTTCTTCTTTAATTATTACTTTTCTTTCTTGAACTCCATGCGGCTGGAATATATTTTCGAGGTGTTCAATACCGAGGTGTTCAACACCTGTGAGCTTTTTATTTTTTTTTTTTTTTCTGACATATGCATATCTGAAGAAACATTTTTTCTTCAAGCCATAGTTGCATATTCATAATTTCGTTAGAACAATTCAGATAACTTGTATTATTATCGATCAATACAGCCATCACTTCAAAATTGTGAAAAAAATTGCTATTGAATAAAAGTATCGACGTCTACTGCGCTATTTAGTTGAATGAAAATATTTCCTTGGCGGTCCAAAAACTGCCATCGCCCGCTCCAGCCCGGTGATTGCACCGAACACCTGTCCGCTCGTGGTTTTCGCGTTGCTAATAAAAAAAACGGCCTTTACTTTCTGGACGATCCATGTATGAATATGCCTTTCAAAGAAATAAATTGTCAGACTCAAAGGTGGTCAACCCACAAATATTGGCCACATCATATGTTGATAATTGCCTCAACCAATATACATTGAGTTGCGCAATCGGTCTCCCCGTTGTGTTTTATTTACCATTTTACACTTTTTTAGCTTTCAAAAGACAGCCTACTACTCCCTTCAGCAAATATCATATCAACACCTGAAGACTTGGGAGAAGAATTATTAGATATATTTTCTGGTTCAGATTCTAATAAGAGATCTGCTAAAAATGAAGATATTCCTTATATAAAATACTTGCTAACAATCGCAGAAGCTCTTTGCGAGAATATGAACTGCCAAAAAAGTACAGACGAACTTCGTAAAGGTCTATACGATGTTCTAAATATTATGCAACATATAAGTGGAAGTCAAGTAAGAAAAAAGAAATTCAATTTAATAAATAAGAATATGTTTTATTATTCGTTTATTTCAGAAGTATCCAATGCGCAATTTTAATTATAGTGTAACGATAAGCTCAGTTAAAGATTTACAAGATTTTACGGACAGTTTTTCAGCGAATTACACGACTAAGGTACGTAACTATCATGCATCATTTTCATGGAAGTGTGGTACAAGAAATTCATCAACAAGATTGCTTTGTTTTGAAAAAAAAAACATGCCATGGTTCGGTCAGTAAGGTATTACAAGCGTGGTACCGTAAATTTAATATCACTATCTATCTACTTATTCAACGAATTTTCTGTAATCATATACTTCCCCAAAATTATATCTCAATAATTTTAATGCGTCAATGCGAATTTTTGATCTCGTAACACACTCTCTCTCGTTATGTTTTTTTTAAACAGTCCATCTGTTAGTGGACTTGAAAAAAATACAAATATTTCTTGCACCAATGAAATAATAATAATATTTTCTCCATAATCTGCTGCTGCTTTATCGACGATAAGCTGCAAAGAATAGCGCAAACAGTGCACAAAAAAGATTCTAGAATTTTGATTTTTTTTTAAATCTCTCTTTGGATATCGGAAGGTCTATGATAATTTATAGACCTGACCAACGTCGGTAGGGCGTAAAGGCGACTTTTCGCACTCCAAAGAAACTAAATTCTTTAAACAGTTCTTTTCCCTAGAATTTACTTATATACGTAAATCTGTACATATATTTTTTAAATGTAACTTACATACTTTATTTTTAGATTAACTGGTTAGAATATTTCAGAATAGCTTTTAGTAATCCTGAAATTACAGCTGAAACGAAAGTATATTGTCTAAGCCCAAATTCTGTGGCAAATATTTTGGAATTAGTTGAGCATACTGATACAAGAATAATGCGAAATTTCATGATGGCAAGACTGGTGACTTATATGGCACCAGATTCAAATCAGAAGATGTGGGAAGCTTACAATAACTTATACAAGCAACAATATCAGGACAAATATCCTGTTTACGATAGGTAAGCACTAAGAATCATAGAGGTCGGGAATCTTATCCTTCCAATAAAAACTCTATAGATAATCAAATTTAAGGAGCCACAACTTTAACACGAGTTATCATGGTGTCGGGAAAATATTCAAAAAGATTAAATAAGCAAATTATTTATTTTTTATGTAAATATTCATTATGTTCCGAGCTATAGATAGCTCCAGATTAAGGCTGTGAAAGTGTTTAAATTAAACTAGAAGGCACTTTAAACACTTGTAAATAAATATACTTTAAAGTCGTTATAGAGAATAGAGTTTTTCGTAAACCATAAAAGATGTTAAAAAAATTTTTAAGTAAATCTTCTATCAAAATCTCTAACAAAGATAAAACACGATATACGTTCCCATTTAAAAAATCAAAGTTGTGCTTGATACCATGTACTTCCGGTTTATTCCGGATAATTACAATACTACCATTCGATTCATTGGGTAAACTTAGGTCATTAACATTTTATCCCCAATTTGCTCACATATCGCGTTTTCGAGAAAAATCGTGTTGTCTATATTTTGGTACACTCTGTTACACCCTGTACTCTTTTGATTGAGTGATTGGTTATTTTATTATAATTCAGTTTAATTAATTTTTAGGGAAGGTTATTGTCAGCAAAAGATCCTTAAATCCCAAATGGTTTTTGCTCTATCAAGTGGCTATTCTGATTATTTCTTTGGAAATATAAAAGACAAAATTAAAACAGTATGTACCAAATACAAACATATTTTTACAAATTAATATACTTTCAATGATTTAAAAAATATTTTTAGGCGCAATCAATGATCCAAGATCTTAAAGATGCTTTCCAAGATCTCTTAAATGAAAATACTTGGATGGACAAGGATGCAAAGAAAGCAGTAAAAAAAAAATTGAAACAAATTATTAATTTATTAGCATTCCCAGATTTTGTATTAAAAGACAATAAACTTCGTCGATATTTTGGTTCGTTGGATGTATGCAGACATGACCATTTTGGAAATATGCAGAGATTAAGAGCATTTAATTTACGAAAAACTTGTGAAGTTGTTGGACAAAAACGAGATCGTTATGCGTAAGTATAGAATAATCCATTTAAGAAGACAGTTACATTTATGAAAGCACATATTTATATCGTTTACGAAAGTACTAAACAAAAGTAGTCCTAAGTGACAACCTTGGGATACACCGCAAGTTATTTTTCTTACGTCAGACTTATATATATATATATATATTCTTTATTTCCCTAGGCCTTGCGGCGTTCAGGGTATTAGCCATTACAAAAATAAAACCAAATAAAATCAATCCAAAAATACATAAAAAAACAATCCACTACAATTTACAATTTACAATGTTTTTCCGTTTTCTACCTTCTTGCTCCAATGTCCCTCTCCTTCTTCCTGTTCCCCTTCTGGTTTCCCTTTCCGATCTCCTTCCTTCTTGCTTCCTGTTCTCTCGCCCATCTTTGCTTTATTTTATTTTATTTTATTTCATTCTCTTCCCTTCCAACCATTTCTTCGCCCCTCCTCCTATCTCTCTTCCTTCCTCCTCATTTCTAGGTAACCTCATCCCCCTTCCTTCCTTCCATTTCTCCCCTTCTTCCCACCGGGTCTCCTCCTTCTTTCCTTTACCCCTTCCTGTTATCCTTCCCCAATCTCCATCCTTCTTGCCTCTAATTCCCTCGCCCACCTATCCCCCCATCCATCTTCGTGCAGCAGGTCTAATGTGCTCCCCGACCATACTGTCATCTCTCTACACCTCTTCGCGAGGTGCTCTATATCTTCCTCCTCCTCCCCGCACATCCTGCACATATTTTCCTTCTGTTTCCTCCAATATCTATTTTCTCTCTCTTCATTCCCGCACCTTAGCCTCGCAATCCTCCTAACTCTCCCTCTTGACATTCCTCTTTCTCCCTTTAAGTATGTTGGTACCCCTATAGTTCTGACCTCCTTATATCTCCCTGCGCTCCTTGATTTGTCTATGCTGACTGTCCTTTCTTGCTCCCCCACTTCCTTATCCCTCCTCCACAACTCCTCAATCAGGCTTATCCCATATTTTCTTCTCCTTTCCACCTCTGTCGCATCCACTCCGCATCTCCAGTAATACTCCTTTCTCATTTCCCCCCATGCGTACCATCTTCCTTTCTGATCCTCTTTGGCTCTTTCCTCCCAGCATTCCCTCATTATTCTTTTGTCTGTTTCTATTCTAACTTTCTCCTCGTACTTAACCGCCCTCCTTCCTGTACCCACTTTCATCTTATCCCTTTTCAGTTCCTCTCTTACAATATACCCTGGTGTTGTTCTATCTACCCCTAAGATCCATCTCAAATACCTCTCTTGTACTCGTTCTACCTTCTCCCATTCCTTCCATCCCCAATTTTCCACCCCATATAGCAGGATGTTTTTCACCACGGCGTCAAACAACCTCAATCTCCATCTAATATCGTCGCTAAATTTCCTCTCTCCTATACTCCACAGCTTCCCCATGACTATCCTTGCCTTCTTTACTCTTTCCCTTATGTGTTGTTCAGGCCCGTTGTTCCTCGTTAGTACATAACCTAGGATACGTCAGACTTATATCAACGAGTCAGAAAAAAATTATGTGGGGTACATTTCGAAAAAATATCCTCAAGATAATACTGGTGGAGGGCATTTAATTACTAATTTAATTTTGATCATTACTTGATTTTAACATTAATAAAATAAAGCGATTTTCATTTCCAGTTGCTTAGTTATTTAGTGTTTTCTTCGATCCTGGGGGGATCGGACCCGAGGACCCCCCTCCTTGTGTGCGCGCCTGTGTATGTTCACAACAATATGTTCATTACATTTATTTTTTACAGGTGGACTAATTCTCCAATGCAAGTAAACGCATTTTATAATCCAAGCAATAACAGAATAGGTAAAAATAATTTATTAAACAATATTCAACATTGTAAAGAATTTTTATAAAAATCATTTTTAAAACTTTTCTGTTTCAGTTTTACCAGCTGCAATTATGAATGAACCATTTTACTATGGTAATTTCAGGTAAACATTTATAAATCAAACTAATTAATATATGTCAAATATTTGAAACGGTTGGTTTTCGGACTCATACTGATAAAGTTTTTTCACTTATTTTGATCAGTACTATACGCTTTTAAAATTTCCGATCACATTTTATAACGTCTTGCATATTGAATCATTGTTTTTATATTGAAGTGTCAAACTGAATTCTATTTATTTTACAGTATAATGGATTATGGTCGAGTTGGATCTATTATTGGTCATGAAATTACCCATGCCTTCGATAGCAGAGGAAAAATCTACGATGGAATTGGTAACATGTTCCCCATTTTTTCACAAAACGTAACTGATAAATTTAACGAACTATCCAGCTGCTTTGTAGATCAATATTCAAAGTATTATATACCAGAAATTGAAAAATATGTAAGTAATTATAAGGGTTGTTCAATAAGTTCTTAATCTCGCCCACAAATGGAATTTCTGGGGGCAATAATAATGGTTTAAAGTTAAGAGGGTTTCTCATCAAATAAAGAGGTGATTGCAACTTTTGAGGGTTATTTTGCAGATTTTTCTGAAACCCACTATAGGTATGGGATAATGGCTTTGGAAAATCGCTGCAATAAATGTACTGATGTTAAGAGAGATCATATTAAAATATAAAATTTAGTTTAAACTGCAAAACCAAATATTTCTTTGCTAGGCCGAAAATTTATTGGACAGCCCTCATATATTTCATTTATATGTTTCTTAATTACATTTGTAAAATTTTTAGGTGAACGGAACTATAACTTTGAAGGAAAATATCGCAGATAATGGTGGTCTTAGGGAAACATACAGAGCGTTCTTAAAAGTTTATGATCGAAAAGGACTTGATTTTTATGTGAAGAAATATGATACGAAACAATTATTCTTCATAGCATTTGGAACAGTGAGTAATCTTCTATCTATCTATCTATATAAATAAATGTGAAAGTCTGTCTGTCTGCCTTTTCGAGATCACCAGATTTTCAACACACCTTAATGTGAATTCGGGGCAGGTTATAGGCTAAGTTCCATCTCAGAATTCTGCTATTCCGTTACGAAATATTGGGTGCGTTTTGTTGTGCTAATTCTGGTTTCGGTTTAATCAGAATACGCGTTTTGTTGCGACTGTATTCTCATTCTATTCATTCTACTCATTCGATGACTTGAGGTCGAACGACTGGAATGAATAAGTGTGTTGGGGATGAAAAGTAATATGTATTTGAATGCAGTTGTTTTCATTTGGTTTTTAAATGTATTAGAATTAAATCTTGGTATTACTGCTTCAAAATAATTTTTATATTTCGGTATTTTCTCATTTTGTATCCTAAAATAAATATATACCTATATTATTTTAATACAGTATTGTTAAATCTAAACTTAAAATGCATGTACAATTCAATTACTCGTTCTAAAACATTACGTTCTAGAATATATGCTTCAAATATAAAGTTTTCTTATTCTGCATTTATTATTTAGATTATCCATTTAGGTGAAATATGTTCGTTATTTGTTCTACAACTATATGACTTAACCTCCATGCAAATGTCATTCCATGTTTACTGCACGATCAAAATTGTCGTTTTCTTGCGCATCAATTCTAGTACTTCTAACCAGCCACCAACAAAACGCACCCATTGACATTTCTTTAATATTTTGAATGTCAAAATGGCACCCACTTCCACACTTAAACCTTCATTTCCTAACTAGTTAGGAAAAAAGAAAACAAATGCTTCTTTGTTGAAAGTTATCTATATTAATGACAGAACTCTTTATAAAACAAACTGTTTTACCATGGTAACGAACTCTCAGATGTTTGTCACTTCTCAGGTAAATGTATTATCAAAACATTTAATTTATGATTATTTTATTAGAAATTACAAAAAGGCATGTGTATCACGCGTAACGAAATGGCACGTTTTTTACACACGACATTTTGAAACACTCACTACGCTCGTGTTCCAGTTCTCATGTCTGGTGTAAAAAAGGCACTCGTTCCTTAATTTTTTTGAATCTGACTAATACTTTTAAATTTTCTAGTTTTTGAGAAATATGTATCTGAATTTTATCAATGTTAGAAAGAGCCTAGAAATCTTTTCCGCAGTAATTTATCTATGAAAATTACATAAACATCTTCTTTGAATATTATTGAATAAAACTAAATAAAAATTATGTAAATCAGTGGATTTGAACCGAAATTACGAATAGCATTTCAATCCAGCGACTTAGGAAGTCTTGGATTTTGGAAGTACGATCGGAGTGGGGAACATAAGAGTGAAACACTCACATTTCACATTTCTATTGGACTTATGTGCTGTTAAGACGTGCTATAAACTATATACTCGAATATTTATTTAATGTTACTGACCTTGATTTGTTTCTGGATTATTCTCATAATTCAGTTAGAATTATTTTAAAATATATGTATAAAAAAAAATATTGAGCAATAAAAATAAATTGAACATATCCCGCGCAAAAACAAGTATTCAGCTAGTATAATAGAGATGAAAGAATAATTGCAATGAAATATTTAGTGCAATGACAAGGCAGGTGCACAGGCTCAGGACCCAGGTCGAATAAGGGCCTGGAAATTATGGGAGCCACACAGGGTAGTGCCATTTTTTTTTTGCCTGTCATAATTTAGGTTCCTTTTTTTGCCCGTCAGACTTTGGATTTTCTTTTTCTGTTTTAGTTTGTTCTTACCAAATTTAATGGGACCCGGCCCTGGCTCCAAAATTATAACCTTGCACCGGGCACATGAAAAGCTAGTTATGGCTCTATTCATTAATGTTATAGAACCATTCTAATATTTCTCTACGATATAAAAAGAATATAGGGGGTTACGAAAAGGTTCTAATTTAATAATTTTAATTTTTAGAATTGGTGTAAGACTGACACGAAGGAATCTTTGACTATTATGCAAGGAGATGAGCATGCGCCAAACAGATACAGAGTGAGAGGTCCTGTATCAAATATGAAGGAATTTTCAGAGGTCTTTAACTGTCCAAAAGGTTCCCCAATGAACCCAGATAATAAATGTGTTTTATGGTGAAAGTAAATGTATTTTATTTTTAGAATAGAGAAATTTATGTAAAGATATTTTCAATAAATGTATATATGTATACTATCCTAATATGAACGGAGTAAAATTTTAATTCTTGTGACTATAGGTGCATACCTTTTACCAGTAAAAATGCTTAGCTAAGCTTACAAGTTAATCAAATGCCTTAGTAAGGGTAAGAGGGGAGGAAAAATCTTTTGTTGTCTTATAAATCGAACGCCCTTACAACTTAGGTTTACTTAAGGTAAGGAAAGAATACTTAAGTATTGTGGTAAAAAGAAAGCGCCTTATATCTGTAAAACTTATAAGACCTGCGGTTGCAATTTTAAGCATTCAACCCTTACAGCTGCAAAAATCACTCACAAGTAGAGTGCAGGTTTACGTGATATGTAGGGGAAGCAGAGGGATAACGGGCACCTTAAGGATTATCTTTAATAAAATCTTAAGGAATATCGTAAAAAATTTCGAAATACTTTTATTCGTAAGATGATTTATTGTTTAATTATTACAGACAGTACAAAAACTTAGAAAAATACAAAAATAAAAATTATGATGATATAAAAAAAAAGCTTCCTTGTGCTCATTTTGCCCCGGTGGCGGGGCAGAAAATATTGAGTTACGACAATCTTGGTAGGATGGGTCGATATATCTTTGTGCCATAACTAAATCATTTTAGGTAAAAAGCAACAAAAATATATATTTCCGTATATAAAACACATTTTAAATCACACTAACCTATATATATTTCAAACGTATATAAACAACAAGTACAAATGTCAAAAAACAATATCACTTTTCAAAGAGGACAGGTCCCTACCTGTCCTCTGTACCTACCTGACCAGACGTACTCTTTTTTAGAGTATTATACTCTTTTTCAAGTAATATCCTCTATACTCTTACTTTTTATAAAAAATAAAAAAAAAAACTGAATATACTCTTTTTTGCTCGTCCCTTTTTTTTGTAGAGAATGAGGACCGCTTTTTTGCTTCATCACTTCTATTGTGACCTACTGCAGATTAAAGCGGTAGCAGAAGATCTGCAGGCAGGAATGGACTCGATTTCCCTTCGGCAGGAGGCTTTCATACCATCCAAAACACCAACTATCAGGATTACAAGCTTAACTTTATACCCTAGATACAGTTTTCTAAGCTCAGACAAGAGATCCATATACTTGGACCTCTTTTCCTCCTCCTTGAGAGAGATATTCTTCTCAGCAGGCCTTGAGAATTCGATCATAAACATCTATTATTATTATTATATTTTTAATTTAACATACAAATTTTGTTAAGAAACTACAAAAAAAAAACAATGTAACTATAATACTTAAGAAATAAACACATTGAAATCCAACCCTGTACTTTCCCTAACTTTACCTAAAATCTGTTAATTTTATTAGGGTTTTATTACCTCCCAGGTATTAATCTATTATATCTGGGTATAATACCAAAGTAAATTATTTCTGTTATTTCATTTTTGTTTAATCACTTAAAATTTATTCCGAAATAACGGAATATACCTTAATACTTACTATTTAACTCCTGCAGCTTTTGTTTAAAAAAGGCTTCTTGGCCTCCGGATTTTTATATATGAAAAGATGACAGCAATAGATTAATTTTATTTATGTGGTAATTTTCTATTAATATTAGTTAAAGGTGCAAAAGATAGAATTAAAATCTCCCGCTTGAAAAACAAACGATTTTTCCATGGTAACGAGTTCGTAACTATAGCAATTGTTTGATTTTCATACTGGAATACTAATCGCGTAATAAGTTATCATTGATAGTAACAACACGGCATTAAAATTGCTGATATTAGTTTTATATCAATTAATAATGACTACGCCCCATCTTTTAAAAGCGATTGAAGAAGTTAAGAAAGAAGTAAAAAAAGTGAAGATCATTAAAGATATCGCACGGCGAAAGTCGATAAAGATGATAGAAGACAGAGATTTTGAGAAAGAGAAGAATCCCTTTCTTCCTGCTAAAGATATAACAGACTTAAGTGTGCCAATTCGACCACCAGAAAAAATTGTCTCAAAATATTTGACGTCAAAATGTGAGATGAAAAAATTTAAGTAAGTACAGTTATGTCTCACAATAACGACCGCTTACGTTTTAAGTAAGGACAATTTGACTTCGTTCAACATAAGAAAAACACAGGGTATCATAAATTACCTCATCAATTCTGCGCGAGAAAACAGCTGATCACATTGACGTACATAAGGGTTTTAAACTATTGTTGTGGATACCAAACATACAAAATCATGTATTTCAAATACATTTTTACTCATTTTAGTAGAATGTATACCTTGAAACGTAAGAGAAATAAATAATAATAACGGAAATAAACAAACAACATTGCACAATACGCGTAGTCATAAACAAATCAAAGAAAGTGACACCACTGAAATGTGTTAAATTAACTGTTGATAATGTAATGGACGAAATTTGGTTTTTCCACATGGGAACCGTTAATATCCGCCTGTGTTTTTCTTATGTTGAACGAATTCTAACTGAAAAAGGCGCAAATAGCCATTGTTGTTGTGGCCAAAAATTTTAACTAACTAACAATTAATTGAAAAAATATTATTACTTAATGAGGCCCGCAACATATTATTTAAACAAATTGTAGCCAGAGCCGTAGCAATGTTTTTGGCGGCCTTGGCAAATGATGTAAATTGATAAAATTTACCTCCACAAATCCAAGTGATGAGCAAAAAAAAGGTCGTCACTTCATAAATACAAGTGATGAGCAAAAAAAAGGTCGTCACTTCATAAATACAAGTGATGAGCAAAAAAAAGGTCGTCACTTCATAAATACAAGTGATGAGCAAAAAAAAGGTCGTCACTTCATAAATACAAGTGATGAGCAAAAAAAAGGTCGTCACTTCATAAATACAAGTGATGAGCAAAAAAAAGGTCGTCACTTCATAAATACAAGTGATGAGCAAAAAAAAGGTCGTCACTTCATAAATACAAGTGATGAGCAAAAAAAAGGTCGTCACTTCATAAATACAAGTGATGAGCAAAAAAAAAGGTCCTCACTCCACAAATACAAGTTGATGAGCAAAACAAAAAAAAAGGTTTTAACCTACCAATGCTTTTAATGACCAAATATACACAATGGCGCCCCTGGCAAGTGCTACCTGCGACGTTGCCCCATGCTTTATATCAGCGTTCCGCAACCATTGGGGCGCGACCCAATTTTGGGTCGTGGAAATTTAAAAATGGGTCGTGACTTGCGAACACTTATGTATAAGAAAATTCAGCTCTGACTGCAATTAAAAATAAATATAGAAATCGACTTCAAAGCATTGACACAACGTTGAGGATTACATTAACTAAATCAATTGAAGCAAGAATAGACAATTTGGTGAACGAGAATCAGGAGCAGAAGAGCCATTAGTATGTACTGGTATCAAATTATTAGATGTTTATAAAATAAAATTATTGTCCTGCACTTGCATCATTTTCCAACGCACATGGGTCGCCTTATAATATTGTTATTATTTTTGGGTCGATAGACACCAAAGGTTGCGAAACGCTGCTTTATATGATACCCGCTGAACATATATATATTAAGTGCTATTGCCTGAAAAGGGGCACATTTTCATTTCAAATAACATGGTTTGATATGGTTGGATTTATATTAGTTTCATCATGTATATAATTTTAACGTAAATGGACTATAAAAATTAATATTTGCCAATTTGTTGTTGTTGTGTTTTTTAGATATTTTCCTGATATGACTTTGGACATCAGTGAAGCACCTGATATGAACTATATTAAAGCCGAAGCTGAAAGTTATATTTCCAAGAAAAAACCTGAAGATAAATATAAAAAACTTCTAATTGCTCGTTCATCACTGGATAAGCAATGGGAAGAAATTTCTTCACTGGAAAAGAGTCAACGAAAATACATTAAGTCCGTTAAAGAGGTAATAATAAATTTATACTCAAAGCTGTTCCAATTAGTCCTCTATAAAATTATTTCAAATACCAAATACCAAAGTATTTGAAATAATACCTATACTTGTTTATGGGTGCGTTTTGTTGGTGGCTGGTTAGAAGTACTAGAATTGATGCGCAAGGAAACGACAATTTTGATCGTGAAGTAAACATGAAATGACATTTGCATGGAGGTTAAGTTATATGGTTGTAGAACAAATAACGAACATATTTCACCTAAATGGATAATCTAAATAATAAATTCAGAATAAGAAAACTTTATATGTATTTGAAGCAAACATTCTAGAACGTAATGTTTTAGAACGAATAATTGAATTGTAAATACATTTTAATTTTAGATTTAACAATACTATATTATAGTCATATAGGTATATATTTATTTTAGGACATAAAATGAGAAAATAGCTAAAAGTAAAAATTATTTTGAAGCAGTAATACCAAGATTTAATTCTAAAACATTTAAAAACCAAATGAAAACAACTGCATTCAAATACATATTACTTTTCATCCCCACCACACTTATTCATTCCAGTCGTTCGACCTCGAGTCATCGAATGAGTAGAATCATATATATATAAACTAGACTTTGAGATAATTTGTTTATATATATATGAGTAGAATGAATAGAACGAGAATATTGTCGCAAGAAAACGCGTATTCTGATTAAACCGGAACCAGAATTGACACAACAAAACGCACCCATTAATACTTGTTAGTATTTCAACTTATTTCCCTCCTTGAAGAATAACGGTATATTCTCTTCTTATCTTCAAAAGAATTATTAGTAAACTGGTAAACATTTAACCCCCTATTAGCAAGGGATTTGATGAGTCATATGACTATTCTATAACGATAAGCATCCCATAGTTTATTATATTTGTTTTATATTTAGTTCATTATACTCGTAGTAACAATACAATACAGTTACAACATTTATGATTGGAAATCGAAATGAGATTTTTAAAAAGATTAAATTTTATTCGACAATTATATTTTAAAGTATTACAACTAACTACATAACTATATGAATGACTATCTAACAATGTATCTAACTATGTAACAATATGACTATGTGACTATAACTATAACTATAAACTATTACTATATCATTTTTCATGTTAACAACGTTTTTATATCTTTATGGGAATGCTGAGGCAGCATGTCGGGTCCGGTGACTTCCTTGTGTTGTGCTGCATTGCACATAACTTACAAATAGTGAATAACAAAAACAAAAACAAAACATAAAGAAATTAACGGTAGAAAAATAAACAACAATGTACCATGAGTTCAAAAAGATATTACATAAGGGTGGGCTATGGAAAAATAAAATAATGTCTACTGCCAGCTTTATATAACATTTGACTAACGTTTAGGCACAGCCTTTGTAATCATTAAAATTGAAAATTGTAATTTTTTGATTTCACAGGTACAGAAAAATAAACATAAAAAACTGTTCAAAATGACCACCGTTTTCCTGCAGACACAAATTTACTCGACGTTTCATACTATTAAAAGCATTTATAAGAATTTGAGTGTGAATTGTTCGGTAATTCTATGATGCAGTTCCTCGATGTTTTTAATATGGGTCTTGTATACATTATTTTTCAGATACGGAAATATAAAGTAATGTAAAATAGTCAAGTCTGGTGATCTAGATGGAAATTCTGGATTTGAACGTAAATTAATTATTCGATCGTCAAAAAATTGATAGTCTTTTAAGCGATGTGGGCAGTCGCGCCATCCTGTTGGAAGTAGCCTTGCTGGATCTTATCCTCATGAAGCTGATTAATAAATTCACGTACAATATTCCAGTATCTCTGAGTAGTAACAATTTCGTGGAAAAATATGGGTCCGATAATACGTCTGCGACACAGTAATCCAAACACCAACTTTTAACGGGTGAAGGGGAGTTTTGCGAAAATTATGAGGATTTTGAGCACTCCATAACCTCATATTTTGTGAATTTATATACTCCGAAAGTATAATCCAAGCCTCGTCAGAAAAAAAAGTTAAATTTAACAAATTATTATTATTAATTAAATTTAGAACCAGGGCCACACACAATTCGCCTATTGTGATCTGATGGCAGAAACACATTTAAAGCAAGAATTTTGAATGGGAACGGCTTTAAATCTTTTTTGACAATAATATGGCAAGTTCCTAATGATAAACCAGTCTCTTGCGAAATTGTACGTAGTGATGTAGTGGGTTGCTCGTTCATACGTACATCATCAACTGTATTTTGAGTACGAACTCTTGGCCTTCCAGTTCTATCTCTATTAGTAATGCTCCCTGTATCTCGGAATAAATCAACACATCTTCTAAATGCGCTGTAAAAATCTCCTTTAAGGAAAGCAATATCTGGAAATTGTAGCCGAAATTCTTCTAAACATGACACCGCACTGTAAATCCAATCGCCGTTTTCTCAAACACCGTTTCGAAAATATGATTCAATCATACATTTTTTGTGTTCTATTGTAAAAACCATTATAATTGTAGCTTAATTGGATTTTCAATATAAACTTATGATAAAAACAACAGTGATGACAGTTAATTAAATTAATGGTAGAAATACCCAAAAATTTACAAAACAAAATAAAGGTTTTATTCCTACACGGATATTTGGGATGGATTTTTCTTATGCTTACCCTATATAATGGCGCTCAGTTAGTTTCAGAAGGATCTTGTGCCTCTAAATTCTACGGCATTCGCCTCAATTCGACTGTCTGGCGGCATATCGTACAATAAATTAATCGCGCTGGATCTCTTAATAAATATATGGATTTATTTAATTTTCCTATTATGAATTAATTTCTGTTTTAGTTTGATACTCATAATAAGGAATTAAAGGCGAGATCAAAAGTTATGGCTAAAAATGAGCAAGCTGTCCATGAAACAAAAGATCAAGAAATACATTCAATAAAGGAGGATATAAAAAAGATAGAATCACGCCAAGAATTTTTGATACAATCCTGCGAAAAATTAAAAATTTACGAGGTAAGAATTTTTTTTATTTAACTGCAGTACTTATAACAGATAGTTACATTTTGGCGCACAGCATCTATTAACGCCAGTTTTTATAAGAATTCAACTAATTTACGTTTAATAGTTTTTATCCCTGGTACAAATGTATAAAATTCTGTTACAGGACTATATTTCGAAAGTAGTGGATCATTCGGATGAATACAAAATCGTAGAAGATGTACTACAGCGTTTTGAAAATTTGCAACACGAAAAAGTTGAATTATTGAATCGATACAAATCATATCTTGATCGAATTGAGAACGGACGATCAAATGTTGTAAGTCTATACTTAATACTCAAAAAAATATATGCGAAGTGTGAATTTTCACACATTTCAGGTTTCTTTTTAGTAAGTGGCGAAATTGTGTATACATATTAAAAATCATAAAATTTGATAATGTTTCCATCCAGACTTCGTGCAAACATGTGCAGAAATCTAATTTCGTCCATTACGTTATCAACAGTTTACGTTATTAACACATTTCAGTGATGTCACTTACTTTGTTTTGTTTTGACTACGTGTATTATGCGATGTTGTTTGTTTATTTCCGTTATTATTATTTATGTACGTTTCAAGGTATGCCGGGTACTAAAATAAGTAAAAATGTATTAGTAAAAAAGATATCTGCTGTCATTGCTGCACATTCTGCTTAAATAGTTTGCCGTAATTCGGCAACAGTAGCGGCATAAATTTATTTTTGGGGTATCCCCATAAATATAAATCCAATAGCATTAAATCTGAAGAACACAGAGCGAGAAGTTCCAAATAAACCCTAACATTGTGGTGAAAATTAAATTCCTCCTCATCTTCAAATACTGAAAATAAAATGAGTTACTAAATTGTAGACTGCTAAAGTGTGTATACATTTTTTGTACACTGTACACTGTACACTAGCACCTGACTGACTTCCTGGAATATCAAATTCCCCGTTCCGTTTAGGATTACGGATGTTTCTAAATTTTATTTATTTAAAAATTAACATATGTGATATTTTTCAGTTCACGCTTATTGAAAACAAAAGTACTGAATTAAAAGGCCTAAAAAATACTATAGAAGAATTAAAATACCAGTATCAAAATGCTACTGATGATGTTCAATACTGGGAAATATGCTGTACAAAAATCCAACCATTATATCGAAAAAATACAAGAAAAAATGATATACTCAAAGGAGCCATCTGGAATCTTTACCTACAAACTTGCAAAACAAGAGAAGAAAAACCAGAATTCAACGAAAACAAGATGATGGAACAGTTGACTTATATAAAACAAATTATGATCGATTTGAATGAAATTGTAAAGATATTAAGACGAAGGAGAGATCCTCAAGAACTTGCTGATAGATTTCTTTGCGAAAGTGACTCTGCTTGCAGTGTTATAGATTCAAATGAAACCATTGTTTTATGGTAAAAAGAATTATATTGTACCGTAATTACATCGTTAATAAAAATCTAAATAAATAAATAAATAAAACTTTTTTATTATATGAAATTTTAATTTCCGTATGACTAGAGCAGATACATAAAATATTTATTAACAGGTAAGCTAAAAATACTGAAAAATGCAAATTATTCAAATAATTTCCACATCATTTGCTGATTTTTAAAAATTGTTGCTTTTTTGTCATTTTGGTTACGAATACGTAAAAATAAAGATTTCCGGCGCTGATTTATCGGCAGAGCCTTAGCAGTGTTTTTGGCGCCCTTGGCAAATAAATTAAATTAACTAGCGCCCTTTTTATCTTCTTTCATTTTATTTAAGGGGGGCATAATTTTTGACTCCGCGTATTGTGCGATGTTTATTTCTCGTACGTTTCAAGGTATACCGTGTACTAAAATGAGTAAAAATGTATTTGAAATACATGATTTTGTGTGTTTGGTTTCCACAACAATAGTTTAAAACCCTTATGTACGTCAATGTGATCCGTTGTTTTCTCGCGCAGAATTGATGACGTAATTTATGGTACCCTGTGTTTTTCTTATGTTGAACGAAGTCTAGTTATTTAACACAATTCTATGTAAATTATGAATAACGTGTTTAAACTACTCGTACCAACATACGCCCGTAGATTTATCTTCTTTTTTTATATAAAGGCGCATCCCCACTATGCCGCAGTTTGCAGATTTGGCAAGGCCAGCTGGCAAAACCAACTGGCAAAGCCAGTGGCTGTATAAACGTCCACATCTGTGTTGGCATTTAGT
Source organism: Liopterus haemorrhoidalis (assembly GCA_963971575.1). NCBI lineage: Eukaryota > Metazoa > Arthropoda > Insecta > Coleoptera > Dytiscidae > Liopterus > Liopterus haemorrhoidalis. The sequence goes on from OZ020614.1 coordinate 7,634,938, forward strand.
TTAGTCGCACAATGTTCACCGAGGAAGATTTACTAATTGCTTCAGCTGCTGTTATCATACTTGACAGTGAAGAAAAAGTACGCAAACGGCGCAAACGACTGTTTTGGGTACGTCCAAGTCTTCAAAGTAGATCACGCACCGGACTTATTACCTTCTCTCTCTTTTTTTTTATTTCGCACGAAAAATGACACACCAAGTTTTTGATTTTTCTATCAATTTCTTCTTTTTGTACTCCAAAACTAATCGTAATTTCCAAAAGAGCGTCACATCTCTTATTCCTGTCTTTATAGTCCTTTAAACGACAGTCCCACAAAACAGGACGATCCCGGTATAAATCGATCAAATTAAACACTTTTTCGTTTGTCCACTCCATCTATAAACAACGTTGCTCATATGCGTCTGAATCACAACCTGAATTTAAGCCTAAAGCCGCGTGATGCCAGTTGGCACGTCCCCACTCACCGTTCTTATCGGCTTTCATTGAAGGAGACCGACACTCGAGCGATTCTCGTTGGCATGCCGCTGGCACGATGGCATGTGCCAACGGTCACGTCTACATTACTGCTGGCATTGCCAACTGGCAAACTGCGGCATAGTGTGGACGCCGCTTTAGATAACCGTTATCAGCCATCTAAATTCTTGCCAAGTATATCAATATTTTAACAACATGTACGGTCACCAAAATTCAGCCTTACATATGACAGATACCAAAAATTAATTAAAATAGAGCCCTACGGATTTAGTATCTAATGGTCCTACATGGTCTTATATCACAATTGATTATTTGTTTGGTATTTTCAAAATATGTTTACTCTACTCATACGACTAACCAGAGCCGCAGTAAGGAAAACTTTAGCTAGGGGCAGAGCCGTGTTTTGGCGCCCTTGGTAAATAAAAACAAGGTTCTTACCTCTCAAAATTTAAGTGATGAGCAAAAAAAAAAGGTCCTCATCTTCATAATAGCGCCCCGTAGCAAGCCCGTCAGCGCCCTTTTCCTTAGTGCGCTAGGGGCCATTGCCCCCTCCGCCCCCTCCTTACTGCGGCTCTGCGACTAACAAGCCACTTTTGTTGCCTTTTAGATCAATTGATATCACATTTCCACTATTCTAGCGTTGTATTTTACTTCAATTATTTTTTATTTTCATTCGTCTCTCGTCTCTTTCCAGGGGTTCTTTTCTATCATCAATGACTCACTCTCATTGATCTGAGTTGGAATAGGTTAGGGCGAGGGTGAATCTGCGATTTCACCCCGGAAAACAGGTCTGTGATCCATTTTATTCAGTATTCAGTAAATCGTATTCGTTGCTATTATGTATTTAGTATGCTATACGTTGTTGAAACCTGGCTACTCAAAGAGGCCATTTGATACGAAAAATAAAATAGAAGAATTTTTTAACATCGTTCGATCGTGGAATTTGGCAGCGCTATTATAATTAACAAACGTGTTCAGAATAACACCAACAAGGTCCTGTGCACAACAAAAGTTAGAAATATTGAGGTGTTGTGGCTAATGAGGGAACAATAAAAAAACATCAAATTTCAATATTTTGGACAAAATAAATAATACTCCCTCTACCAAAGTAGATTCGAGTTTTTTTTTTTTCCTGCTCATTATTAATAATTTTTAGTTGAATTATTAAGTATATTTCAAAAATATATTGGATTTTTCAACGCTAATCAGTTGGTACAACCAGTGATAGTACAACCAGTGCCATATACATATACGTATTTTTTTACGTAATTTTCGAGGCGTAAAAAATATATTCGTTACAGTAGCTAATTGCATTTATAAAAATTTAAAAAACATAAAAATTATAAAAAAATATTTATTTACTTTTTTTTATCTGTGTTCTTGTCTGTGATGAGTAATATAGAAGTATTAAATAAATTGTCACAATTATGGTATAATTGTATTCTAATATCCCAAATCCTTGAGCGGTCTTTAGGCTGTGTAGGTCATGGTTGCTGACGTACGGTTTTGGGAATTAAAGAATGTGCAGAGTGTTGCGTGTTTGTGATGACTATGGTCTTTAATTGCTGCCAACAATTACACAAATGAATAATATTTCCAAAACTATTGAGGTAGGACCTGATGTCATAGTGTCCTGGTTAACAGCTATAAAATGGTCTTAGGGAATAGATTCGTGGTTAGTCATTCTTAGTAGTCAAGTAGTAGACATTCTTGTGTACCAGTCATCAGTCCGTATCACGCTACACACGGACCAGCCCAGCTGTTGAAGTCACCAAGACGAGATGTGAGTGTTGTCTACAGGGCTTCTCCACGTGTTCGCCTCGTGCGGATACCTCGGGTGGTTCGACCGATCCTGGAGAAGCCGCAAGAACGGGGCAAGAACGAGACTTACATCAACTTCTAACGGACAGCACCAGCAGCCATTTTGGCCAACAATTGTATTCTGATGTAAATTAATATTATATAATAAATTTTGTAGAAAAGATTCCGTTCTTGACTTCACCCCGTGACCCCGTGTCGTGTGTAATATAAAATACAACAAACGAAAAACTCACCTCACTTTTTTACTGGTGTATATTCTTTACATTTTTTACCTATTCTTTACGTGAAAATGTAAAAAAATATTTTTTATTGTAAAGGAATTTCGTAGATGAATAACCGAGGTAATCAAAACGATTTGCGACCAAATACGATAACAAAGTTGGTTTTGATTTTTAACATTGCAAACATGTATGCAAAATATAATGATGTCAGCTGGAAGTAATATTTACAAAACCATACATATGAATAAGGAAAAATTGCGCAGTATAAACAGTCTTTCAAACAGCATAATACACAGTCCAGAAGCAGTTATGACCGCAAAAACTACTTAAATATTAGTGAAAATTTCTAATTATTGTTTAAACATGATGTTTAATTACGTTTAAATATTATGTTTTTAAGTTTTTGTTTTCATTAATATTTTTTTTGTATTTCAATTCTTTTACAAATGTTACTAATATGGGACAAAATTTAGACACTAAAAGTGACAACTATTTTGGTTTAAATGGTATATTACATACATACAGGGCCGAGAGGACTTCCGGGGGAGAAACTTTTTTTGCGGGCCCCGGGTATGATCAATTCTATATCCGGGAATTTTTATTATAATACAGGTGAAAGAACTGATGACCTAAAAAAAGGTCCTCACTTCTAAAATACAAGTGAGTGACGGCCACGCGCCTCTGGCACTTACCCCGATGCCAGGCCGTTCCTAGGGCTCTGCCCATGACTCCGGGGTCCCAAACACCCGGGGGCCTCGGGAATTTTCCCCAGCTACCCCCTCTCTTGTCGGGCCTGCATACATATACTGTATGACCACCATCTCGTAGCAGTATACATTTATTTATTTATTAAAACAGACTTCTACCACATAAAAAACGGAAAATATGGTTTAAGTTTAGGGGAACCTGTCCTAAAATGACATACCATAAGAAAAAAATGCTCTTATTCTTGTATTTTCCAATAGAATGAATTTATTTTTGATAAATTTGTATTATAAAATGTAACTAATGTAGTGATATATTTAAAACTAAAAAATTATGCTCTATGTACTTGTAATATTAATTTGTAGAGAAGTAAGTAACTGTGTCATTTTATCCTAGGTAGATGGATAAAATGACACACTTATATATCACCACTTGAATCAGTTTTCTCTAGTCTTCTTCACAAGAAAATTCCATTCAAAATCAGCTTAAATTAAATTCTGATCATCATCCTTCGTAGGACAAGTTCACATATGACATACGTCACAAATAAATGTCTTCGACCGTTTAGTGGTTTTTAACCGAGCAGTGGTTTTTAACCGAGGGTGCGTGAGAGCGTTTCTAGGGGTGCGAGAGAAGTTTCTAAATTTTTAATGAAAATCATCGCCTAACCGCTTATGAGAAACATGTCTTGTTGTCTTCTCCTCCACTCCTAAAATTACACTTCCACCAATTGAGTGAATCAATTGATGGATACTTTTACACTGGATGTATAGGCAAAATTAATAGATGGATACTCAATCCATTTTTGTTTGACCTATATTCAATGGACGACAACGTTTTATTAAAAGACGATCTTATCGCAATGCGAGCTAATGCACGTATTGAAATGGAATTTAAAAAACAGGACTTAGAACATTTGGTGTACGCAGTTGGAACATTATCCAGAATTGGCAAAAGCAGCATTAGAGACACTTTTACCATTTGCCATCACTTACCTTTGTGAAATGAGATTTTCATCACTTTTGCACATCAAAACAAAAGCCAGAAATCGATTAAATCTTTCAAAAAAAGAGCCTTTTTTAAAAGGATAATTATGTATAAACAACAACAACGTAGCCATTAAAAATGTAGATATTGTTTGTTTTTGTTTTGTTTGTTTTGTTTTGTTGTATTGCTGAATAAAATTATTTCCTAATTCTATCATTGTTTTATATGTAATAACATAATATGTATTGCAAACATATTCATTTGTTTGTGCAATAAAAAAAAATATCTTGCAATAAATGTCTTTTCCTAAATAAAAATAGAAACAAATTTTTCAAAAGGGTGCGAGAGCTTATTTTCAGATTCAAGGGGGTGCTGAATTTTAAAAAGGTTAAGAACCACTGGTTTAGAGAGACCGGAAATTCACAATGGGCCCACATTGAATATCTGGAGCACTTAAGCCATGTTTCTCTGGGTTTAGAACGAATCAACATGTCATTACAATAGAGACATGAAGCATAATCATCATCATCGTATCTACTGGATTCCATATCTAATGGACAATCATCGAAAAATAATTTCTTAGCTTACTTAGTTGCACGTCTTGACTCATCTGCCTTTTCTTAAAACCTTTCTCCTTAAAGCTGCATTCAGAGCTCTTTAAATTAATAGACTGTGGACTATATATTGTAGATATGTTTAATACATTATTTTAACGTTCGACGTAGCGTTTACAGCTCTTGGAAATTAGTGAGTTACGAATAGTCTGACATCTGTGTGTCTTTAATTCAACTACGGTGGCTTCGTAAAATGTTTATTATCTATTATCATTTTCATAATTCTGCTGTCCTAGATTTTTACTAACTAAACCTAACCTAAATACCTAATTTAATCATATTTACTGTTCGTCTTTGTAATTTTGAGCTTTGTAATTCCCTCAAATATAAAAAAATAGATATTTGGGTTTTACTGAAAGATGGAATTATATTTGGGGTAAAGAGAGAGTTAATAAAATCATTTTTTCAATAATTGCGACATACCACCTTTATCCACTTAAGTCTTCAGTTCAAACATCAATGCAAATCCTATAATAACAACAGGGTATTAGTTTGATACGTGATTAGCTTGGCTTAATAACTCGAGTGTCAAGGTGTCTTTTAACAGGCCTTAACTAACGAGTCGCCACTGTTCCTTACCGCGTTACATTCACTCCCTACCCCAATAGTAAACAACACAAAGAGGTCTTTCGGCCTTCTGCAGTGATGCTAGAATTCTCGAAGTGTTAAAGCCTAATACGACGGTTAGCTATGTCTTTTTCTATACTTAGATTTGGGGCCAGAAGGGCCTTAAATATTTTAGAAAAAAATAATTGTTTTGGTGTTTTGGGTTCTTCAAAAATTTTGAGTCAAAATACAGTGGTAAGTAATAAAACATAATTTTTTACATAAAAATAAATAATATTAGAACAAATTTCCTGTTAAAGTTGATAATATCCTAAATTATATTACATTTTTTTTATAAAAAACCAAAAATTAAAGCCAATCTAAGCAACATTTTTCAAAAACTATGTAAACTTAAACCATATATTCCGTTTTTCATGTTTTAGAAGTGTATTTTAATAAATAAACAAACGTAAAGTATATTTTTGTTTTTATTTATTGATTTAAATATTTTTTTCAAAACTAGAAAGTGCTACTGCTTCATTTCTATATGAGTGTTGAAAAACGAGTATTTCACTTTATTTCTGTTTATAAAACTAAGGGCTGTTTTATCAAAACTAAATATAAGAACACATGTATTTTGTTGTGTTATGAACAGTTGTGTTTCTTATGGGTATTAGGAATGGATTTTTAAAATGCGTATATTACTTTTACTAAGACGCATTTGGTTTAAAAATATATACTGTTAAACTCATTTTGTGTTTAAAAAAGGACTGTTGGTCGTTTTTTTCAAATGATTATTTCAGTTTTTATTTCTTTTTATTTTGTCGTCTTGCTTTAAAAATGTGCACACTTGTATTTGGCTATACTAGTACTTGTACAGTCTGTACAAACAGAACTTCAACAATCGCGAAAAATGTTTGAATAAAATAAAAAATTATCTGTTATGCAAGTGTGTTTATTTTTATTAATGGTCAAATATGCATATCTCGTCAAAATATATGGGCAATTAGTAAAAAACATTTATTTATAAATATGTGTTTAAAAAATACGTAATGTTTTAGTTTTTAACTAAAAGATATTAATAAATCGTCATTTTTGACATTGGTTAATGTCAAATTAACATTGCACTATTTTATATTACAATAAGTCTAAAAATTAGTGTTAAATTGCATTTAGCAATACATGTTTTGCATAAAATAATAAATAAGATAATATATCAATTTTATAAATAAAAATAACGTTAATATCTAATAAAATTAAATGGACTTGTAGATAATTGTTGCTTGACATTCTTTAAAAACTCATTAAGTGTTTATAGATTTCAAAACTCTTCAAATTCTACAATTCAAAACAGTCCACAAAGGTATTTCGATAACGGTCGATATATGACATATTGCTGTAGTATTAAACTGTTAGAAATGTTTTGTTTTTTTAATTATAAGCAACAAATCGAGTTCTTCGAATATGAGAAGCGTTTCTGTGTTTATAATTATTAATAGCAAGTTTACCGACAGTCGAGAGTGAGTACTCCAATAATTAAGTAGATACATTCTTCAAGAACACATCCGCAACAGAGTCACCGCATGCGGATGTTCATGTCGTGCCCAGCACACGAGTGTGTTATCAAAGTTAGGGATGAAACGTTACTATCGATATTAGGTATCGCTACATCTCCTTCGATACTAGTATTTAATACTTGATAATGGCCAATAAAACAATAAATTAAAAAAAAAAAATACTTGATAATTTTTTTCAATATTTCATTGGCATCGATTCTTTATTTACTGGTACCGTTTATAGTAAAATTGTTATCGGTAATGTTCATACAGTAATGTAAATAAGTGACCATAGCTGTGAATCATGATATTAAGTAATATTGTAATAGTTTTGACTTTAATCGGAAAGTCTAAGTCTAAAATTAACTACTGCAGATAGGTAGCACGAAAAGAAACGTGCCACGCTCGAATTTTAATGATTAGGAGCCAATGTCAAATCTGTAAATTATTATTTTGGTAACTCGCGACACTATATCAGCACATCAGAGGTAAATTGTATTAAAGACGCCAATGATAAATAGTTCAGAAAAGACGATTTAAGATTGTTTACCGCCATGCGTTGATCGACTTAATACAGTTTTAATACAACGAATATCGAAACTGGCTAGAGCTTCAGCTCCAAACTATATTCCACTCGACAGACCATAAAGTATTAAGTCACTTGGCACTAAAATGTCATTTCTGATAAAAATTTGACGTGAGACAGTTTAGCTCTAAGGTGCTGATATATTACTAAAATTCTAATTATGTAATATTAACCAATATTTTAATATGACAAGATCTAGTATAAGTTGGTATTTTCATAAAAAACACTCAAAAAGAATTGTTTGTTCTTTTTCAATTAAGCTTAAGCCTGTCCAAATATATTTACTTTGTTAATAAAGACTTGCACACGTCTTTTTAGGGTTTTGTAGGTATGACCAAAAAACCCTTATACCGTCATTTTGTCGTCTGTCTGTCTGTCTGTCTGTCTGTCTGTCTGTCTGTTCGGTTAAAATTGTAGCCAAACGGCTAAACCTAGAGAGTTGAAATTTGGCATGCTTATACAACTCTTTGACCCGCACATAGGAAAATACTAAAACATCTAAAAAACATACCCCCCTAAAAATATAAACAAATATGTGCTCATCGAAAACAAAAATATTTTTTTTTTAATTCTGAGTAGGGTATCAAATGAAAGCCCTTAGTACGTGGATTAACGATCAAATTTTTATTTTTGCAAAATAAATTATTTTGATGCGATTTTTGCCAAAATTGTGCAAAAAAATTTTTGTCCCACACCCTGTAGCCCAGATGGTTTAAACTAAAAATCTAAAAAAATTCCAAGTAATGTATATTGGTGTGAACCGAAATAGTACAACAGGAATTTTTGATCAGATAATGTTTTCGGAAAATAACGCATTTTTTGTGGTTTTTGGTTCACAAAGTACAAAAGTTATACCAATGTAAGACACTCATATGCAAAGCGTCCGATGGCGCAACGGGTTAGAGAGCTGGTGTCGGAAGCTAAAATTCTCTGGAAAACGAAGGGTTTCGAGTTCGAGTACGGACGGAGTGAGTTTTTTTTTTCTGTTTTTATTTTTTGCATTTTTATTCTGTGGAAATTATTTTGTCAAAATTCTAGTTATATTTTGACAAATGTTGTATTTAATTTTTAAGAGCGTAAATTTAATAACCAGTCTTATTATATGATTAACAGACGATAAATTATTTTAAAAATATCGTTCATTTTGCCGTGATTACTATAAAGTAAAATTTGTCCTACACACTCAGCATACCGCCTTCACTTATTATATACCTGCGAAACCCTGAAATGTGTGAATATTCACACTTCACATCAATTTTATTTTTTACTAGTATATTAATTGACACCATAAAATATTAATACATTATTACGAGGCGATACTGATATTAGTACAAAGTATAGATATCCCAGCACTGACTACAATACTTTTATTTTCTTTTCTAATTAAGGTAAGTAATTAATACCACGAAGTATCGATCCTTTTTTTTCTGATACCAATACCGGTATCACTACCTACGGTTGATATTTATATCCCTAATCAAAGGGGGAGTATATGGGATCGATTCTAGTAAAATCCTTTTATTAGAGGGCAGTGTTATGAAAATTTTCACACGGGCGAAATTTGGGTTCGATTCTAGTAGAGGACGATTTTATGAACGTTTGCACCCGCGCAGCTCGGTTCACAAAAACAAGTTTTCCGGAGATGATCGAGTTGTAAGTACAAGTAACAGCATCAAATCGCGAGTGCGAAATGTCCAAAAAATACAAAACACGAGACAGAGTTCTTCAAGCTAATCTATGTAATATTTAGAACTTTAAGTGTCCTGGCGCAAATGGACGACGAAGATAGCTTTCAATGAAGTTAACCTGGGTTGAGGACATAAGCGCCTTTTTTTGTCATGACTAAGATCCGTCTTTGTTTTTTTTTATTATCATTTGACTCCGTCTTTCTTTGATTTTTGATCATCACACGGATCCGCTTTTCTTTTTGTCATTACATGAATTTTTAGAGGCGCTCAACTTTAAATTTCATAAGTTTCTGAGTTAACAATTTTGGCGCACAGCAACGATGGCTATTTGCACCTTTTAGGACATAAGCTTGGTGGTCATTTGTGGAATACATTCTCCTGTACACTTCACTGGATTGGAAAAACTTGATATAAACCCCACTCCAAGCGAAGACGCTATTTTTTTTAATATTGAATAGTTGATTACTTTACCTGATAAAATTCGAAAACAGGTAATAGGTTCTTAAATGCCCATTAATGTCCATTAGCAAAATGCAAAATCAATTAACACTTCAAAAATCAGTTAACAAAAACACAATTATCAAAATGTAAGTCAACAAAATGCCCATTAACAAAAACTATAGCAGCTTTTGTTAATGGGGAAATATTAAAAAAAAAAAGATATTGGTACCCCTGGAATCCTTAGCTCCTTGGCTAGAAATAAAATGTTTAAAATATATGTAAATCCTGTTACATACAATATAAAATTACGGTAGAAAAATAAAGAACGAGGATAAAAACTAAACGATGACATCAGCAAAACAACGTAACATTGCTATAGAAGAGACGAGATTAGAACAAGTGCCAAATTTGAAGTATCTAGTGTCAGTCATCAATGAAGAAGGGAAATTGGACGAGGAAATAAAAAGAATAGGAGCAACCGGCACATTGTTAAATGCAATAAAGAACAACTTTTTAGCCAGCAAAAAAATCCCAGAAGAGACTATAACCGAGATTCTTAAAAAGGTTACCGTATCGATTCTTGCATATTCCAGCGAAACCTGTCCACCAATAGAAAAGCACAAAAGAAGAGCGCAAAGTATGGAAATGAGGTTCCTTAGAAAAATCTAAGGTAAAATTAAAATGGACCGCATTAGAAATAATACTTTCAGGAAAGATCTGAATACAAAACCTGTAAGGATTAGAGATGGGTCGTTCATGAACAAACCGGCTCACTGAGCCGGCTCAGTACACTGACCGAAGTGACACGGTTCACCAAATTGAAATGAGCCGGCTCACGGCTCACTGTATAGTTTCAAGTTTCAAGGATACGATTGGTCGGGCGATTGTGAACAGTGACCGGAGTGATCCGGATCTGGATCGATGTCATGTTGAACTTCGCGAGAACTTGGCTTGTAATGTATTATCATAAAGTGTATTTTGTCATCAATTTGTAGGGCAGTTTATTTGAAACTAATAGGGTTAGTCTGTATTTTCTTACAACCATACTATATAAAAATATTAAAAATATTGCCCAAATCCCAGATGTCCGATTTATAAGGGCAATAAACATCGCCATAAACTTAACACATCTGGTTTAAAATACAGTAGCTACATAAAGTGAATTGCTTGTTTCAAAAATGTTAGATAAGAGTCGGGGCTAAGCGACGTTCTACCTACGACCGACGACCGGCAACTGACTGACCTGTGTCTCGGGATCATGTTTAAAAGAACCGGCTCTAAGCAAGAGTCGGCTCTAAGCGACGTTCTACCGAACGACCGACCGACCTGTGTCTCGGGATCATGTTTACAAGAACCGGCTCTGAGCAAGAGTCGGTTCTAAGCGACGTTCTACCTACGACCGAACGACCGACCGACCTGCGTCTCGGGATCATGTTTACAGTTCATATATTGCAAGAATCGGCTCTAAGCAAGAGCCGGCTGTAAACGAGGTTCTACCTACGACCGACCTGTGTCTCGGGATCATATTTACAGTTTATATATTGCAAGAACCGGCTCTAAGCGACTTTCTACCTACGAACTAACGACCGTCCTGTGTTTCGGAGACATGTTTACTTAACCGGATCACTGAGCCGGATCAATGAACCGGTTCAACAAACTGAACGACCTCCACTGATCCGGTTCCGCAAACTGAGCCGAAATTCCCATCTCTAGTAAGGATCACCATACAAAAGGGGCAACTTAGGTGGTTTGGTCATTTACAAAGAATTAATGATCACAGAATGACCAGAACAATACTTGAAGCCAGGTTGACAGGCAAAAGGAAAGGAGGAAGACAATAAAAAACATCGAGTGAAGAAATAACCGCGGCGATAACAGATAGAGGGATACCAAGCAACGCAGCCCAAAAATTGTCCTAGAATAGGAAGCAGGGGCGTGATTTCTGGAAGAAAAAGCCATCTCAAACCCTCACAGCCTGACACCGAAAGGTATTAAAGGTTTAGGATTAAGTAAGAAAAATGGTACCAGTTACAAAAGAAGTCAACTCCCTACTGTATGGAATTATAACCATCAGTTATTATTTATAAGTGCAAAAGAAGTTAAATCATATTAACTAAAATAGAACATCAAACTTCAAGTTTCAAAAGTAGCTACATCCTTTTCTGTATGATAATCATGGATATTTTGTTACTATTATAAACTTTTTGCTAATTCTTTTTCCTAATATTAAAAAAAAAAAAAATGCTTGAAAATCATAAAAACGTAGTTTAATTCATCTTTTTCATCTCCGCGGGTTAGACCTTAAGGCCTTACGTTCCGAACCTTCACCCCATCTCTTTTTTAGTCTTGCCATGTTTTTTCCCTTTGAGTCTATGTTTGTAGTCTAATTTAGGAAGTCTTTCTTTGTCCATTCTCTGCAGATGGGCTATCCAATTAGTTCAGCTTTGGTCAGTTATATCCTGCAACGCATTTATCTCTAGTGCCCGGTTGTATAAAAGTCTTAAAACTAGATGTAAGCTAAAACTCATTAAAGCGCATTGCGTTACTAAGCAATTTACATCTAGTTTTAAAACTTTTATGCAACCGGGCAAGTCTGTTATAATGGACCTATTTTTCAGTTTATCGAGACACCTGCATCGTTTAACTGACGGTAGAAACTTCATTTCTGTCTACTGAACGTTGCTTATTTATCTTTTTGTTTGAGCTAATGTTTCACTGATGTATAATAATATTTGGTACAGCTGTTGTCTTGTAAAATTTGATTTGGGTTTCTCGTCGGGCCTTCTTATCAATGGACCTGTGGATCGTATTGTACATATGAAGGAATGTCGCTACCTTATTTTTAATATCGTTATCATTATGTGTACACTAAAAAAATTGACGTAATACTATACATATTGCTCCTGAATGTACACAGATTGAAAATATGGTCATAAAACCTGGAAACAAGAGGCCTACGCTCACCTTGGGCTGTCGTGCCAATGATGATATCATACCTAGTTGTTTTATGTGTTACATCCTTTGTATTTGAAACATGATATTTGTTCTAGCGTCTGGTTGTCAATTATATATTTTGTTTTCCTAACTGGGTATGGTCCCGAAAACACCATAACTTTAATTTAACTCATATAGATAATACAGAGAACGTAAACAGGGTTTATTGAAGTGTAGCAGAGTGCAACGGGCAGTGGCGGATTACCCAACAGGCAAATGCAGCAGTTGCTTCGGGCCTCGAATTTTAGGGGCCTCAAAATTATTAAATTATTTTAGATTTCATATGTTTAAATAAAATAATAATTTAAAAAAAATTAAATTACTTTAAAGACGAAGTTCATCATTTCCTTAAATTTGTTAAAGATGAAAATATTTCAACTCCAACCGAGATGTACAAGATATTGATTGATGGTTTACAATCTACATTCACAAATGTGGAAACTATTTTTAAATTTTTTTAACAATACCTATTTGTAATGTCAGTGGAGAACGATCATTTTCGGTATTCAAACGGGTAAAAATCTGTTTAAGAAATAGCTTTAGTCAAATACATTTATCGGAATTAGCAATTTTATGTATTGAAAAGATATACTTAATTCTTTTAATTAAAATTTATCAAATCGTATTTATCCAAATCATTTTTACCAAAAAGTGTACTAATGCATTCAGCTTATTTTAATTTTGTGTTTTTAATTTGTATGATATAGCTACGATTTGTGCACCCAAATGCACAACAGTTAACTATTTTAACTAATTTGAGTTTGAATCTACACAATAAAGCCCGACACCAGAGATGATAAAAGGCTCAACAATTAAGTATCTACAAAAATAAAAATAAAAAAATAGGTACCTAACCTTAAACAAGATCTTAAACTACATGTGCATACTAAACTACAAAAATATGAGTCCAAATATCACACAATATTAACACATAAAATACAATTGTTTATACGTAAAAAAAGGTTTTGAACAGTGTAACAGGCAAAATCTATTAAAAGATCTCTTAATTAAAAATCCCACCGCTGCCACCAGAAAATGTAACAGGTAAAAGCTAGTAAAGAATCCTATATGAAAATCATACCTTTGGCCACCAAAAATGGAACAGCCAGGGGGGGGGGGGGATGATGAATTTAACTAAACTGTAAAAACGGTGGGGGATGCCTGCCACCAACTAGTTTATATAAAATTAGGAAAATAAAAAGGGCTGAATTTACCTGCTTTTCTGTTGATAAGAATTTTAAAGTCAAACAAGTGGGAAAATTTATAATGGTAAATTTATTTTGTAAAAAGAAAAAAAAATTAAAATAACAAAAAAGTTAAAAAAAAAATATTAAATAAATGGAAAACCAAATATTTTAAAATGAATGATATTAAAAAAAATAAAATATTAAAGTTACAAGAATAAACTTACGTGGTCGACCGGACTCAGCTCTTGACTGGATCTGATGCATTACATATACACCAGACCTCAGCCAGGAACCAAGTCAATTACAATAAATTTTGATTCATATTTATACCAGACATAATTTGCTAATGTTATTATTTACAATATCTTTGAAATTATTTTGCAATGGTCCAATATTAATGCAGACACCTTTATTTTGGACGTTTGCCATTGCTGATAGTACTAGGCTAGAATAGTACAATATAATGAGTATTAGTATCAAAAAGATATAATACTTCAAGAGTAATATAAAAAATAAATTCGGACGTTTCGGAAACTGCTCAACAATCTGTTTCCGTCTTCAGCGATCACGAGAAGTGATAGGTTGTTGAGCAGTTTCCGAAACGTCCGAATTTATTTTTTATATTACTCTTGAAGTATTATATCTTTTTGATACTAATACTCATTATATTGTACTATTCTAGCCTAGTACTATCAGCAATGGCAAACGTCCAAAATAAAGGTGTCTGCGTTATTATTTATATTCTGTCTAACCTTCATAATAAAACTGTTAACACAGCAAAATTATGTATTGCATAAACACTCTACATATTGTTATGAATAATATCTTTACTATCAAAATAATTCTGATGGTGCAACTGTTACAACAGAAAAAAAACATTGTCTCAGATGTACACAATACATATGAATCATATCGAAAACACGTAATGTTTTGACCAGGATCAATATAGCATCCAGTGAAAAAGATGCAACACTTACAAAACGCTTAGGAGACAAGGTTATGTTATAATTATTTTTTTAATTGTTTATTGCCGGTTCAACATAATACAGATGTTATTCACAGCATTTTTGTATTATCCTATCTAATATGGCGTGGGGAACACGTAAATACCCTAGTTTATACATATGTTAATTTTAAGATTAATATTAATTTGTTTGGCAGGGTCGCGCACTGACACTTACTCGTCTTCTGAACTATATAGGTCTTGCGGTAAATGTCTCTTTAACCTTTTGTGAATACCTTTTTGCCCAATGTTAAATAAGATGGCACTTTCGTAGTTTTTCAAGTTTCTAATAGATCGTTTGGTAACTGTATTTATAAAGTCTTGAATTGGTGGCATTGACAGTTCATAGTGGAATTGTTCATTTCTGATGAACCAGGGTGAATTGGTAGCAGTTCTTAGCACTTTATTTTGAAAAACTTGTAACTTGTTGATGTTCCTTGCTGAAGTATTTCCCCAGACGTTGCAGGCATAGGTTAGCAGTGGACGGAGTAGCGATTTGTACAGTAGCATGGAGCAGTTTAATTTCAGCTTAGATTTTCGGTTGATTAGAGGGTATTGTTGTTGGAGCCTTGCGTAGGCAAGTTGCAGTTTTTTGTTGATGTGGATGCTCCACATTAGGCGTGTGTCGAGGTGTACACCTAGATATTTGACTGCGATGTCCTTTCTGTTCCATTCTACTGTGCTGCCGTTGATTTTAATTGTGTTGGGGCTGTAGACTCTTCTTAGTGTGAATATTTTACTTTCGCTTTTCATGGCGTTATATTCCACTTGTTGAACCACAGGCAGATGGTGTTTGAAGCGACTTGAAGCTCCTCTATGGCTGCGTCAAGGTTACCGTTTTGAGTTAGTATTGCAGTGTCATCGGCAAACATGGGAATAGTTGCGTTAGTAGTTGGGATGTGTCGTACATATATATTAAATAAGATTGGCCCGAGGATGCTGCCTTGTGGTACACCTGCTTTTATATTCTTCGATGACGACACTTCATTGTTGATCTTTAATGTGAATGTTCGTTCTCCCAGGAATGAGAATAGAATAGTGGCAATATAAGGTGGCAGTCGCAGGGTCAGTATCTTGTATTTTAATCCTTCCTAAAATAATTGTTATAATTCTCTTTATTATCTCTAGGGTTTTACTGCTTAATAGCTTATAGTTCTGCGCTGTTTTGTTCAGCCGGTGGATATTAATCTGTAGGTCATTTTATGTGCAGAAAACTAAAACTTGGTCATCGGCAAAAAGAGTCGTTTCATGAATATGTCCAATATCAGCTAGATCCAGTTATAAAACCAGTTAAGATCATTATATTTTAATTAATGTAAATTATATTTCTGATGCCATATTATACACATTTCGTTTTACTAAAACAATGATTTTTTTTCTTAACTAAAAAAACAAGGTCTTATCGATAGCTTGAATAGGAAAAAATATATTTACAAGTTTTTTCGCTCCAAAAAAATAATAATAAATAAATAAATAAATGTCAAGTTGGTTTGATTGCTTTTACTTATAGGTTACTTAAATGAAAACTATAAAGTTTTGCTAATATTTTTATTTCTCTTGCTGACGGCAGTTTCGGCGTTGACCATTTTGAAAGCTGCAATAATCTTGCTGTTTTTGTAGCTTTGAAAATAGTTAATACCGAAACTTCAGTCAGCCTGACGAATAAAAATATTCATAAAACTTTACAGTGTTTCATTTAAGAACCTATTACAGGTCAAATCCCATTATAACAAAATTCATGAGACCATAACAAATATTTCATTATAATGAATATGGAAGAAAAAACCGTGTTTTATTTAAGAATTTAAAAGTTGTATAAATACACTTTTTTTCCAAAGAATGCTAGATATTTTTTACTGCATATTTTCATAATGTCAAATATAATTTCATTTTCAACACTACATAATAGTTGACCAACAAAAAGGCAAATTGTCGGCATGGGGAGAGACAAGAAAAGAGTTCTTTTGAAGGTGTGAAATGGACATAAGAGAAGCAGAAAGAAAGTAAATAAAAAAGGTTTTTAGAAATTACTATAAGTTAGATATGTAAACACAAGTATCAAAACATATCAGAGCGTATTATAAAATTTCAAATATAAACATCGTTTTATTTAGCGATACCAATACAAATGTCCTTTTATTAAAAAAACACTTTTAAAATTTGTAAATCTTCAAAATGACTATCGAACACAAACTAAATAAGTATGACTTCAAAAATTAAAATAAAAGAGTAAAGAGCAATATTAGTCTATAATTCACATGCAAAAAAAATCGATTTAGTTATTTTTTCGCCACTAAATTTGTCATTGAAGTTATGACGCAAAATGACCAACTGCGTTGATTTAACGACTGACCTATATTAACTAAATTTGATATCATGAATATGTGAGGATAGGGAAGGAATATAGTAAGGAATTTTGCCGAGAGGCTGTCACGGCAGAATACCTTGTTGATCGGCCTTTTATAATTTTTAGATGAGGTTCTTCGTCACTTTTTTCTCTTTCTCTCACTATTAGTGATTCTTCTCGAGAATTTCTCGAGAAAAAGTTTTAATTCTCATTTTTCATTTCTCGAGAAATGTAAAATTTACTCGACGCCTTTAGTTTATTACTTTAAATGTGATTATAATTTTAACATGTTTTTATCCTCTACAATATATTCAACATTAAAAAAAGATGTATATTCTAATAATTATATAATTATTTATCTCGAGATTTCTCGAGAATTCTCGAGAAAATAAGTCTAATGTCGAGAAATCAGAAACACTACCCACTATCGATTTAATTCTTTAGCTAATTCTTCTAGGGCTCTATTGGAGAGCGGTTGCACAGGCGAATTAAGCGGTGGACGGACTGGGCGGACCCGGAGCCCACCGAGGCCTATATACAAATATTTCCATTCTATTTAAAATAATAGAGGGCCCATTTTAGTTTTACCGCCCAGGGCCCCCAAGCAACTTAATCCGTCACTGAGCGGTTGCTCGTAGCTATCCAAACAATCTGTCACATCTTCAGCTGTAACATCATCCAATAGCACCACACGCACCCTGATAATGTCATTAATAACATATCCGCTTTCTCTAATCCTTTGACATCGTGGATAAATGGAAGAAGTTTGCGAAACACTCCATTACTGATGACATTTCGTCCCAAGCTGCCTTGATGTTGTTAAACCCTTAAATAAAAGACCGCCAATTGTTTTGTCTGAAATGACCAAAATTACGTTATTTTAAATCTGCGACCGGAGTTATTATGAATCGGCGTAAACGAAACCGTCGGAAATCGGGGACTACCTATGATAAAATTTTTATTTCGTTAAAACTGAATTCATTAAACATTTATATACGTTTGTTTGATTCAAGAAAAAATATACGTTGTTGTGAAAATTTCGTTACTTTGTTACGGCATTTGTAGTAATTATATTTGACCTGTAGCTATTTTTTTAGGAGTATATTTTTAGACTCAGGCATAGAAATTTCGAATTATATAATTTAAAATACTGCAGCTTGACCCGTTTATTATGTAATGTTTACTTCCATTATGCGCAAATCTTAGGTTATATTTCAAATTTTTTACGTATAAAAGACCGGTTTCAGTATAAGAATATTTTAAACATAAATATTAAAATCAAGTCTATATCACACTGCTCAACATTAAAAATCCCTTATGTTATGATAGATATTTTCTGTAATATATCTGTTAATATAAAAATAAAAATATAGTGTTACATATAACATTTTATCATAAAATGATGAACGTTTACTGAAAATTGATAGTGTTAATTGTCAATAATGATTTTTATAATGTAAGTCTTGTTTTGCTAAACAGGCACTGACCTTTGAATGATAGAGTTAGAGTGAGGATAGACAAGGACAAAATATAGACAAAAACAAATTTGAAAGTATAATTCCAGACATGAGTATTACAAGTGACTTTTAATTTATTCAGAACAGAACGAATTTATTTTTTATTAGGTGGTGGGGTAGGAAATTTTGGATTTTAAATTAGGTGACACATGACATATATGCAAACCTTTCAATAAAGTAACCAGAATTTGAAAATACCAAACTAGAATAAATATAAAAAATTGATGTGAAGTGTGAATATTCACACATTTCAGGGTTTCGCAGGTATATAATAAGTGAAGGCGGCATGCTGAGTGTGTAGGACAAATTTTACTTTGTAGTAATCACGGCAAAATGAACGATATTTTTAAAATAATTTATCGTCTGCTAATCATATAATAAGACTGGTTATTAAATTTACGCTCTTAAAAATTAAATGCAACATTTGACAAAATATAACTAGAATTTTGACAAAATAATTTCAACATAATAAAAATGCAAAAAAAAAAACAGAAAAAATAAAATTCACTCCGTACTCGAAACCCTTCGTTTCCAGCGAATTTTAGCTTACGACACCAGTGCTCTAACCACTACGCTATCGTAGACCTTGCATGTGGGTGTCTTACATTGGTATAACTTTTGTACTTTGTGAACCAAAAACCACAAAAAATGCGTTATTTTCCGAAAACATAATCTGATCAAAAATTCCTGTTGTACTATTTCGGTTCACACCAATATACATTACTTAGAATTTTTTTAGATTTTTAGTTTAAACCATCTGGGCTGCAGGGTGTGGGACAAAATTTTTTTTGCACAATTTTGACAAAAATCGCATCAAAATAATTTATTTTTCAAAAATAAAAATTTGATCGTTAATCCACGTACTAAGAGCTTTCATTTGATACCCTACTCATAATTTAAAAAAAATATTTTTGTTTTCGATGAGCACATATTTGTTTATATTTTTAGGGGGGTATGTTTTTTAGATGTTTTAGTATTTTTCCTATGTGCGGGTCAAAGAGTTGTATAAGCATGCCAAATTTCAACTCTCTAGGTTTAGCCGTTTGGCTACAATTTTTACCGAACAGACAGACAGACAGACAGACAGACGACAAAATGACGGTATAAGGGTTTTTTGGTCATACCTACAAAACCCTAAAAAGGATTACTTCATGTACAGAGGCTATTTTGGACCTCTTCTACTTTTGAATTATAGTCAACAATATTCATATTATTCACATTATTGTTATTACTATTATTACAACTAAGAGCAGAAGTCATAAGACTTGTATAGGTCTAATAATATACAATTAGTATGTGCAAAAACAAACATATAAAAAAATGTAAACAAAGAATGATGGAGAAAAAACAGAACAAAGTAAGTTAAACTAATTCTTAACAGTAAACTTAAACTAGAAATAAACATAAATTCATTGTTCTAAGACTAAATATAAGTCCAAATTATTCTTAAAATTGTTCACACCATTCAAAATCACAACTTGTTCAGGTAAATTGTCCCAAATTTTCAAGATACGGTTAATTAAAAAATTAGATCGCACATTTTTTTTTTTTAAACCTCATGCTTTAATTTAAAAACTTCCACGCTGACGGCTACGCGATACGCGCTTTTAAGTCAGCTATATTAATTAAGAAATGGGGCCAAGCACAGATCCTTGTGGAATACCACTAAGTACATGAATACCATTGATCCAATGTAGCAATTTTCCACTTATACCCTAATGTTCCAGTTTGTGTAGGCCCTCTACCAATAACTATAACAGTAGAATAGTTATTTAACCTCCAATTGGTATAATAGTAGAGTTAGGAAATAATTTCATTCAGCAAATAATTTCGTTCACTTGGATCTGGGAATTGAGGACCTTTTTTTTGCTCTTCACTTGGAACTGGGAGGTGAGGACCTTTTTTTTTGCTCTTCACTTGGATTTGGGAGGTGAGGACCTTTTTTTTTGCTCTTCACTTGGATCTGGGAGGTGAGGACCTTTTTTTTGCTCTTCACTTGGATCTGGGAGGTGAGGACCTTTTTTTTAACTATAACGTGTTTATTTTTTGGACGTCAGCATTTTTATTTTATTTTTTTAATCTCTTCTAGTCAGGTTCACCCCGGGGGACTTGCAAAGTATACGGAGCACGGCATCCAGACATCGTTTCCCTAAAACATAAAATTATCTAGAAATGCACAAAAATAACCAATAATCAACTCGCCAATGTGCGGAGAAATTTTATGACAGACTTGGTTTCTGCTTAGTAGTGAATGGCGATATATTTGAACATTTGCTATAAAATATAATTATTTATTTATTAATAAAATTACTATATTTATGATAAATTGAATTTATTATTTAGATTACTAGTCTTTCATGTTCAATTGTTTAAAAAGCATGGCTACTTGATAAAGAATGCTTTATAAAATTTATAATTTTTAAATTTACTCGGAAGTAGTTGGCCACTTTTTTTGTTTTCTGTAGACTCCCCTACCTGCCTAATATTAAATTTTCCTAAACTTATTTACTTCAAATATGTTTTTGTCAACTGACACAGTGCTGCTCACTTAGAGGTTTTTTTTTTTAGTAGACAATTGTAAAAAAAGAAAATCATGTACAATTTTTATTCATACCTTTATTGAAAAGACACAAAATGCAAGCATATATCTGGATTTGGAACGAAACCAATCAGAACATAGTAAAATTCTTACATAAAATTAATACACAAATAATGCTGTTAATGAGAGGGATGGACCTGATGCCCTGATAGCAATTGTTCAATATTTGGCTTCAAATTAGTGAGGTATAGTCTTAAATCTCCAAGTCCAGTGATAAAAACTTGCACATGAACGTAATACACCCAGAAACAGATAGGTACTTAATTTTTTTTATGAAATATAATTAATATATATAAGTAATTTCTATGTCTATTATAAGTATTATGTACATACTATCTGTGTTAGGTGTAATAAGACATTTACGGAACGCCTAAATATTGATGATGACCTGCCTAAATGGGGTCTGCTCACGAGTACCACCATTTATCTCGTGCACCCCCAATTTTTTTTTCTCGCTGGTGTGGTCCCCCTGCAAATCGAAATCGACCCTTGAGGTCCATATAGACACCCAAGGGGTCTCTATTGGTCTCTTTGGGAATCATGAGTTCAGAATAAAGAAACGATTATATTGTTCTGCTTGAAACTGAAATGTATCACTTATCATTACGTTACAGTAAAAATGTACCTAACAAAAACCGTGCTACGCTCGGGTACTCCAGCTAGTTATATATATATTTTTAAGCAAATGTCTTGATTTTTCAATGCTCGGTAATAATTTTGTGTTTATACTAGCTAGTTGGAAAATAGGTTAAAATATACTATTTATAATGATAAGTATGACTGATAAAAATGTTTAATCTTCTCAGACGCACATTTAAATTATCTAATTTTAGAAAATAAATAAATAACAATAGAACCTGTATATAATAGATAAGATTTTTTCGAAACTATTTTGTGTACGTGGACCCAACCACATGTTAATGTTATGGTCTGTCTGTCACGGTCTGGAGTCTGCGATGACCTTCACGCACATGCGTACGAAACTAGGACCAGGATTACCAAATACAGGGTTGCCACAAATTCAGTGGTGTCCGTAAATAATATAATAATAGAAATTCAGTGATTGTCCATCTAAAATTTATGTACAATATTCTACAAAAAATAACCGGATGACTAGGGTTATCATATCCTGGTCATTAGAAAAGAGGACATCTAAAATGGTTAATGTTTATATAATTATCTTATTTATCTTCCTGTGCCCATTTATATTTATCTGAAGATTGTATTTCTTTTAGTATTGTTTTATTACCTTTGATACAAATATGTCATAAGTAGATATAAAAATTACGATCTGCCCCTCCCGGATTCGCTCGGAGACATGCGTTATTAATGACCTAATTTCTTTTGGAACTTACATTCAGGGCCGTATTTATCATTAGGCGCATGATGCGATAGCTGGCGGCCCCTCTTAACAGAGTTGCACTATCTTTAAAATGTTTGTTCAAACCACATACTCATTTATTATAACTTAAAATATTATTATTTTAATAATGGGAGTTACGGGGGGATACATTAAACCAAACTTTTCAAATATCTCACTTATTATTGACTTAACAGAAAAAACCTGTATTGATTATAATAAGAAAACAATTATAAAATTGAAATATCTCATTTATCATATACTTAACAGCAAAATGAATATAAGAAAGGTTTTTAAGGATGAAGAAACGATTCTTCTCTGTTCACTGCAGTTTTTAATAAGATATATTTGGAAAGTTATGGGGAGCACTACCTACAAACTTGAAAGATCTCACTTGATCTCTCTCAATGACCGACGTCAAAAGTTGCCAGAGGTAGTAGAGGTTGTTGGAATATCGAAGAAATTCTATGTCAGACTGGTTTGGTAACGTGGGTCCATTATTACATACCAGGGAACAAGGAATACTCCAAAAAGTTGATTCATCGCGGTTCCTCTACTCGTAAGAAGACAAAAATGTCCCATCAGCCGGATAGTATCTACATTTTGGGACGCGAAAGGAATCTTGTACATTGACTGTCGCCCAAACGGCGAAACTTTTCTTAAGTTTAAGTTATTCCTTAAAACAAATGTTAAAACATTCCAACAAAAAAACTAATAAATTATACTGATTTACAATGTCTAATATTTGACACTTCAGGTGGATTCATGACGCAAATGACCCGCTAACTGGTAGCCAAATTATTGTACTAAATACTGCATTACAGTTTGAATTCATTAGATATATTTTAGTGTCGAATTCTTGTTACAATGTCGAGAGAATTTGTGAAAAACCATAAAAGCAGAACAAATTGGAGTGTTTTTTGTTGTCATTCAAAAAAGGACAAAAATAGGCATTTTAGTTTTTTTACTTTTCCTAAGAAAAATAGAGGGAAAGTTAATATTAAGTCCAAATTGGGAAATTATTTGGTTATGAACAGCAGGAAGGCGTGGGAATATGTTTTGAGTTACTGTAAAAAAGTAACTGATACTATGTTAGTCTGTTCATTGCATTTTTCGCGAGGTGAATACAGAACAACAAAACTGCACTAATATGCTTGCACCTGCTTTACAGGTAATCTAATGCACCACATAAAATATCTGCCCGGAATTTAACACCTGCTCGCCTACAAATTACACTTCAATAAATCTACTGAAATTAAACTTTAAATACTGTAATTTGATACCCACCTTCTGTTGTATATCTCGATACATGTGTAGCGCTTAAAAATTCAAGAATGTCGCATATTTTTATTCGCATTTTAATGAAAATTAAATTTTATAATGACAGTTTACCCCATCGTAAAATATTTAATGTAAGTACGATTTACGAGTGATAGGAGTCGGAGTCGGTTCTCAAAAATACCGACTCGTTTATTTTTCTGCCGACTTCCCATTCCTGTTGCAAACATTGCTTACTGAAAGGTATTTTAATTAAATTAAGTTTTTATTAAAATAGGAATTAATTTTTATTTTCCTTCTATCTATTTTAATAATATTGACGTTAAGTCGTGTTTTTCTTCAAAAATTTGAATTTAATGTCGACGCCCCTATGAGCTCGCTACTGCGCTTTAGATCATCGCGACATACACATTAGAAACCACTGGTTTAAATAGAATTTATTCTAAATTTCAATATGAGATATATTTATCACGTATTCTGTAAATGCACTCATCGCTTAGAAATATATATCAAA
The DNA here is from genome assembly GCA_963971575.1 of Liopterus haemorrhoidalis. Taxonomy (NCBI): domain Eukaryota; kingdom Metazoa; phylum Arthropoda; class Insecta; order Coleoptera; family Dytiscidae; genus Liopterus; species Liopterus haemorrhoidalis. The sequence continues at coordinate 7,659,374 of OZ020614.1, forward strand.
ATGCATTGTTGACAAAGTTATGAAATACAGATAAGTAAAGTTCATTGAACTTAAACGTTGCATTCACTTTACGGTAGGCTGAGGCCACTGGCTTGTTGCTAAAGCTAGTAAAAAATACAAGCAAGGACTTTAGTTGCATTACAAAATGTTTAACTTTTAAAGAACTGATAGTAATGGACTACAACATGCTGGTAATTTACAGGAATGTATTCAGAAATATTGTTAATATATTATTCCTACCAGTAGTGTAGCAACTTCAAGCTGCGCTGGTGTGCAGAAAAATGCGCCCTAAGATTGGCAATACTTAATTAAAATTACGATATTTATTTGAAGAACATTTTAGAAAACCAACAATACAACTAAAAATGGTTTTTAAAAGAAGAAAAAATAAATAAATAAACGAATAATAGTAAAAAATTACCAAGAATTTTATAGGTGCACATTTAGTGTTTAAAGCAGTTTTTTTTCGACTTTTAGCTTCCACAAAAATATCTATTAAATCTTCATAATTCTTTGATCTTGCACGATCGTTTTGAACACTAATTAATGTTGTCACTCAACCGCTGTTGTCCTATAGTACTCCTTAGATATTTTTTTATAATTTTTAACTTTGAAAATGACTTCTCAGTGACGCAGATGTACATATATCGTCGAAACTGGATAAAATTGTACTGTAGTCTATTAAAAATATTTCGGCAAGTTTTCTTGTACTGGAACATAATTTAATTTTGTCCAACAATGCTAATCGAAAACTCAGTATCTGCTGAGGAAATGCGTTTGTTAAATCCGTACTACATTTTTCTTGTAGTAATTTAGCGCTGTTCAATAAATCGTCAACCGATACTACTTGCAGGTACTTAGGATTGAGTATTTTAAATTTTGATACAACGGTAAAAAATCCATTTGATCGCATTTTAGTTGACAGGTGACAATGTCCATAATAGTATTAAATGTTGTGACGCGAAATTTGTGTTGTTGATTTGAGAAACAGAACCAAATTTCGACGAAATATTTTTTAATAATTCTTTGTCACTGATTTTGAAATTGAGTATCAATTCCCCAAGTTTTTGCCAAAACAACTGCATCTTCTCTTAGGGTATTAAAATTTTCTCTTAATTGTTTTAATTCATTATGAGCATTACGAAGTAAATTTTCAGCTTGGATTAAATCATAATTAACTCATTGCAACACTAATGAAAAGACATAATTTGTTCATACATACAATTATAATCAATAACAACCTTGGGTTTTTGCAATGTATTCGCAGTCTGTCGGTCAGTTTTTACAGTGCCTGTCATTTGAATGTCTGAATGAATAGTTGATAGCAGACGAATAGGCTTTTTGTCTATCCATCGTATTACAGCTATATCATGGCTGAACAAAATATTGATGTCACCACGTTTCAATGATTTCTGTTTTTAATTTTTAATAAATATTAATTTGAAATTAATAATTTATGGTCAATCGCCGGCTGAGTGGCTCAATGCTAAAATGACTTTGGCTGGCGATTCGCCGGCTTTGTGTTGCAATGGGTTAATTTATTGTAACATTTTTGATACAAAAATTTTCTATTTTATTTTTCAAACCCTTTATTTCATTTCTGTTATTACTTTTTAAAATAATTTTCGTTCAATTTTGCATTTTCGTTTAGTGAATGTTGGTATCTAAACACATTGCAAATTCATCATGGCACCGTATACTGTGCAGCAACGCATAAATATCGTGCAAGTATATTATGAAAACAAGCGATCAGTTACGATTACGCGAAGAAAACTTCGACCACTTTTTGAACGGAATAATGTTCCAGGTGAGCGTGCAATTTGTGAACTACTGCAAAAATTTGAAATAAGTGGTATGCTTATTGATACACCAAGAGTTCGCTATCAACACAGAGGTCGTTCAGGTGAAAATATTACTCGTATACGTGATAGTGTGCAAGAAGAACCAAGCACGTCAATCCGTCACCGTTCACAGCAATTGAATCTTTCATATGGCACTACTCAACGAATTTTAAAAAAGACCTGCATTTAAAGGCGTATAAAATTCAATTGACGCAAGAACTGAAAGCAGCGGACCACCAGAAACGCCGTACATTTGTGAAATGGGTTTTAGAAACACAGAAGTTTATGCTGATTTTTGCAAAAAAATCATATGGAGCGCTGAAGCTCATTTTCTTTTGAATGGGTTTGTTAATCGCCAAAATTGTCGCATCTGGGGTAGTGAAAACCCACATGCTGTTCAAGAAAAACCAATGCATCCACAAAAATGCACTGTTTGGTGTACATTATGGGGTGGAGAAATCATTGGCCCGTTACTTTTTTGAGGACGAAGCTGGTAACGCTGTTACTATCAATGGTGTACGCTATCGGGAGATGCTAAACAACTTTTTTTTCAATTAAACCAACGATTTGAATTCACGTGACATGTGGTTTCAACAGGATGAAGCTACATGTCACACAGCACGTGAAACACTCACTTTACTTCAAACCAAATTTCCTGGTCATGTTGTCTCTCAGAGGGGCGACATCAATTGGCCAGCGAGATCTTGCGATCTAACCCCATTAGACATTTTTCTCTGGGGCTATTTGAAGGAAAGGGTCTATGTCAACAAACCTGCTACGATTCCAGAACTAATTCAAGTTCAATTGCAATTAACGAATCATACCTGGAAGACCAACGAGTCGAACACAGTTTCTTTAATATAACGGATTTTACAAGTGATTGTTTAAGTAATTCCCATCTTTTTACACTGTTATTAAAAAATACAAAAATTTGGCCATCAATATTAAAAAATTCTGAAGCTTGTTGCCGGCGGCTATAATGTATTCAATCGGTCCGCGGAATAACTATCATTCGTTCTCACTCGTTCGCTGTTGCGATGATTGGACGTTCAGTATTGCGCGTTTTTGTCGGCCAAAGAACTCGCAAGGATTTTATGGTGAATGAGTAAGAACACATTTCCCGCGTATTTCCTGAAATGGAATTTACTTTAGTTTGAAATTTTTCATCAATTCGGCGCCCTATAATTTTATTTTTGGGCCGCGTCGGTGTGCACTCGCACTGCCAGCACCCCCGGTAGCTACGCCTCTGATTCTCACAAATCAGTATAGTACGCAGAACCTAATATGGGAGGACAGTCAAGGTGTTTTTCTTTATACATATATGCTATGTTACAACAGAAGTCCAAGTTTAAAAGGATGTATTTTATTCTCAAAACTGTACATGATAAACTTCTCTATTAGACCGTAGGCATTATCTTAGGAACCATAAATTATAGTTTCGTAATAGAGAAATTCGTTTGAAATTTATATTAATTAACTTTTAAATAACGCCCAGGTATAACACCTAAATCCAGTGGCGTACGCAAAAGGAGCCAAAACGCCTTATATGAAATATACAAAATAATACGCGGAAGGTTAAAAAAACATTTATTAAAGTAAAATACTTATTATAGATAGTCCTTTTTTTAAGATTGCAGCGCCAAGGTGGTCGAAACTAATGTAATAGACAACAAAAACTTTTTGATGTATTGTAATCGGACATCTAGAAGGAATTTAATTATTTTTTTATGTCTTGATTTGTGTTTTCTTGTATTTTATTGTCTATTAGATTAGTTAAACAAATACCGCCAGATAGAGTCTCTCTTATGACCATTTGACTCAAATCTCCTTCAAAGTATTCACCTACGTTCTTCACACACTAATACCAGCATTTCTTATACCCTTTTCTACTAGATGTTTAAGAGCCGATGTGAAACCCAGGCTGAGTTCAAGTGTTGGTGTGAAAGCACAGGACCTCGCTTTAACACAAGCTAAGTTTAAAACGGAGATCTGCTTGTTAAAGATAATACGTATTGCTAACGTAATTTTTAATATAAAAACAACATTTTATATTATCATAAACAAGAATACTGTATTATATCGACGTTATAAGAAGTTTATACTTATTGTTATAATTAAATTAGTTATTTTAATAATGTATTTAATACAATACAGAGCTGCAATACTAAAAGTAAAATGTATCGGTTTATATGTTACTACAGGTGTAATATATTCTTTATTGTAGGTTGGAATCAAATATCCATATGTGTTCAATAATAATTCAAAATGTGCGTCTGCGCAGACAGTTCAATATTAGTAATTTCCTGACGCTAACTTACGAATAAAATTACTGTAGCTGATGGCAGCACCGGAGATTTAAACATCTAGTGTGAAAGCAAACCGATCTTAAACATTGGTGGACTTTAAGTTCACTTAACATAAAGTTCTAGTGTGAAAAGGGTACTACACTTATAATAGTACCGGAAGCAGTGGTACCACCCAGTCGATTTTAGGAAACCGGTTGTAAAAATTTTAAGCGTTTATTCGGAAACTGGTTATTAAAGTTTATAGCGGATTAAACCGTCCATATTTTTATTTGTAGTTATATTTATTTATTTACCTCCCCCCTATGAGTGGACCCAACATTTTTTGAGGGGGGTGATTTAATAAATTGGACAGTAAAATACAAATATTTATAATTCCTCCCCAACCCTCTTCCTTTAAGTTTCCCAGGGAGGATCCAGGAAGTATTTTTTCGTGATCACTCGTTACTGCTTTGATATTTGAAATCGTCTGAAAGCGTTTCCCCTTTCATAGTTATCTTTACGTGAGAGAAAAGTCAGTAGTCTCAGGTTACAAGACCTGGTGAATATGATGAATGCGGACACTGTAATTTTTAATTCACCAAAAACTGCCATCTTTGAATTGAAGTGTTGTCATAATGCTGAATGATTTTTTTTTGTGACTTTTTTGCGTATCATCAATCGTTCTAATACGCCTTTATTCAGATCCCATTAAATCGAATAATTTCTCTGTTTCACCTTCCAGGTTTTTGTTCAATCAAAAACAGATTTTTTTCATCATTAACTGACACAACCGCTATGAAATCGCTCAAACCAATTGTAAACTGCCTAGAAGTTCATTGCAGCTCCATAAAAAAGCACAAACATTTCATGATTTTCTTTGCAGTTTTCAAATTGGTGAAACAATTAGCCTTCCTAATAACATTATAACACAATACAATGCCTCACAAGTCCGTAGGTCCAGCATTTAGAAATATAAATATTTATTTAAATTTTGATATTTCCTCTAGTATTTATTGAGTCTTTTTTTTCAGAATTTCCATACACAAAATCCGGTGTTTCAAAAGTTTCCAAATGAAATTAGAGAATACAGTAAACATGGATTGGAGAGGAAGGCTGGATATGCGCAGAGCGAGAGTGATTCGGATTCAGATGATGAGAAAATCAGGAAAAATCACAAAGTAAGTATGTTAATATTTATACAACTTTAGGTAGGAGAGCATTAGAGAATGGAGTAAGGTGGATGGTAGAAATTATTTTACACTATTTCTCGTGACAATACAGTTCTGATGTCGAGAAAAAATTGTTATTAAAAGCAGATCCACAGCACACAAATTTCTAGATGAGAAAGTAACATTCACACCATGATTTGTCACAATAATGCAATTTTGGGATGATTGCAAAAAACATTATAATTAGTGATGTGTCGGATCACATAAAAGCCAGATCCGCGGATACAGATACGAATTATGTGCGTCAAGATCCGCGGATACGAACGCGGATCTTGCATTGCAGTAGAAAAACGAACGACCTCGAAGCGATAGTTGAAGATGTGTCGTGTAGTTCCTACAAATCAAAGCATGCAAACTGATGGTACGAACACGTAGAAAGATTATTACCGGCGCTCATAAACGCTTGCTAACTTGCGCCGACCTGCGAGAATAAATATTGCTTTACTTTCAATTATACCCGGGCACGTAGAACGCTTATTGGCGCTTAAAACATACGCCGATTAGTAACAGAAATCTTTGAAACATTATTTATCAGCTTTCAAGAACCTGAAAATCAGTTTTCTGATATTTTATTGATTTTTTTTTATAGTTATTAATAAAATTTCTTTGATGTTGCGAATTACCAATATTTACAATTACTTATTGGGAGAATAAATTTTATTATTTTGTTATGAATTTGCTTTCCAACGTATAGTCTGCATAAGTGACATGTTTTAGTAGATATATTACTCCCCCAAGAAACTACAGAATTATTTATTATAAACCAAGCCACTTTTTGGTGACGAAATTTTGGTAAACAGGCACTGGTAATAATGTTTCTACGACTGTTCTCGGTATTTTTAGTACAATCGAAATTTGGCAGTTACTTTTGCTACTTTTATGGTAGGCTATTGATAACGAAGGCATTTCAATTGGAAGTTTCGGCATGTTGATAACCACAAACACTAAAACTCGTAAACAAAGGCACGTCACAAGAATGGCAAAACTTCAAAAATATTTTCTCCGCAAAGGCAAAAAGGAAACTAAAAATATCATTCATATGTAAAATGTAATGTCATTACCTTTAAACAATAGAAAAAGGATGGTATTAGCTACCTGTTTCAGGATAATCCACCCGAAAGTTGTAATGGGAAATGGGGTTTTACCCTTTATATTGTTATTTCTGGGAAAATTGTGTATAACAAAGATTAATAATATACATATTATTCATAACAGTAAGAAAAATAAATAGTTCTTGTCTGTCCAAATTAAAGCATTAAAATATTTCCCCAAATACAACCCTTACTAGTAACCAATAGCGCCCCTGCTGTGAAAGGCCTACCTGTTATGAAGTCAAGTGAAAACACTATATCTATGGACACTGCTTAATTATTTGCATCTGGAGGTTAAGACATTTAAAGTAAGTTTACTATGTTATATATTTATTATTATTATTATTTTTTTTTCAGGGAGAATCAGAATTCTGGCGCAGGAAAATGCGAACCATTCACGGCCTTTTGGATGTAAACAAGGACGGTGTTGTTTCCTTCGATGACTTCAAATTATTAACCGATAAATTCGTCAGTCTAGGTCACTTGAGTCCAGAAAAAACTGCTGAATTCCGTCATTGTATTAAGGTATGCTACATAAAAATATATATGTAAACAAATAAGGGATCTATTGTTTAAATAAAACTCAAGTTGTTCACAGACTATTTTATTCTAAGTATTCACTCTTACAACGTAGGAAAACATCTGATCTCTCTATCAAATTCTACGTGTGTTTTATAAAAACCAATTACTGTAATGAGTAGTCATCGTTATCGTTAATGACTCGTCATCATTAGTGGGTCCAGATTACGGATTGCATATAGATAACATTTTATGGTGACGTAACAGGGCTACGTGGAAGGCTAGATGCTAACATATATATATGTGAAGTATAAATTTTCACTTATTTCAGGGTTTTGTAGGTATTTAATAAGTGTAAGAAGTCAACAGAATGCTAAATATTTAGGACACTATTTTTTCTATAACCATATCAATACGACAGTTTTTTTGATGATAATTTTTATTCGATATTTGAGTACTAAGAGCTTCCATTTAATTATTTTAAATAACTGCGAAAATTTTGCGAATAAAATTTAAATTTACAAATCCCAGCGATTTTTTTTTGCCTTTGCTTCGTATCTAAGCCTTCATTAAATTAATAAGAAATATATTGATAAATTGCTCCTAATTTTTTAATTTCAAAAACGTATTTCACACTGTTAACAATGTGCTATTGGATTTATAAGTATTTCACTATAAGTGATTTATTCCTTTTTGATACCTTAAAAACAAGAAATATAACAATAGGCGAAGTTTACACACGTGAACTCGGATTCTCAGCTGTTAAAAAAGTTTATTACATTTTTAATTTCAAAAAAGACACACACTACCTTAGCCATAATTACAAACAATCCATAACATTATTAGCCATAATTTACCAATGAATTAAAATTTTGTCAAAAACAGAAAAACTGCGATATTTTCCAAAAACGAAATCTGATCAAATATTCCTCTCGTACAAGTTACCAGTTTAGATCAATGTACATTACTAAGAATTTTTTCAAATTTTTATTTTAACCCCTTTCCATAAAATGGCCTGGGATAATATTTTCTTATAGCACTATCCAACGATATCCAACTCGACATACGTTACCATTTAAAAAAACAAATGTGTCCTTCATATCCTGTACTACATATCTTGTACCAGTTTGTTCAAAAAAAAAAAAAAAAAAATCCTTCCATTCGCTTCTTTGGGAAGACTTTGGTGATAAAAAATTTTCCCCGACTTGCTCAAACATCGCGTTTTCGAGAAAAAATATGTTCCTTCTATTTTGACCTATATACTTCGCGTGTGAAGTTCACATAACAAAACATTTACCACAACCATGGGTGCCCGCAGAATTTTTCTCAAGTGGGAGCAAAATATGATGGCATATTTTTGAAAATATTTAGAAATGATTAAACTTTCATAAACACAGAACAATATTTAAATATAAACTCATAAGATCATTTACAAATTAGCATTAATAACTTTTTCTATAAAATCTACTCTATTATTACTATTATTAGTAATTTTCCCTGTTCACATTTCACGTACTCAAATCGAATAAACGATCATCCGGCATAGCTGACGTAATAATAATTGGAATAATAGTGTTTATAGGTTCGTTCCAGACCCAGTTTGACTGTACACTTTACTTATGTAGTTAGCTGTCATCAACTCTCTTTAGCTTCCGCCTGGAAAATGAGCACGTCACGGAAAAAAAGTACAATTTCTATATACGCGCAGTATTCTATCTGTCATTGGGCCCCGTAATTATCGTTTTCCGGGCAATGAGACTGAAATACTGTCTTCCCGGACCGGAATAATGTGTTACCAGGGCCCGGGTCTTCTCTCGCCGTCCCTGCTTACCCTCTCCAAGATCCGAGGTACTCCAGTGCTGCGACGTCCCTTAATGAAAACTTGAAACGAATAAATGCACATGAACTAAATATGAACATTTGATAAATATAAAATACACATAAAACAAATAGTTCTAATATAAAATAAACAAATATAAAAATAAATAAAATTGAAAACATAGCAGCATAAGGGTTTGGAATAAAACACTTTAAAGTTGAGACTCCAGGTTAGGACAAGTGCCCCCCTTGTCCCTTACCAGAGCCGTAGCAATTTTTTTGGCGCCCTTGGCAAATAAAGTAAATTGATAATTGATTAAACAAAAAAAAGGTCCTCACCCGCCAAATCCAAGTGATTTATTTATTTATTTATTTATTTATTTATTTATTTATTTATTTATTTATTTATTTATTTATTTATTTATACATTGGGGAAGCTAACGGTTGCCCACAAGTAGCTTCCACGAAATACAATTAAATAGCAAAAAAAAGGTCCACACCTCCGCTTTTATTGACCAAGAATACACAGTGGCGCTCCTGGCAAGTGCCCTGTGCCAACTCGTTCCTACGGCTCTGCCCCTTACTGCGGGCACCTATGACCACAATATTAAAAAGAACATTTGAATGACTTGAAACCACAATATTTTTATACGCTCTCTACATGTGAAACCATTGAGATTTTTTTCTTTATTACAGGAAATGTGGGAAGCCAATTGGGGCGAAATAAACCCATATAACCTCGTAACTGTGGAACAATACTTGGAAGATATGCACCATGTTATGAACGACAAACAGCTTAAGAAAAAAGCCCACACATTCCTCCCATATCTGTTCAAGGTAATTTAAAATAAAGACTTGTTTTTCACAAAATAATATATCCATATAATGATACTAATATATATATTTTTTCAGGCTGTCGACAAAGATAAATCAGGTGAACTTGACGTGGAGGAGTTCAAATTATTCTTCGAATGCCTAGGAATCGAAGAAGAACACGCCGTTGTTTCATTCTCACTTATCGATACGAACAGCGATGGAAAATTAAGTTTCAAAGAATTTAATAAACTTGGAAGAAACTTTTTCACTACAGAAAATGAGGATTGTGTTTCTAAACTATTTTGGGGACCACTTGTCAAGTAAAATTATTAATTAAGAAAGAAAAATTCATAAAAATACAAAAATAGAAAAAAAAAGTGATATTAATAATTATTTTATTAATCGTGTCATCCGAATGCGATGATAATTTGAGATAATTATTTTAAATTGTCTTGTGGTATTGTTTTATTCGGATTTAGTGTTAAGATTGTATTGTAAATTGCTCGTAATAATTTTTTATACACTTAAAAATATTTATCTGTAAGAATTAATAAATAATTTTTTAATGCAAATAAATATAAAATTTTGTATCTTGATTTTTTTTGTACAACAGTCCTTGGCATGTGCACGCCCAGATTTTTTCTTGGGAAAAGGGATCAGAAACCTTTTTTTCTTGGGGAGGCTCACGCTCAATTACAAAATAAAATATGTTTTTGAGACGAGGCGTCCCTGGCTATATTATTAAATGCATCTTGATGTATGCATAGAATCATAGGTTGAGTGGGGGGGGGATAAATTACTAATTCCTCACCGGACAGCCGCCGTCTCGCCAATTTAAAACTGTTACTAGACCCTTAGAGCCTGTGGTCCTTCCAAAAATAAAAGTAATAGCCAAATATAACATAGGTCAACAAAATTGAACTTTTTTTCTCAACATAAACAAAAGTACATTTTTCTAGATCAATTTTTCAAGCTGATTCCAAATATGTATTCAGTTTTGCTGTATCAGGTTTATAAAATACGACCATCCTTTGGGTTTGATAAATTTTATACATATTTCACAGATGTGCAGGGAACAGAATCATACCAAAGTGCATATATATGAGGTGTGTAAATTAAGTAACCGGACTGATTTTTTTATTTATTTTTTTATTCGAATAGAATTACAATTAAATATTTTCTCCCTCAAAATAACTTCATTGAGAAGCCATACTGCGCTGGAGACGGGTCTTCCAATCCTCATAGCAGTGCTGGAACTCGGATACTGGAATAGCTTTCAGCTGGTTGGTTACGGACGTTTGAATGTTTTCGAGTGTCCCAAATTGACGTCCTTTGAGATAATTTTTCAATCTTGGGAAGAGGACAGTGGCGCAGCCAGGATTTTGTCTTGGGGAGGGCCGAATCAATATTTGAGGGCACGCGGGCCGCATACGGTACTGAACCTAATTTTTTGTGGCCCCTGAAGCGGTAATCACTTGAGCTTATTTAGGGGAAAAATATATTTAAAAATGTAAAATATACTCTCTTCCCTTTTTCTCTTTATAAAAAAATGTCAAGAAACCCTTCGGGATATTTAAAGTTCCTTCAGTGCTTATCATTTTGTATGTAAAATAGACTGCGACCCAAATCAGTTCGACACCCCTGCTGTTGGATATTGATGTTTATATCAAATAATAATTCCTTTATTTGTTGATAAAAAATGTACATAATTGTTAATCCATGTATCAAAAACTTTTACTTGATTTTTTCTTCGATGAATACATATTTATTTATATTTTTCGCGGGATATATTTTTGAAGTCTCAATATTTCTCTTACTTATGTTCAGTTCTCTAAATCAGCCGCTTGGCTACAATTTGTACCGAACGAACAGACTTATGTGAAGGTTATACCGAAGTCAGATTTCCACTTTATCTTATCTGCATCGAGTAATTAGTCGTTTAAAACAGTTTTATCATTTGATTGGGCGAATGTTTTAGTCGATGTGTCAGGGAGAAAAAGAATCAACGCTCCCCTTCATATAATTCGTTGGAGCATATTTGGAAAGTGATGTATTTTCACTTGAACAATAACGGCCCCTATCAAGAGTAGGCAATCTTAAAAAAATGTTTATTTATACGAAAAAAAAAATAATAAAAAATGCCAATATTGTTTACAATGAAGTGAATTTAAAAATTAACTACTGTTGTGGTTAACAAATTTTATCTTCAACTCTCCGAGCAGCGCCGTGTAATCTACTAGTCCTGGGAGGGGCCCAGACTCGTAGCCCCCCCCCCCCTTGGCTGTGCCACTGGTTGTGTTTAACAAATTTTATCTTCAACTCCCTGAGCAGCGCCGTGTAACCTGCTGGTACTGGGAGGGGCCCAGGCCCGTCGGCCCCCCCTTGGCTGCGCCACTGGATGAGGAAAAAGTCAAAAAAACTCAAGTCCGGCAAATAAGGAGGCTGAGGAGCCATAGGAATGTTTTTACTGGCCAAAAACTCGTTTATTAAAATTGCTGTGTGACTTTTCTCATCCCCAATTAATTGGTCAAAATCTGATAAACGGTATTGTGAGTCAAATTCAACTCTTCCCCGATCATTCTGACTGTCAACCGACGATCTGAACACACAAGATCCCGGATTCTGTCGATATTTTCATCGGTTCTTGAAGATGAAGGCCTTCCGCTGCGTGATTCATCTTCAATCAACTCTCTTCCTTCTGAAAATGTCTTAAAACGCAAAAAAACCTGGGTCCTTGACAAAACACTGTCTCCGTAGGCCTGCTGAAGTTTTGCAAAAGTTTTCGTTGCACTGTGCCCAAGTCTGAAGCAAAACCTGATAGCACACCGTTGTTCCAAATGAATGTCACTCATTTTTAGAACGCACTAGAAATAACTGTTTCACGAAAAAAATCGCTACGGCCAGGGGCGGACTGGCCCTAAAATTTTTGTGTGGAAAAAATGTTATCAGCCCATTAATAAAAAATCAGCTGTGGCCACCACAGGACCGACCGCCATCGTAAAGTACTTGTATAAAATACATTCTAGCAGCAGAGTAGAAATAACTTGGCCTAATATTTTCCAACAGAGATATTATTTATCATGACCATGGAAACGTTACATGTAAGTATAAAAAATTGAGACAGGCTGGGCGGGATTATGCAATTTTCAAAATCTTAATGAACCTTGCTATATAAAAAAAAAGAAAAAATACTGCACATATTTAGAAACCTAAATAATGGTGGTATTAGCCATTTGAATTAAAATTAATAAAATATTTTAACATAAAATTTATTTTGGCATCCCAAATAATCATCATTCACTTACTAAAACCTGCGAAACCCTGAAATGTGTGAAAATTCACACTTCACATCAATTTTTCAATTTTTGGTACTTTTCGACAATTTTATTTGATGGCCTATTAATAAAGTTGTGTGCTAGTCACTAAATCTTCAATTTTTTTCTAAACTATTTAAAGTCTGAGGATTTCAAAAATTCAAACCGCAGGTCTCTATCTCTTACCGTTTTTGAGATATGATTGTTTGGAAAATTAAAGTTGGCATTTCCATATTTAAAAAAATGATAAATACATAATAATATTAAAAAAATAATAAATAAAATTATGTAAACCTATGTTTGTTAATAATAATAATAATAATAGTTTATTTATTTAGCTAATGCTAGTAAGGTCCATATTAACAAACATAAACATATAAACATTATAATAAACATTCAAATCAAATTTAATCCTTATTTTGTCAATTTAAACCATTATTTGTCCACTTAGTTCATGCAAAACGTGATTTTTGTCAATTTTAAATATCGATTTTTCGTAATTTAGTGCTTTCAAATTTTAATATCATATTTGAATTAATTGTTTGGGACCTTAAAAATAAGTAGGTCGTAAAATTAGGTTCCAAACTTGTTGCAAATTGGTTTGTAATGTTTTCTACAATAATTTCGAAACTGTATTACTGTGATAAATCATATTTTGAATGTTATCTTCTCAAATAGTTTTAATATCAGCCTGCCTACGAAATCCTGTAAACTATGAAAAAAAATTCAGATAAACATGTTTCGTCGCATAAATGTTTACGTAATTCCTGCTAATGATATAAAAATAAAATTTCCTTATCAACTTATTTAAGAGGATTAATTATTTTTTTAATCCCATACTAATTCATTTGTGGTTAACAAAACATCGAGATAACATTAAAATGTCTTTCTTATAAATTCTAAGTTATTTTTTGAACGTACATATGTATGTGTTTTAATATTGAATATATTGGGTCTCGTGAAAGTGTAGTTATTTTTGGAAATTTTGGTACTAAATTAAAAACTATATCTCAAAAATGGTAAGAAATAGAGACCTAAGGTTTAAATCTTTAAAAAATTTAGTTTTACGATGTTTTTTTCTGTAATATTTGGTCCGTAATGACCTAAAACTAATTGGTAAAATTTTGATTTTATTTTGTAAATTTCAAAAATTCATATCTCAAAAATGGTAAGAGGTAGGGACTTGAGGTTTGAATTTTTGGAATTCTTACACCTTGTTTTGTCTAGAAAAAATTAATGTTTGGTCCGTAATGACCTAAAACAAGTGAAAATTTTGATTTTTTTGTAATTTTAAAATTCATATCTCAAAAAAGGTAAGACATAGACATTTGAGGTTTGAATTTTTGGAATTCTCACACCTTGTTTTGTCTAGAAAATATTAATGTTTGGTCCGTAATGACCTAAAACTATTGAACATTTGATTTTTTTATAATTTTAAAAATTCATATCTCAAAGGTAAGAAATAGAGACTTGAGGTTTGAATTTTTGGAATTCTCACACCTTGTTTTGTCTAGAAAAAATTAATGTTTGGTCCGTAATGACCTAAAACTATTGAAAATTTGGATTTTTTTGTAATTTTAAAAATTCATATCTCAAAAAAGGTAAGAAATAGAGACTTGAGGTTTGAATTTTTGGAATTCTTACACCTTGTTTTGTCTAGAAAAATATAATGTTTGGTCCGTAATGACCTAAAACTAGTGAAAATTTTGATTTTTTTGTAATTTTAAAAATTCATATCAAAAAAGGTAAGAAATAGAGACTTGAGGTTTGAATTTTTGGAATTCTCACACCTTGTTTTGTCTAGAAAAATATAATGTTTGGTCCGTAATGACCTAAAACTATTGAAAATTTAGATTTTTTTGTAATTTTAAAAATTCATATCTCAAAAAAGGTAAGACATAGAGATTTGAGGTTTGAATTTTTGGAATTCTCACACCTTGTTTTGTCTAGAAAAAATTAATGTTTGGTCCGTAATGACCTAAAACTATTATGGAAAAATTTTTCAATTTTTTTTTCGTTTTATCAAAAAATGTCTCAAGTAAAAGTTGTTAGTTATTGCTTTTATAGCAACTTTTGTTCAATAATTTTTTTCGAAATATTTGCTGTTGTGAAATATTCGCAAAAATCTTAAAATCGACACGAGTAAACTCCCATTTTTAGTCAACCGATATTTACCAAAAGTTGATCAACTTGTGCCATTGATGGCAGAAGCTTAAATATGAAGTTTCATAAAAATCCTTTCAGCCGAATTTGCTCTGCACGTGTACACAGACAGACAGACGGACGGACGGACAGACAGACAGACCGACAGACATCATGCTAAAAATAGTCAAAACGTTATGTAGGGACCTCAATTCGTGGAGATCCATCGAAATCTCGAAACGTCAAAATCGGAATGATCACAATACCTCCCTTATATATGTTGGCGGTCGGTAAAAATATATTGTTTTTTTACATATTTTTAAATATATAAAAAGGAATTAAAAAAAATAACTTTTTTTAAGGGCGGGAGGAGACAATACAGCCCCTCCCGCCCCTGGATTCAACACTGATTGTATATGTATAAGTTTAAATATTGATTGTACAGTAGGCCCGAGTCTTGCACGGGCCTCGGTCTTAATGTCGAGCCTAATCACGGTCTGTCAGCCGGGTTGATCCATACACGTACAAAATATTTCGGGCCTTTTAAATTGCCTTTGGAGCTTTTTAATTGCCTTTTAAAAGATTGACCGCGTTTCAAAATTAACTTTGGACTAATTTTGTAGTGGTGGTATATATTTTCGTGTTCGGGCCGAGTCGGGACGGGCTGTTCTAACTTCAGACTCGGGTTGGGCCAGGTAAAATGATAAAGGCCCACACATACCTATATTACACCGATAAATTGAAATTTATCGTACTTAATAAAAGAGAAATAAATATATATTTTTTTAAAATAAAACTGGACATAACGGTATATTATGTACATAGTTAGAAAACGGCCCAATTTGTATACGGCCCATGTGGAATTTTCCACATGGCCAGTCCGCCCCTGAATGTGCATAAGAAAGAATCTAAAATAATAGGCAACTTTCCTCTAATTTATTCGCGCTTTTACTTTTGTATTAAACCATGTGACTTATATCACGTGATTATAAACAATGTATAGGTTAGAATTTTGACATTTTATACATGGTGGTTAAAAGAAAATGTTTCTAAAAAATTCGTTGGGTGGTTTAAGATATTTAAGCTCAGTTTCTGCTAGTATAACAAGAGCTCATCGCCAGGTCTACAGCAGAACTTATCCAACAGTTTTAGTCAACTCCGATGGCTCAAGTTTTAATATACGATACCATGAACCTCGAAAAATAATACGAGTAAGAGAATTTAGAGTATTTAACAATAATTTATAATTAATTACTTGTATATTTTAAAATTTTAGCTGCCCCTAGATATATGGAGTTTATCCGAAGCTGAACGTAAAGCCAAAATTGAAAACCGTAAACCAAAGAAAGCTGTTAAAATTCAAGAGGAACTACAAGATGATTATAACGCTAATGATTATTTAAAATACCTGAAAAAATAAATGTAAAATATGTAGTAATAAATAAACTTAATTGATTAAATTTTATTTTTTTTTAAATATCTAATATAGATAGTACAGAAACATTTAATTTAGTTTTGTAAATTAGTAATACTCTAGTACAACGATGGCGAAGCTTTTTCCGCAGGTCAAAAATTAAAATCACGAGTCAAATGTTTAAAAAATAACAAAAAATGCTGTCAATTTTATATAATTTTTTAATATAATTCATTTAACAATTAACTTAATAACTGAAAAGAAATTAATAATATTTCATTAAAAATTATTCTGTTTATACTCTGTTCAAAATTAAGAAGTAGTAATCATGTAATGTTTACAGGATAATTTTGTCGAACTCTCATCGTTCATTGGATGTTGAGCAGTTAAATTTATGTGATAGCCAATAGGGTAGCGAGTTAAATCTTTCACATGATTTTATTACTATTTCTGCATTTCGAACAGGGTACAGCCAGTACGTAATTCTTTTTATAACAGATTGGGATTTATTTATTACAGAATGATTGCTTATTTGCAAATTTATAATAAAAATAAGTAATAATACATTTATTTTAAAATTAGTTAACAATCGTTTTATTGTTTAAATTTAAAAACTAAATTATAGAATGTTATTTTATTTAATAAGGTATAAAAATGTTTGATGCAGCTTTCGATTGATAGGTAAAATTACATTGTTTGGTTTTACTTGTCAAATTCATGGCAATAGGTGATCTAAAAAACAAATTCATTATAAATTTTCCCACGTTTCGTAGTAAAAAAATAAAAAGAAAACTGAAAATATCAGCTGCAAAAGTTTACAGTATCATTAGAAGAGGGTAAAAATTATCTTTCGATTGATACCATTACAAGATTTTTAAGTTAATATGAGGAGAAGCAATCGCAAAAAATGTATATTTCAATGTACCGATAAATCAACTGATTACCGACTGATAAATGGTACAATTTTCGTAAACGCCCACTATGTGTAACTGCATGCAAGTTTCCACTTTTAAAAATGAAGCTCTCTGATGAAGAGTATATGGAGATTTCTGTGCTGAAGTTTCTACTTACTGAAAACAAATGTGTACAGAAGAGATGGAGAACGAATACGATCTTTGAAGATAAAAAATAAGAGAATACTACCATATATTTCCAGACCTCCTTATCAGTGGCGGTGCTAGCTCTTATAATCTGGAGGGGCTAGGAAATATTTGAGTAAAGGTTGGGGGGGGCAGCAAATATTTTAATAAAAGCTAGAGGCCAGGAAATATTTGAGGAGGGCATCATTTTTTACCTAATGACTTTAAAAAAAAGGTCCTCACTTCTAAAATATAAGTGATGACTAGAGCCCTGCGCGGATACGTTTTTCTGTATCCGCATCCGCATATCCAGGAGCCGCATCCGATCCGCAACCTTTGTAAATATAAATATCCATCCGCAAACATATCCGCACAACAGGATTTGCTGTCTGTTTGGAAATAACTAACATGTTTCGCCTTATTTGGCATAGCGCTGCTCTAAAACACTACTGAAATTTTTTTAAATTTTATCACATTTCATATTACTGGGTCCAGAAATATGTTTTGTATCTAATAGCACTTGCCATTCTCCTGGTAAGGCTAAATACGAAAATTGATTATGTATTGATATGTATTTTTGAAATGTGATTTTATTTGTACATGTATTTTAATTTCGTAATAAATAAATAAATAAATAAATAAATAAATAAATAAATGTCGTACCGAAATTATATATATTAAAAAATAAGGATGCAAATTACAATTATTCGACTCTGTCTTAAACCAAGTTTATATAAAATGTAAAACTTTAAGCAGTAATATCTCAGAAACTTAATTTTTTAAGATATCTCACTCTTGTTTTAGAGCAGCGATATTTAGAAATAATTAAACAGATATCACATTTATGACCGATAAATAACAAGGAAAGACCTACACGATCAGCAAATTTAAAAAAAGAAGTTCTTAATAATAAAACTAAATCCTTAATTTCATCCTATTATTAAAAGATGAAAGTTGTATGACGATTTAAATAATTTTAAGATATATTTATTTTTTAAATTTGATATGGGCTTCATATGTTTTTAAACAAGGAAAATTACCATGGTTATATTTTAAAATAAAAAATTTTCAAAAAAATTGATACATAAATTGTATGTGTAAAGTGATCATTTTCAAGGTTACCAATAAAATTTTCAATTAATTGACAAAAAACTTGATCAATTTATTGATTAATAAATTGAACTGTGTAAAACCAACTTAAGGGACATATTTGCCTTGTAATTGAACGTGAGCCCACTCCAAGACAAAATATTGGCTTCTAAGCACACTAAGAAAAAAATATGGCTTCTGAGACCCCTTCAAGAAAAAATTCTGGGTGTGCGCCTGAGCACGATTATTCTACCCTAAGCAAAATTTGCGCAAGTGAAAGAGATTTCGTGTACTCACGCTCATCGTTTCGGTCAAGTACATAGCAAGCCTTGACGCTAATTATCAGTGACAGCGAGAAGAAAATATATTAATGGTTGGTTTATATACGGAACAAGAATATGGAATGGAAAATAAGAATAGTACACAAGAAAAGAAAATATGAAACCGTTTATATCGGACATTACAATTCGTGTTCAGTAAAATGGATTCAGAAGATTTTGTAAATTTATTTGCTTGTGTTTACACATCATATTGTTGTTTCCAACCTTCTGATCATACTGGAAAACATCTGTTGAACAAATTTTATTACGGCAGACATTTTGACCGCTCTACACATGCTTCTCGTCTCTTATTCTTGGAATAAGAATAAAATGTTAAATGTTACCAACTATTCTTGTGTTTAGGTTAAATTTCATTCCTACATAAACCGATATACGGCGCAGACATGTTTTAACACCTTGTGTACTATTCTTATTTCCTATTCCTTATTCTTGTTCCGTATATAAACCAACCATAAGTGATTAGACATTTATTTCTATTAAAATTTATTTCTCAGTATAATTTAAATTAAGTAAAACAATTACAAAATATTATTATATAGATATTAGAAGGCATTACATAACAAAAATACAACCAATAAACAACAAACATAGATATCGCTACCATTACCTACGCATATCTCGGTCTAGGTTTCTCTCTCCACGTGTCACTTTTGTCATTGCGCATTCTTCCAAAAGCTCAATTAACGATAACCCGACCTGTATATCACTTTGGAAAAAAATTATGTTTAAAATTGAAACAAGTTGATGTTTTATTTGTCTTATTTATTATAATATATAAACTTTTTTTATAATCTCTAAAACCACAAAGGTCTTTTTTGTGTAAGTCATTTGAAATCAAGACTCGCGAGTCATGCTTTCGCCATCACAAACTAGTAAATAGTCAAATGAATAATTATAATGGAAATCAGTAACAAAAGTTACTAAATACTATTTCATTTTAAATAAAATTCAACAGAAACCATGTGTACTGAAAATTTAACATAAAAATATATGTTTAATTACTCCCTTTATTCTAAAATAGTTGTGACTTTAAGTGTAAAATTTAGATACTAAAAGTAAAAAGTATTTTATAACAGAGGGATTATTAATTTAGGTGCTAAAATAAAATTAATTAGGTAATTTTTTTGATAAGTTTCTCTAATTTTCTAATTCGCCCTGCTTCATGTTCAGGACTGACTAATCCATCGTAAGATTCTTCATTTGATGGTTTCTGCGCCCGAAACAATTCAACAAAAACAGTCTGTTCACTTTTCTTCAAACCCTTCATATCTAGAACTTTATAAAATTCCGATAACTGGCATTCCGGTAATAATTTTAAATACTGATCGGTAAAAGTTTTAGCGGGTTCTGGTAATGACATTACAACTTTAAGTATCATTTCAGCTTTTGTCATGCCTTTTATAACAACTTTTGTAAATGTAGCTGGTGCTTTCCGATTTACTTGCGAACCTATTGATGGCAGTTCTAATAATACAGTTTTTAAACTATGTGTATCTAGGAGTAATTGTTCTGCTCCTACTGTTGATATTGGTTTACATTTATAAATATTTTGAATGAATTTTGGAATAAAGGAATTTGCGAATTTAACACAGAACTGCGTAAAATATTTACGGGATTGTGATAAATTATCTCGGATAACTGGTATCGATTGTTTTAGGTGAGATGTTATAGATGTAACATATGGGCTTTGATCACCCACTGACTCTACTGAAGACCACTGAATCTGAAAATAAAACAGTTTATGAGAAAATGTACCATATAAAACTTTATACATGTAAGCACAAGATCGAAAGGTGACTCAAATTAACGCGTATCCCTCTAGAGGCAATAAAGCGAATACTGGATAAAAGTATGCTGTCATTGTTCACGTATAGTTCAGCATGTGTTTCTGTCCATCCTCACTCCATTTTTAGAATGAATAAAGTGATAAATTTAAGAAAAAACAAGATTAAATACTCCTTGTAATGTGTATGGTTGCCACTCAGAGGAAGAGCATTTTCCAATATTAGATGAATTTTATTAGAAAAACTATAGTGTATAACAAAGTTTCTTTATTAGTTCTGCAATTTAATTTTAATACCAAAGAGAAAAATGCCTTAAAAGTTAATAAATGCACCATTTATACTTATGTTTTGCTACAAGTGAAGAAGAAAGTTTAATAATGATTCTAAAATGCTGTTTCTATTTGTTGAAAGGAATTTCTACTGTTCAGATGTTTCTATATAAGCTTTTAACGTTGAATTTTTCATTTTCCCTGTCTCACATGTGTAAGAAAATCGTTTAATGTTGTGTAAACTATTTAATATAATAAAACCCCTTATTATTTCATGTGGGTGTTCCGTAAGTGTGTTAGTTTGCAAATATTTGACAGTTTTCTTGTGAAGAATAAATTACCAATTCTCTTTCTATAAAATTTCTAGAGAAACATATCGATATTAAGCATTCAAATAAATGTTTTAAGTTCAAAGTATAATATTTTATTTACTCTGTGAGTGTAACCTAGCACCAACATTATAACCTCTGAAAATATTCATTTACAAACAGCAAATTTTATCATAAGATGGATTCACATATATTTATACACTTTTTTAATACTCGATTATATTTCGAATATACTGTATACAGCAATAAAACGTGAATTTGATCAAAAATTGTTTATAAATCAATACTGTTTACATACGTTGACAGATGGCTATTCTTTTTCGTGTCAAAAGTTCAGAAGGCGATAGTAGCGCCATTTCGGTAATTTTAGTCGCGAATAGTCTAGACATACGTATAGGTCGTGGATAGGTCAAGTATAGGTGGCGTTATTACGTTTCCTAGAGAAACTAGAGTAGCGGATTAACTTATGTTCGTAAAGTCATTCTAATGGAATTGGACAGACCACATAATGCTTTCGGATGCAAGAATATGGGCTAGAAATTTAAAAGAGTGACCACTATTCTGTAAGCTTTTCGGAGAATTCTTTTTGCAGTATTGGGTTAAAAGTTCCTACAGTACAATATGCATAAAAATGACCTTGACAGTGTACAAGTGACTGTCGGCAAGTTATAGAATAGACCTGACCATGGGCACCCAAAACACCAGTTATTAAAACTCTGAACTTAATTTTATAACCAGAATACAGCTTCCTAATCTCAGACAAATCTAACACTGTTATTATTGTCATACTTACTTTGCTCATAGCAGTTAAGGCAGGTTCACATGCAGTTTCTAGATCTTGCACCAATATTTGAATACAATTTGATATCACCCTGCAACAAAATAAGCATTTAACAAACGAAATACCGTATATACCGGCATTTAAGTCGATATTAAACACATAAGTATCGAATTTACTCAACTTTTACAGTGATTCTCGCTTACGCGGACTCGGACTTAGACTCAAACATGAAGCTGTTAACTTCCTAAGTAACAGAGTAAGCGGGCTAATTTCCTAAGTAACAGAACTGCCAATTTATGGTATTTAGGATTTTTTCAGATGGTAGTTTTAATGATTTTGTGAACTTACAACTTGTTTTTTTTTATTTATCTTTATTTTTGGTATTTTTGTATTTAAACAATACAAGCCTAATGGCGTATTCAATTGAACCAATCTGGAACCAGAAGTCCAGTTTCGAGTATTTTTTTACTATTTTTAATTGTGTCATAATCCCATTCGTGCATAATAGATAGCTATTTGATTGTTACAGTAAGTTAAAATTAAGCGAGGTAATGGAAAAAATCTCTGAAATACTAAAAACAACTCAAACATCCTGACAAAAAGTGATGTTAGATAAGCAGTGTGAAGTTGTAGTTTGTATAATTTTAAATCTGTATCAGAGGACTATACAGGTGCGCGTTCAGAATCGACCTATCTGTACATCTACACATTTATAAATTTTTATAAGCTCCATATTTACGGATTTATGAAATTACAGGCGCTATACACCATAAGATTACATAGATCTGCACCATAATCCCAAAAATTCCAAGCAATTTTTTAGTGTAAAAACTCGACTTGTATAGGGAAAAATTGCTAAACGATATGACATCTGGTGGGATTTTAGGAACTACAGAAATAGACATTCTATCGCGCTTTTTTATATAAAAAATGTTTGTATAAAAATATAATTGCATAAAAACAAGTATTAATATTGTAGCAAAATTACAAAAACCACCAGTAAATATTAAAATTCACGTTGTTTATATGTAACGAATGTCTATTTTGAAGGTTCCAAGCATATATATATAAACTAGGCATAAAGGGATACGGCAATACATAGCTCCATCCTCCTATCATGGAACATCTAGCCAGCCTTCATGCGCCATATACTTGTTTATACATATATATGGTTCCAAGTATGCCACAATAGCGCTGCGATCTTAAAATACTTCCCCTATGACGAGATATAAGTACAAAATACAGGAATATCCGCGTACTTACGTATGAAATATATCTTGTTCTCTTGATAAATTAATTTTATCTGCAAGCATAGGTACTACTTTTTCCTTTAATTTCTCTTCCAATTGTTGTGTTGTCTCCAAACAATATTCTGCTGTTGTTAATATACAACATATTTTTTTCTGTTCATCTTTCGTAAATTTAACTGTTTCACCCTCTTTCAGAAGGTTGTTAAAGTTTTGTATTAAACTAGATGTAGACATTTTTTGTAAATCTCTTGTTATTGATGACACACTAGAACCTTAAAAAATAATTTAAAACACACTAATTCATTATGTTTTATACATATACACCTTAGACACGTTTCTAATGAATCCGTATAAAAAAAAAATACTGAATAAATGTAAAATATTGAGGGGAATTCCCTATATATGAGATATACAGTGCGATCATTAAATCTTGAACGTTATGCAATACTTGACAGAAACATTTAGTTATCAAACTTATTTTCATGGACATGTACACATTAATTATTAAATGAATCTGATTGGTTCTTTGTTAAATTTCAGCTGTGAATTAGAATACAGTTTTGATATTTTAAAACCCATTGTTTACCATTATGTAACGCTCAAGAATTAATGATTGCACTGTATATGGAATCATGTTAAAAATAATTGAGAGTACATATTGCTACGAATACAGCCCTGACACTAACCAAGAAGATTTCTTATAATATAAAAAGTACACAAAAAAATTCTAAAATATATGTCAAAGTATTAATTATTTTTCTACATAATAGCCTTCTAAACCAGCGGTTTCCAACCTGAGATACGCGTACCCCTGGAGGTACGCGAAAATAATATAAATAATGGCGAAAAACACCAGAATTTTACAGAGACTTACGTTTAAGTTGAAAAATAAAAATTGATTGAACTGTCGACTGATTCTTCTTTTTAATCTGATTAAAAAAAAAGAAATATAATTGACTTCTGGGCAGTAGTGAAAGAAGAGTACCAAGAATTTAGTGACAAAGCAATAAAATATTTATTACTTTTTACAACCACAGAGCTAGTCGGAAGAGCATTTTCGTCTTATGCGTACATTAAGAATAAACATCGCAATAAGCTTGACGCAGTTTCTGATTTCAGGTTACATCTGTCTTCATTTGAACCTGATTTTAAAAAACTCGGATCCATGAAAAATCCAAGCTTAAGGCATTAAAATTATTAAGAACGATAGAAGACTCTCATATCAAGATGAATAATTGCTATTTAAAATTTGACGAATAATTATTCTTTCAACAATTCACATTTTTTTTTTTTTTTTTTGAATTGAATGCGTCTTCGCATTATTGTGATTAAGGAAAACTTTTTTCGACAGTCCAGGCCTTTTGTATTTTATTGCCCTCCGCAAATGGTTCATGACAAACGAATCGCACTGCGTACTGCACAATAAAATGCTATTTACAACAGCTCCATTGTAACTGAATAGTACTTCATTGTGCGTTAATTCTCGGCGACGTAAAAAATGCAGTATTACCACATAAATAGGCACTAAAACCCTCCACTAGCTGTTTTCGTTTATTGTTGCGTTTAGGCCCGAAAAAAAATGCTTAAACTTAGTTTTGAAACGGCATTGCAATATGTGAAATAAAAAATATGATTAAAATTGAAATTTTACCTAAGGACTGTGTTGTATTATCCATTTTGGGTAGATTATTTTGTAGCAGTCTTATAGCATATTCCCTTAAATATTTCTTAAAAGTATCAGTCAGATCCAACATAGGCTGTCCTGTACTTAGCTGTGCGCATTGTACCATACTTTTCTTATAGAATAAGAATAAGTCAGCACAAGACGGCAGCACTGTGGCTTGCGTCTCAGCAGTTTCGGTCGTTAGATTTTGTTTCTCATCCAAAATAAATCTATAAAAAATATAAATGAATCTTACAAACATAAAAAATAAACTAGTTCGTTATAAGAAAGATCCAGGGTATCATAAATTACGTTATCAATTCTGCGCGAGACCAAACAAGCAAACAAAAATATGTATTTCAAATTAATTTTTACTCATTTTAGTACACAGTATAGCTTGGAACGTACGAGAAACAACTAATAATACCGGATATAAGACAAACAACATTACACAATACGCGTAGTCAAAACAAAACATAGTGACGCCACTGAAATGTGTTAAAGTAACTGTTGATGGACGAAATTTGGTTTCTGCGCATGGAAACTCGTAACTTCCGCCTGTACTGTTCTTATACCGAACGAGGTCCATTCAACAAACATGAAAAGTAAATCTTATATTACCTTTCAATAAGATCCTGTAGATTTCTATCTACACTTTCAATATAAATATTCAAATACGGAATGAAACATTGTCCAATTAGCGCATTAAATGGACTGTTTTTAACAGATTCACTCTCATTCTGTCCTCCTTGTTCCTCTGTTTTATTCTCTTCCTTTTTGGGATCTTTCAGATTCTTCTCACTTTCTTCTAAAGTAACACCAGTAAACCTTCTGGCCAGTAACATTTCAAAATTAGTAGTTTTTCCTATAGCAAATAAAAGTAATTTTACATCTACTTCATTTTTGCGTTTGGCCATTATTTTAGAAAGTTCATCACGTGTATTATGGCAAAATTGGACTGTAATTCGCTCTGATACTTCCCAGTTTACAGGAAACATAGAACCAAGTTTATCCTCAAATTCAAGTAGATGGCGTTTAATCCATGCATATCTATAAAGGAATAAATTATTTATAAAGGGTGTATCAGACCACCATTTCATCCCATTTTTATCGAAAAAGCATTGTGTGAGAAAGTTGTAGAAACAAATTTGACGACCAAGGTCTACCTAAAGAATCAAATGGTAGTATTGATATTTTCCAGAACAAACCGGAAATACAAGATATCAAGGACAGCAATTTTTTAATTGGTAATGTATATCGAGTTGGGTATCTTTGTTTATTTATTTTACATCGGCCTATTTCTGCAACGAGACTAATCGACGGTAGGGTATCTTTGGATAGAACTTTTGAAAAGAAATAACTTTTACTTAAACATACTATTAATATATTTTGTTTTTTATATATATATATTTTTTTACCGTATTGATATTTATTTTTACGTTCGAGAAAACGTTTTTGAACAAAAACGTATAAGACGATAAGAAATAACAATACCTTTTAAAAAGCTAACAAACCTGTTTAAACTAATATTTGTATATCACATAATTAGTAATACATTCCAATGTATGTGTAATCTTTTGTTTTTAATAGTTTTTCGTAAACCGTAAAAGATAATATAAAAATGTTTAAGTAAAAGTTGTTTCTTTTCAAAAGCTCTATCCAGACACACCTAATTATTACTAGAGATGGGAATTTCGGCTCAGTTTGTGGAACCGGATCAGTGGAGGTCGTTCAGTTTGTTGAGCCGGTTCATTGATCCGGCTCAGTGATCCGGTTAAGTAAACATATTTTCGAGACACAGGTTGGTCGTTAGTTCGTAGGTAGAACGTCGCTTAGAGCCGGTCAGTTGTCGGTCGTTCGCTTGTAGGTAGACGTCGCTTAGAGCCGGCTCTTTCTTAGACCCGGTCAGTTGTCGGTCGTTCGCTCGTAGGTAGAACTTCGCTTAACCCGGTCAGTTGTCGGTCGTTCGCTCGTAGGTAGAACGTCGCTTAGCCCCGGTTCTTATCTAACATTTTTGAAACAAACAATTGACTTTATGTAACTACTGTATTTTAAACCAGATGTGTTAAGTTTATGGCGATGTTTATTGCCCTTATAAATCGGACATCTGGGATTTGGGCAATATTTTTAATATTTTTATATAGTATGGTTGTAAGAAAATACAGACTAAGCCTATTAGTTTCAAATAAACTGCCCTACAAATTGATGACAGTAAATAATACACTTTATGATAATACATTACACGCCGAGTTCTCGCGAAGTTCAACATGACATCGATCCAGATCAGGATCACTCCGGTCACTGCTCACAATCGCCCGACCAATCGTATCCTTGAAACTATACAGTGAGCCGTCAGCCGGCTCATTTCAATTTGGTGAACCGTGTCACTTCGGTCAGTGTACTGTGTCGGCTCAGTGAGCCGGTTCGTTCATGAACGACCCATCTCTAATTATTACCATATGTTACCATTTAAAAAATCATAGTTATCCTTGATATCCAGTACTTCCAGTTAGTTCCGGAAATTTTCAGTACTACCATTCGATTCTTTGGGTAGACATTTTTTCCCAACTTGCTTACACATCGCGTTTTCAGGAAACAGGATGGACGTGTGGTCTGATACTGTATGTATATTCGGTTTTTAACCAGAGCTGGGAATATTAGAAATAAAGTATTTGAAAAAGTATTTCAATTACTTTCTGGTATTTGAATATTGTATTTCAAATACTTCAAAAATATGCTCTTTGTATTTGAATTTGCAAATACTTTCTCCGTAGTATTCAAATATTTCCCTAGTATTACAAATATTTCCCAAGACCATATTTCAAATATTCCCTAGTTCATGTTTCAAATAATTCCCAAGTACATATTTCAAATATTTCCTAGTATTTCAAATATTTCCTGAGTATTTCAAATATTTTCCTAGTATTTCTAATATTCCGTAGTATTTAAAATTTTACCTAGTATTTCAAAACTCCTCTAGTATTTAAAATATCTGTTGTCTGAAAACGTCAGTATCTGAAATACTTCAAAAGTATTTCAAATATTTCCTAATATTTCAAATATTTTCTAGTACTGCAAATATTTCTTTACTACATATTTCAAATATTTCAAATCTTCCCTAGTATTTCAAATATTACCCTAGTATCTCAAATCTTCCCTAATATTTCAAAGCTCCCCTAGTATTTCAAATCCTCCTTCATATTTAAAATAATTCCCTAGAATTTCATATATTTCCTTAGTACATATTTCAAATCTTCCCTAGTATTTAAAATATTTAACTAGTATTTTAAATCGTCCCTAGTATTTCAAATCTCCCCTAGTATTTCTAATTTTCCATAGTATTTCAAATATTCCCTAGTATTTCAAAATTCTTCTTACGTTATACAGTACACGTAACATATATACAGTTTACGTAATACAGTATCAGATAATTGAAATACTTTTCAGACCTTTCTTTAGTATTTCAAATCTTGCCTAGTAATTCAAATCTCCCCTAATATAGCAAATATTTTCCTACTATTTCAAATACTCTCTAATATATGAAATAATTTTGTCAATTTTTTTTTTTACATTGAACCATTATTGTAAAAAATAGCTAGGTATAAATGAAATTCAACCTGTATTATCATTTATTGCTTTTACGATTACGATTGCAGTTCTAATTGATGTTTGTCGTTCAGAACAAATAATGCGCTCCTGCGTCGTAATATTAGAAGACTGGTATTTTTCACCCGTGTACGCAATTAGTGTGAATTAAATAGTCGTCTAGGCAGTGGAATGATGAGAGGATAAATCTGACGCTCGATTGACACATGTGCGCATGCTTCAAAATGATCTTGAGCGGAGATTAAAAATATAATATTCTGATTTATTGTGGATATATTTAAGATTATCATAAATACATCAATAATAAGACAATAATAATTATCAATTTATTATTTATTTATTTATTTATTTAATAGAACAGCACGTAGTTAATATGAACAATAATACAAAACAAGAAAAAACAAAAAAACAAAAGGAACAAATATCACAGTGTTGTCGATAGTCATAAAATTATTGTTAAGCAACAAATAATTCATTCTTAAATTATAATTTGCTTAAATAAATACAAAGGAGATAAAATGAATTAAATTACACGTGTGTGTGTGTGTGTTACTACTCACACAGTTAAGACAAAAAAAAGTTACTTCTGTATTTTTTCAATAATATTTTCTTCCTCTTGCGTTGTCGGTTTTTTAAAATATTGGACTTCTTAATTTTTTTCCTGGTACTTAATATAGAAATTTGTTTATTAATTTTTTTATTACTTGGTTCAAATTTTGTCGTATCTAGTTGGTGTTTCAGTTTTTTATTTTCTTTGTTAATTTCTGAACATTTTCTATAAATATAAGCCCAAAGATTGGGCTTCTCATAATAATTTGTGAAAAAATATTCACCAAATATTTTCATGTCATTATCCGAAAGTAAAAAACTATTGCTTTTGGTAACATTTCTATAAATTTTGATTCTTCAAGGGTTATTTCTAAAGTTTTTAAAGTTTGGTGCCCATTATTGCACACCAGGCATTGTAAAACACTTCATTTATATCTGATATAGAAAATTGCAATTTGTTAAACCGAGTTTTTTTGAAAATTTTACGAAAAAAAAAATAATCATAAACAGTAGTGTCCTGCCTGTTTGTAAACATACATGATGCAGGAAACCCTTCGCCATATTCGTCGATTACCATTAAAGTTTATCTTAGGAATACTTTATAAATGGACATTTAAATTATATTGTTTTGAAAATATTTTATTGCAAATTAATCATATCACAGACATTTTCAATTTATTTAAAAATGTGTGCGCTGCATATAAGTACATGTAAACACAACAGTGGTTTCCTCGTTTCATCCTCGTTTCCCGCTACACTGGAACACATGCGTATATGTGTCAATCGAGCGTCAGATTTATCCTCTCATGTGGAATGTTGGCTGGCACAAACCAATTTTTAAATTTTTATGAATTTTCCGAGATTGTTAAAGATATTTTAAGCCGGTTTTTTCAAGCCCATAAAATTACAATTAAGTTTCAAAATCAAACATTAAAATATTACTACACAATATTTTACATTAAACCACTGTAAGAATATTAAATGAAAACAGCTTGTATTTCATTTATTGCTTTCGCGATAAAAAAAAGAGATTTTTATTTGATGTATTTTGAATAATGCATAGTGCATCAAGGAGCTGTCTGGGATTTTTCATCCATGAACGCAACTTCTGTGAAAAGAACAGTTGTATAGGCTGTATAGCTGTATAGTTTTTTATTTTTTTTTACACTGCTGTTAAGTATATAAAAATAAAATTAGTAGCTTTTTTCTCCTCCAAACCTGAGTTCTATTCAAACATCAAGATGCATCTAATAATATGACCAAGAACTGTACATAAAAAAGTTAAATGAAACAGAAATATTTGTGAAATTTTACTTCATTTCGCCCTTTGAACAATTTGTCGCTTAGAATAAAATTTACATACCTTTTATCAATTTTGTCCAACCAAGCAGTATCTTCATTTTCTTCAAATAAATGATTATATTCTTGCAGTTGTTGGTTAATAAACCATTTAAGAAGCTCCCTTTTAACCTTAGGGTCTAGTATTGAAACAACAGAACAAGCATCAGCAAGTTGCTTGTTTGGTATAAAATTTTTTGAGGCAGAAAACGCTTCTTTAAAGTCTTGTGTAATTTGTTCCGCTAACTCAATATGAATTTTATTAACCTGATCACTCAAATTTTTAATTTGAGGTATATCAGAATAGTTTTGAAAGTGTGTCATGACTTCCATTATAGCTTGTAATGGAAGAAGTATTTCACCGTATTGTCTCTTCTCGGTTAAGGTTTTTAAGCTATCCACACCCTCCACTAACATATGTAAATGATTTAGGGTTGTTATTGCAGAAGTAAGATTTCGTTTTGCACAATCCAATTGTTTTATATCTCTTGTTATTTCACGAACCATTTCTTCGGCTTTCTCAGCTTTAATTTTTATATCTTTGATGTGTATAAATAATTGCTTTATAGCTCTTTGGGCTTCTTCTAACGCTAGTCTACCATCCTGACTAGACATTGTTTGTCCACGAACAACCGTAGATATTTCATCGTCTATCGACCGGATTTTTAATTCCATTTTTGAGACTACATCATCAATATTTGATAACGACTGTTCGGTAGGGAACAGGGAATTGATGTAATCCACTGTATTGAAATCGGGCTGGTCTAAAGGATCCGTACTTGGTAAAACCTAAGATAATGTTTTTAAAACAAATTTAGCTGAGCAGATTAAAACCATTACTATCAAAATTAAAGCATTAACTTAATATACAAGCCACGGACAGCTCAAATCCACTGTATTGAAATCGGGCTGGTCTAAAGGATCCGTACTTGGTAAAACCTAAGATAATTTTTTTAAAACAAATTTAGCTGAGCAGATTAAAACCATTACTATCACAATTAAAGCATTAACTTAATATACAAGCCACGGACAGCTCAAAATTATATTATAAAAACATAGTTTTGACAGTTGGATAACCTCAAAAATACTGTCAAAATACAATTTAAAACTCAAACCACGGTTTTACTACAGAGTTTTAATGATTTTTATAAGTTGTCTTTAAATTAGATTACTACAAAGTAAATAAATTAATGAATATCTTTAATATATAAGAAATAAAACACAACTTATGTTGAACCAAAATATTATTTGAAAAGATTATGACATTAAAATTTAATTTTCTGATCCTTTGAGGACAAGGAATTGAAATCAAATAGAAAGACTCAATACAGGATACATTAAATGATGTAAAAATATAAAAATAAGATATTATTTTTAACAATTTTAGGTTAGGTACACACCTGTTCTATTGCGTTTTGCACTTCTTCTGGAAAATGTATAAATAAATCTTGTCCATCTTCTTCTAAATTATCTTCTTCGTCCATTATTTTATCCATTCCAACACTAAACGAAATTATAAAGTTAGTTGTTATCAGCACAACACAAACACACTTTTTAATAGTTGTCACAGACCACTAAGATCTATTGGTCTCTTTCATATTTGTTGCATATACCTGACCAACCTTGAAATGTTTAAACGTCAATTGTTTAGATATATTATTGCAAAAAGTAATAAACCGCCAAAAAGTATTTAATAATTTTATAATTGAAAAAGAAGTAACAAATAGGTGAACCAAAATATCCTTTTTAATGAAACTACTCCTTCAACTTATTTTATTTATTGTAAAAACACAAACAGGCGCGCACCTAGAACTTTTTCTACCCATGGGAGGCTCACATATACATATACCTAGTCTTACCATAAATACTGACACAAAGTTTTTAGTGAAATTCAACAAGATGCTTAAAGATATTTTAATTTTCTTTTAGTACATAATATATAGATGCATTTTAAACAAAAAACACCAATCAGTTTTCAAAATACCTCTAGCCGCTATACAGCTCTTAAGTTTCTGCGGTTATTTTTTTCAACCGCCAGAACGACAGGATGCATGCTACAAGTTCACGGAAAAGTTTGTAAAAAAAGCGCCGATAATCCATAGGAGCCATTACCCTGCTTCAGTTACGATTTGACGAAGCGGGAGCTATGCCCACTAAGCTTCACTTATACGAGAAAGGGGCAAAAACGGCAGAGTCTACTAGGAAACCGTGTTGAAGTTGATACAAGAATTGGAGAACTCCGTCTTTGTTGGTCACCACTGGAGCTTCCAGCAAGATTCAGTGCCAACTTATAAGGCAAAGACTGCGCAGCAGTGGCTTGAAAGCAATGTACCGGCCTTGACTTCTCCTGCTGATTGACCGTATAGCAGTTCTGATCCCAACCTTTTGAAGGACAAATTATCCGTGCTTCTATACACAACCTGCAAGAGACCCTAATATCGCTAGTCTGATGAATAAGCACTCCCTGATGAAGGCAGTAGAGGGTTTTCTTTTACAAATCCTTCGTAATTCTACTGACGAATGGCCGCAGGGACTTACGAACTGTGTAACAGCCACAAGTGCTCACTTTTAAACTGATTGGTGTTTTTTATTTAAAATACATCTATGTATTATGTACTAAAAGAAAAAGAAAATTTCTAAATAAGCACCTTGTGGAATTTTATGACAATATTTATGGTAAAACTGTGTATATCATCAGCTACACGAACGTCTTTTAAAAATGTGTAATGTGAGGAGGGTCAATATCGAGAGACCTCCCCCCGTTTGCGCGCCTCAGTCCAAATATCACTAATTTCTCTTATTTTTAATTTGTATTATGAAGATACATCATTGTTTTGTTCCATTATAGGACTTACATCTCTCTGTTCTCACGTAGATATTCTTTAATATATATTATATAATATTGTTTATTCTAATTGCGTGAGCAGTCCAAGTTAATTTTAATGTAGCAATATTGATGACGTGGCTTATTGCGTATCCAAGTATTATATAAATATTAATAAGATTTGAATCTTAATAATAAACGGAAAAGGATTGCTGGAAATTGGCAGTTGTTGGTCCAATTCAGAAAAGTTTGAAAAAATAATGGTGAAACTGAAAGATGATGAATCTAGTAAAAAACCAGACTAATAATTATATCAGTTATATGCTTAAATATGAACCAAAACTGAGTAATTTCAATTAAAGCCAGAAGCTGAATGGTACGCTTAAAGTAAGTTTAACTTGGTATAAATAAAAAATAAATGTTATAAATAGATACAGTGTGTATTAATTTATTTATTGACTCGTACATACAAATTAATCTTGAAAAAATGCATCAAAGGTACATTACACAATTTGATTTATATTAGTAATCATAATCTTCACATTCTTGCTTCAGATGGCACAGTTGAGTAATACTGTAAATAAAAAATAATAGTTAAAATTTAAAAAAACAATACATCTAGCTAAATTTTATAAAAGCTAAAATTTCAACCATTTAAATCAATAGCATTGTTGGCGATACAATCTCCAACAAGATGGAATCCGAAACACATGCACATAATGGCTTGTGCGATTACGATATTGTTTGAATGGTTGTTCTTCGGAAGTTATAGTGAGCAACCGCGTCGTGTTTCAACCTGTTAGGAATTTTATCCGCGAACACACTTAATATTTCTCAATATTTTGCAAACAAACGGAACGTTTGTTTTAAAGTGACCCTTCAATAATCAACTACCAACAAAAATCATTACTAATCGCGACTAAATATCTGATTACTCTCTTATATTTACGGTACATACTACTTATATATAAATGTGAAAGTCTGTCTGTCTGTACAGGCATAATTCCAAAATGACTGCATCGATTTTCACGAGATTTTTAACACACCTTAAGGTAAATCCGGAGCGGGTTTCAGGCTAAATTTCATATCAGAATTTTACAGGGGTAGTATTGGGGGGTGAGAACGAAAAAAAAAAACGTTTTTTTGGTATGTGATAATCATTATAATCACTTTTTTTTTTTAGTTAGTATGTGCTCAAAAATCAGAAGAAAAGCTACACTTACATAATAACTATTTTATTTTTCGAGAAAAATTTATCAGAATTTTGTCAAAGTGTCTACAAATCTTTTCCACAGCAATTTTTCTATGAAAATTACATAAACATGAACTATTTTTATATAATCAACCCAATTTTACAAATGCTTTTCAAATTTTCATCGCCAGCGTTGATAACTAGTGATATAAATGGTATTAACCAGGCTTACCTTCATTATTTTGCAAGAGTTCCCATTGGATCCCAAGCAGGTAAGACAAGAGGGTCCTGGAGAAACACCTCCATTACTTCTTGAGGCACAAGCCTTTTATCAACGACAACTTCAAAAACGAATTCCTTGAACCATGAAGAGCTCATCACTAGGTAACCTTTGTCTCCTCGTTCATCACCCCAGGAATTTTCAACCCGTAACTTGGTAACTTCTTCAAGTTCCTAAAAAAAATCAACACATAATTGAGATAATTCATATTAAAACAGATGATAGTCAACCCTCGATTTAATGGACCATTGATCTATTGTTAATTCAACGATCAAAATTCTTTAATTTTGTTCCTAAGGGATCTGTACTGGGCCCATTGCTCTTAATCTCAAACAAAATCAATTTTATATGCAGGTGATACCACCTTAAATCAGATCAATGATAAAAAATTCAAAATAGAATTAAAAGTGTTAATGAAAATTTTCATTTTCGGACTTACGAATTTGTTTTTGATTGGTGAAAATGGGGCCTCCGATTGAATGGGCATTGTGCTCCCTCATATTAGTCCGCTAAATCGAGGGTTTATTGTATAATTGTAATAGATTAAAATATTAACTTACATTATAGGACGCGGCTGTGAAATTCATAGCATGAGTCATCATACTTTCTCCATATTTAAGACGATCTGCTTTACTCATTACACATTGTATATTAGTACCAAAGACCAGGTCAAAGTCGTGAACATCCATGTCTTCAATTCCAAGCTTCATATTAAAACGTTTATTTACTTCACAACCAAACCATACAGCTTCACCTTCTTTAATAGATTTTCCAACTAGATCGAGCAATAGTTCGACAGGTTGATTGTTGTAAATAATTGGCCGGCCGCCTATTACATTTCCAAGGCAATCTACAGTATAGGCCTTGTTATATTGATTCGTCGGTCGAGGATCAGTCACCAAACAAACCTGTAAACAATTGTTATCCTGTAAGTATACCTGAGAAACATAGTCCTGCGGATGCCGAGCACTAACACTTTACTAGGTAAAAGGTTCTTGAATGAAAAAAAATTGATGTGAAGTGTGAATATTCACACATTTCAGGGTTTCGCAGGTATATAATAAGTGAAGGCGATATGCTGAGTGTGTAGGACAAATTTTACTTTGTAGTAATCACGGCAAAATGAACGATATTTTTAAAATAATTTATCGTCTGTTAATCATATAATAAGATAATTATTAAATTTACGCTCTTAAAAATTAAATACAACATTTGTCAAAATATAACTAGAATTTTGACAAAATAATTTCAACATAATAAAAATGCAAAAAAAAAAACAGATAAAATAAAATTCACTCCGTACTCGAACTCGAAACCCTTCGTTTACCAGCGAGTTTTAGCTTACGACACCAGTGCTCTAACCAATAACGCTATCGTACGCCTTGCCTGTGAGTGTCTTACATTGGTATAACTTTTGTACTTTGTGAACCAAAAATCACAAAAAATGCGTTATTTTCCGAAAACATAATCTGATCAAAAATTCCTGTTGTACTATTTCGGTTCACACCAATATACATTACTGAGAATTTTTTTAGATTTTTAGTTTAAACCATCTGGGCTAGAGGGTGTGGGACAACATTTTTTTTGCACAATTTTGGCAAAAATCGCATCAAAATAATTTATTTTGCAAAAATAAAAATTTGATCGTTACTCCACGTACTAAGGGCTTTCATTTGATACCATACTCATAATTTAAATAAAATATTTTTGTTTTCGATGAGCACATATTTGTTTATATTTTTAGGGGGGATATGTTTTTTAGATGTTTTAGTATTTTTCCTATGTGCGGGTCAAAGAATTGTATAAGCATGCCAAATTTCAACTCTCTAGGTTTAGCCGTTTCGCTACAATTTTTACCGAACAGACAGACAGACAGACAGACAGACAGACAGACAGACAGACAGACAGACAGACAGACAGACAGACAGACAGACAGACAGACAGACAGACAGACGACAAAATGACGGTATAAGGGTTTTTTGGTCATACCTACAAAACCCTAAAAAACTATGTAAAGTTTCACGAAATTCTGATTGCAGTTTCGGCATTTAGAACCGTAGGCAATATTAATGTATACCTTGTTAATAATAAAGACAGAATAGAAAAACTGGACCTTTGTGGTGTTTATGGATTAATTTGATAATACATATTTGTTTATATTTATCTCGTGTTTTTTTAACTCTCACTATTTTTCCTATATGCATGCCAAGTTTCAATTTTCTATGTTAAGCCGTTTGGCTACAATTTCTACCATACAGACAGACAGACAGACAAATGAGTGGCGTTATAAGGGTTATTTGGTGGTCGTACCTACAAAACCCTAAAAAGATTATGCTATGGGAAATTTCATAGATTATTCCCGGACCCTTCCGGTATTTTAGAATGAGCCATGAATAAAAACAGTATACAATAACTTGGCATTTTCATATATTTCCAATTTATATTTTTCTTTTACTTTTGCAGCATTAAGACTTACTCATCGCTCTTGTGATCGTTGAAGACGGAAACAGATAGTTCAGCAGTTTGCAGAACGTCCGAGTTTTTATTTTATGAAGTATTATATTTCTTTGATATTAATACTCAATATATATTGTACTATTCTAGCCTAGTACTATCAGCAATGGTGTCCGAATTAATGCTAGGCCATTGCAAAATAATTTCAAAGATATTATTAAGACTTACCTTATTATCGACGTTAAAATATGGTTTTACATATTCGTCATAAAATTTAAGGGGTGAAATTGGTCCAACGCAATGATAAGCCTTATTCTTATCGTAATATTCCCAGGTGAAAGATTCTTCTGGGATACCTAAGCAAATTCCTACAATTCGATATATTGTTTCCATCTGCTGTGTGATTACTCGCTGAATAGTGTTGTGTTTGGCATTGTCTGCAACTAATTCTCGTAGTTCTCTAGAAAATTCACGTAACTGAAAAAAAAATTAATGTTAGTTTTCACAAATTTCAGTATTTCGTCTGCATAAATACGCTGTATTACGTCTGCATAACTACGCCTAGGGTGTTAAGAGTCTAAAGCAGCGGGACAGTAATGTGTTGGCTACGCTGGATAAGAAAAGTAAACATTATATTTTCTTATTGGTGGGCCGCATAAAATAATTCGGTGGGCCGCATAAAATAATTCGGCGGGCCGCCGGTTTCCGATACTTACTCTAAACTAGAGATAATACATTATCATATGCATAGTTTTTAAAAATATAATTTTGACATCTTTTATGCTCTAAAAATTTAAAATAAACGGGAATGAAAATTAATAACGCCGGTAATGAACACAAATAATGGTATTCATTGAAATAATCCATCTCATTAAAATTTTATGTTTAAATAGGTCTCCCAATTTGATTTGTAAACATAATGTAAGCATAGTACTTCTTTAGACGACTGCACCACAATTTTAAGGAAACGAATGACATAAAATATTTAATTAAACACATTAGAATATATTTGCTGCTTGATATGAATGTTTTTAACATATGTGAAGGTATTAAAATAATTTTTTAATGTAATAATTAATAGTAAATAATTTGAGTGTTAAGAATCTTTAATAAAAGTTAGTTCTTACCTTACTCTTAAGAATAGCATTCATTTTCATGCTTGATTCACAACTAAAGCTTTCCGGGAAACATTTTTTAGGAATCAGTCCATATTTATTTATTAAATTTACTATCATGTCCCATTGGCCTCCATCGCAGGTTGGATCTTGTAGTAAGAATGACACTAATCTTCCTTCAACAGGCTCTTCTCTATTGGCAGTTCTAACGATGTTATGAAGAAAATAATTGCAGCGCTCAATTTTATCCCAGAAGAATAAATATCCTTGAGAAAATTCAAACTCTTCTAAATTATATTGTTTCATAAATGGTAGTCGGATCACGTTTAAAGTTGCAAAAATCCAGCAACGACCTGAATTTTTTTGATTCGTAATTGGCTTGCCCTCGGATTCCACCTAAAAATTATTACAAATTTTTTTAAAAATCAATCAACGACTATTTTAATTATAATCCTTTTAACCGTACTTTATGTGTGAAGACATGATTCGAATTCTCTAAGTATTTTCTCGATAGGCATACTTCAAACGGATCATTTCTTGAACAAACGTTTTGAGCGAATACATTTTTCTTGTCAGCATAGAAGACACTTCGAAATTTTTTCAATGTATCAATACCTAAAGCTAAGAACACTCTTCTTGACATTTTTCAACTATATATAAAAATTTATAAATACATAATTCGAAGTTATTACTTTAAAAAAAAAAAAAAATTGCGATGGCAAGTGTAACAATCCAACGCTTAATTTATTATGAGAAATAAAACATAAATACATACCTGAATCCATTTTCGTCCCGTTGACAACGTATAATTAAAAAAGTGCGTTCTTGTATCTATCCAAAAATAATATATAAGAACAATTAGAAAATAATTCTGCTGTCTTTTTGGACAATTAAAATTTTTATACAAAATTTATTCGAAGGGGAGAAATGAAAGTTGTTCACTTTATGCTATCCAAACTGACAATGAATTTCAATTTTTAATAATGAATGGATATTTACCCAGCTGATCTAGGTTTCTGAACAGTGCTACGAACTATTTATGAAACTTCTCTTTCTAACACAATATAATTTCAATGACATACTTTTTCTCCAAATTAAAATTTGATCCATACGATTTATAATTTAAATAAAATTACGCCTTACGTGTTAAGATGTGTATTTCAATTTAGCACATTAAGTACATATCAACGTATGTTCTCATTTGATTGACGAAGTATTATAAGAAAAATTTTGAGAACTTTTTAAGATCCCAGCGCCACGGCGGTCAATTTTAAATTTGATAAAAGATTTTTTTTTTGTTAGATTATATGTTATTTAAACATTTGTGTACGGTTATTTTTTGATAAAACGGCAAAACAGGTTCATAAAATATATTTATTTCTATAATTTTAGCTTGACAGCTGTGTAGAAAAAGTTTTTTTAACAATAAATTTGAATATCCTCGATCGATATTAAATATTGACCGCAGTGGCGTTGGGTTCTTAAATTTATTCCCTGTATTTGAAATAGTAGATCGGCTGTTTACAATCAATTCTGGCCAGAGCCTGCCACAGACTTAAGGGAACCCTGTGCAAATGAACACCAACTGTACTTCATGAACCACTATTTATTGTGCGAGCGTGGTTCTGGGCGATTGCCCTGCTCGCCCGTTACTAACACCAGTCCCGATTCTAGCTCGGCAACATTTTCAAGGATTTTTTACTGTTCTTAATGACCGTTTTTCAATTTTTAACTTGAAGATTTTTCTTCAACCGATGCATATCGTCTTTTACCTTCAAACGCGTTTTTTTTTACGAATGTTGTGTTTGGAGATTTTATAGCTGGATCATTTTCGTTCAAGGTGTCCTATCCATCTTAGCCTATTGATTTCTAACACACGGACGGAACCCAGTCTTTATAACTAGGGTTGCCAACCGTCCTCCTTTGGGAAGGAAAGTCCTTTCAAACGTTTTGTTCTGTGTCCTTCCTTCAGGTCGGGAAGGACGCGTATTGTCCTTCTTTTGTACTCCTTACTTTTTCATATTTTTCTCTCGCATTGAAATTTTAATATGCAGGGCGATAAAAGGAACGACGGGAGAGAAAATGAACTAATGGCTTCCCTCCTCCATTTCATTGTTTATATCGTTGAAATCGGATTTGCGCTTTTGCTTTTCACTTTATTAATAATAACCTAGTCGTGCTAGTCTGCTCCAAAAACCCCACTCACATTTTGTGAGTGGGAATATGCCATTTGCGAGTGAGCTATTAAAGACTTTTTTACTTTTTTCTTCCTTCACTTCGAACAATCTTACTTTTTTACCATTACTTTGATGTTGTTTTTGGTAATCACTTTAATCCATCTTCCTTTTTTTATGGTTCTGTAGGTATGACCACCAATAATTTTTTTATATGGAAGGAAAAATTTGTCTAAAAATGTATTGTGTGGTATCAAAAGAAAGCTCTCAAGACATAGATCAAGGAACAGAAAGCAGTTTTTTGACTTACACATTTTTTTCCAAAAATGTACTTAAAAATACTTTTCCACGCCTTTTAACCCAAATGGATTAAACTAAAAATGATTATAATGTACATTGATTCTAATTGGAAATGTTCGAAAGAAATTTTTGATCAGATTGCGTTTTTGAAAAATATTGTATTATTAATTCATGGCTAATGTTTGTAATTATGGCTAAGGTAGTTTAAACCACTGGAGCAGGCAGATAGACATACGAAACCCTAAACACCGGATTGTGTTCGTCAGTAAAAACCACCTCAACAAAAGTAAAAAGCGATTTTGGAATTTTAAGCGATAGCTTAAAATTCGAATTGATGAAATTGCGAATGATAATTCGAGTACCGAGTTCGTAATAGATAATCAAAATTTCGGAAAACATTATTAACAGGGTCGTGCCTAGGAATTTCGAAAAGTCCCAGATATTGAATTTCAGCGCAATCGAACAAACTTCACTTTTTGTACCATTAAGATAGGGTGACCATTCGTCCCGCATTCTAACTTTTGTGCACTTCACTTGATGAGGACCTTTTTTTTGCTCTTCACTTGGATTCGAGAGGTGAGGACCTTTTTTTTCTGCTCTTCAGTTATATTTGGAAAGTGACGACCTTTTTTTCTTGCTTTGTCCCGCATTGCCTTCTTAAGAAAATGGTCACCCTACATTAAGGTAGCATGGGGACTTGAATTTTCTAGGTTTAGGATTTTTCTCATCTTGAGAATGTTCCCAGGAAAGCGCATGCCAAATTTCAACTTTCTAGGTCACCGGGAAGTAAGCAAAAAATCTTTGGAAGGTCATATGAGATACATCAGCGATTTTATATATATAGATGGTTTATTTCACATAACCGAGCGTCTACTGTATTAATAATAAATATATATATTATATGTTACCTACCTTTAAATGTGTTAGATGTTTCAGTTTTGCATTTACCACTTTGTAGTTTTTGCGAGAACAACCAGCTATAAATGTACCGTACAATAGCTGTACTTAAAAAATATAAATGGATGTTTTTTTTTTTTTTAATTAGTTATAATTTATAGCACTTAGCATCTTAAGCTATTAGAGGAAACATTAGTGAATTATAAAAGGAACCCAACACACCCTTAATTTGGAAAACCAAAATATAAAACCACATGCAAACTTTTAGATACAAAAAAGAAATAAAAATTAATACAAAAATATTGTCAAAAAATACTTTTTACAAAAAATATAGCTTACATTTGAGATCAACCGAAGATACAAATCTTTCCTTAGGGATGCAAAAGGAAAATTTCTCTGGTTTCAATATACACCCGTGTAAATATTTCGATATAAATAAAATAAATGCACACAAAATGAAATTCCACAAAATAATATATTGTTCTATATATGTTGGCTGTTAGGCGATATTTTCTAATCCTTGTTTACAGCAGATGAGACAACAAATTTGTATATATTTAGAAGTAATAATTTTTTTTGTATCAGTCTCCAGTCGATGGCCTAACAACCGAAATATACAGAGCAATATATCAATTAATTTTGTGGAATTTCAACTTTTGTGCTTTTATTTTTTTATGTGACAATATGTTCCACCTAGCTATGACTATTAATTTAATTGCGAAACAGATTGAGTGCTGAAAACAATTTTGCTTATCGTGCCAAATCAAAAATGAAAGTGTAATAATTTTGGAACTACATTGAATTTAGAAAGGTACGAAGAACGTTTTTTGGAGTGAAATGTGTAGTTTCATTCAAAGCGCTAAAAAATATCTCATATCTGAGATCCAAATTTGGTGCTGCGATAGTCTCAAACCCAAATCTAACTGAGATACATAAGGGCTGCTCGGGTGTAAACAATGATAAGTGACATTTTCTAATAAGATAAAATATGGATGTAAAATATGATTTATGCTATTCCAGTTAATGTACAAGAAATTTTAGGTAGAACTGCGCATTTTTTTATGTTGACCACAATAATATCAATGGTATCTTACGTTTTCATCTTAAAATTAAAACAATAACTAACAGAATCTCAAAGGTATGTTTTTGTTGGTTACCATTTTCTACACCCGAGAAGCTCTTATATGTAAACCGACTTCGCTCAACATAAGAAAAACACAGGCGGATGTTAACGGAACCATGTGCAGAAACCAAATTTCTTCCATTACGTTATCAACAGTTAGTTTAGTAACACATTTTAGTGGCGTCATTTACTTTGATTTGTATTACGCGTTTTGTGCGATGTTGTTTGTTTATTTCCGTTATTATTATTTATTTCTCGTAAGTTTCAAGGTATACCGTGTAAAATGAGTAAAAATGTATTTGAAAATGATGATTTTGTGTGTTTGGTATCCACAACAATTGTTTAAAGCCCTTATGTACGTCAATGTGATCAGCTGTTTTCTCGCGCAGAACTGATGACGTAATTTATGATATCCTGTGTTTTTCTTATGTTGAACGAAGTCTAGCACTCAACCGGTTAAAATTGTGATCTAGTTTACGGCTGTAAATTTTGAAGCAACAGCTTATAATACTAAACTAATTAATTATTAATTTGGTTTACTCAGTTCTGCTAATAATAATAATAAAAACAAAAATAAATTATTGCACGTGTATTTGTTACAGTTCAAAGTAACAGGTACAAGTAAAAAGGCAAATTATTTTTAACATCTTAGATTAAAATTAAGCTTGAAGCAATAAAATTAACAGGAATTAAAATCTGTATGTATAAAATCTATTATCAAAAAGTACTGTTATACAGGATTGACTAGAGAGGGTCCAAAAAAAGGAATTACTGTAAAAATTTCTAATTTGCAAACTACTAAAATCGTATTAAACTTAAAA
Source organism: Liopterus haemorrhoidalis (assembly GCA_963971575.1). Lineage (NCBI taxonomy): Eukaryota > Metazoa > Arthropoda > Insecta > Coleoptera > Dytiscidae > Liopterus > Liopterus haemorrhoidalis. Next base: position 7,703,101 of record OZ020614.1, read on the forward strand.
ATTGTGATGGCAGATAAAGCTTGTCTGTCATTCTAGGCTTAATTATAAACATTAACACTTATTAGGTCTGTTCGTAGTAATTTCTAACAGTTTACTACCATCAGCCGCAAGAGCAGTCGTTTTAATGCACTTAGATCTTGCGACTGATCGTAACAAACCAATGAAAATGATTCTATGAACGAAGACCTATTATCTAATAATTTATTGGAGTAAATAACAAAGAATTAAGTAGTTTTATTTAAGGTATATGCAATGGACGTATCCTATTAATACTTTTTGGTACAGATCTTAGCATACAACACATTTTATACATGCTAAGAAAAAAAGTTAAAATACAAATTAAAGCGTACAGAAAATATATAAATAAAACATGCATGGGCTTTCAGGACAGTGGGTTACAATTATTCCAGCACCATTATTAAGGCACCTTTACCAATAGCCAGAAGCATTTATTAAAAAGGTTATTAAAATTTAAGACCGGAAAAATTGTACGGGTTACATTTTTTGTTGAAATTTTTTATACGTACAGTAAATCTTCGATTTAACTACTGATTAATTGTTAAAATTCAACCAATTATAATTCTTTAAAGAAAATTATGTCAGTTTAAATATTCAACTTAAATAAAAACACAACTTTAAATCGGTTCTACCCCAGGTATAAATACAGTTTTAAATCAGGTTTGCCTGGTAAAATCCAGGGAAGAATAGTCGGAGTTGGAGTCGAGAGTCGGGAAAAGTTATCGACTCCAGCCTCTTTGAATTAATTTTTATCAAGGATAAGAACAAACCGAAAACATAATAACGATATTACCAGAATTTTTAACAGAAAAAACTGAAACTTGATAGACGTATATAAACAGGTACTCATAAGGAATTTTTACCTGTTTTCAATGAGATTTATAGTATACATATTTTTACATATTTTGAAAAACCTCAACTTCATAAAGAGTCCAAAAATATCAGTTATATTCGGACGTATCGTCATGTTATAAACGCGTATCTCTGCCAACTACAGATGCATGAATGATTACTATTGGCTCCCCACTCTTACGACCATGCCTTCTCGTTTCTAACGTTACAATATACTTCATTCTAAGCATACAGCCTAGTTCTGGTGGACTCATACGGAACATTAACCAAAATGACGCAAAAAGTCAATATGTAATGAAAATGATATTTTATAAAAGCAGCTCACCCCAACCTATAATATTTAATGTAAGTATAGTCGATTTCTTTGTGTTAAGCGGAACTAGATATTGAAATCTACTAACTTTGAATTTTACTTAGCTTTTTTTTATGATTTTTGTTTAACAAAAACCCACTTCGATCGTCAAAACTTGAACTCGTGTTAATTTAAGAAAATAAAAATTCCATTTAGTTCGGTTTACACATTTGGAATATTCGCGACTGCAAATAACAGTGAGACGTCTGGTGGTGACTAGCTAAATTAAACAGAAGCGTATATTTGGATAATATTTGTAGCGTGTTGTGCTGCAGTTTATGTGAATTAAGAAGTATTTTAAAATATAGTGACTTAAATACAGTGAATTTTTGCCGAAATATTGTTTGAACAGATAAATATTAAGAAAAAACTTCTGACATATACGCTTCTCGTGCGCCATTAGCTGTTGTACGCAGCGCCGCCAACGTTAGTTTCAGTCGCGAATACTTCACAATTTACAAGTGAAAGAAACAAACTTAATATTTTGTCCCACTTATTTTTAAACTGCATTCAAAGCTCTTAAATTAATAGACTATATCTTGTGCTCTGTTGATTGACACTAAAAGTTTGTCATATGGTAACGCAAGCAACCGTTCAGACCTCTAAATTTAATACTTTGTACGTTGTCGATTGTGGATAGTTTTCTAAACTTATAGCTAGTGAGTTGTTTTAATGCGAAAGACATATAAACACATAGTCTCAGTCTATATCGGAGAGAACTTTCACCTTGTATGCCTTTACATAACCTAACAAAATGTCATCGCGCCGATTACAACAAATCTCGCCCAAAATTACAAAGACGAACAGTAAAGATGATTAATTTAAGTAATTACATAATGTTTAGTTTGTTAAAATCTAGGACAGCAGAATTAGGAAAACGATAATAGTTAATAAACATTTTACGAAGCCACCGTAGTTGGTTTACAGACACACAGATGTCACACTATTCGCAACTCACTAATTTCCTTAGCTATATTAAATTTATGCATAGCACACAGTCCACAGACAACTAATTTAAAGAGTTCTACACGCAGCTTAAGATTTATTTAATGAAAAATTACGTTTACAATGTTACCTCCTCATATTACTGATACTATTAAAAAACGTTTTAAGAATGTGTTCTTGGTTGGCGAAAATGGGGGCCTGTGAATTAGCGGGCTTTGGTATTTAAGCCCCCCCCCCCAATATTCCGTTAAATCGAAGGTTTACTGTTCTGACATTTATATTTATTTAAATTGGTCTTAAATGTTTAATTAGTCTTAATTAACGAGTCTTAGTTTTTATTTAGGAGAAAGTTCATCGGGCGTTTCGTCTGGACTTAAAGTAGTTGAAGTCGTTTTGTTCGATGAACAATCTGATTTTGTGTCTGTTGCATTGTCTAATAAATTCTGGCCAGACTCAGTAAAAAAATCAGATGCGCTCACAGTCTTAAATGGATTATTTGAACCATATGTATTGGTATATTCAGGGAGTGAACTAACACTATTGGAACCCCAATAAACATAAGCAGGAACGTATTGACCATTCCATGCAATATTTTCACTCCCTGACAAATTGTATTGACTAGAATTAGAATACATAGGATTGCTCCAAACCGTATATAGTGAGACAGCCTGAGACCCCACTGCAGTACATTGGCAATAGTTTGATAAATTATCACAACTTAAAGTATCTTGGAAAAATGGATTAGTCCAAATAACATTCGTCTGAGGAATAAATACATTTTCATAATAATTATCTGGGCATAAAGGATCAACCCATGCACTTTGAGTCGTAGAAGGTTCTACATTTTCTAAAGTGTCTACCCAAATAGTTTGTGGTACAAATGGAATTGCCCAACTAGGAACTTTTGCCGTTAAAGGATTCACAAAAGTGTCCTCTTCAGTTTCACTTAACTCTTCTAAATTAGGGTCTTCCGTTACAATAGGGTCATCCGTTACATTAGGGTCTGCCCAATTAGAAATATCAGTTACAACAGGTTCTACCCCACTGGGAATGTCTAATTCAGAAGGTTCGTCCCATAGAGGATTTTCAGATTCAAAAGATTCGGACCAATTTACGTTATTTATCATCCAGGGATCTGTCCAACTGGTATTTGGTGTTATATAAGAGTGTGTCCAGTTAGGTTTTTCAGTAGCAAAAGGATCTACCTGAGTGGTATAACTATTTACTGGATGATCTGCCCAACTAGAAGTCACAGAATCAAACCCCCAATTATAATCTGGAGTAAGATTCGGCAGGCTGTCATATTGGGATGCAGTGAGGTCTGGCCGAGCTATACAAACAGGTACATTTACAGGATTATTATTTTCACCACTAGACTTAACTCGTTCTATAACATTTGCGGAAGCAATTGGACGTGGATGGGACCACGTCGTTGTGGTTTCTGGGAGATAGGTAGGTTCTTTGTTAGCTTTGAAGTAATCAATTCTTCCATAATCAGTAGAGACACTTCCGGGTATGTTATATACAGGGTAAAAAGGATTGCCGGGATACAATATGTAATTACATCTGAAAAATAAAAAAAAAAAAGGAATAATGAAACAAAGGGAAAAAAGACATTGAAAACTCAAAATAACACAAAAACAGGAACAAATGAGCTTGTCTTCTGTAAAAAAAATATATGGATTAGCAGGAAATTTTGTTTTAACCACTGCAACCAAAAAAAAAAAGTTACTATGAGGAACATTTGTTACGGGAAACTTGTTTTTATAGGGTTATTCTGAACAAAATATATTAACAGTTAACAGACATATCTTTTACCGCGTACATCTGGTCCGATTTGTAACATAACAGCTCTGTTAAAGTGAACAGGTCTGTTCAGAATAATCCTATTAGTCACTCATTTGTTTGATCAGTAATATTCAATAGTACGTCGTAAAATTGTAGCAAAATTTTTCATGTCGATTTGTCAACGCTCTCAATCCAGATTGGATCATTATGGGAAACACCCAATACAGTAGCAGTAAGGAAGTGATCAGCACTAATGCTGGGTGAGACAACTAAAGAATTTTGACTTAATGAAAGTAACTTAAAAATTAATGTTTAAACCACTGTTACTCAATTGCTGGTTCGCGGCAAAATATACCGGGCTGCAAAATTAAAAACAATTTACAGAACTTATTTAGCAAATTTTTTATAAGTTTACTTGGTCCGACACTGATTAGCTACAACTCTAAGACAACAAGGCCGCGTACTTGTTCAAGTTATGAGACAATAAATTAATAAAATATAAATTATTTTTAACAAAGAATTTTCTACAATTCCGCTTAAAAGAAATGAATATTTTGCCGGTCCGCGGTAAGTTTTGAAAAGCACTGATTTAAATGCTTTAAAAAAAAAGAAAGAAAATAAAATATCAATTTCAAACGAATCCAAGTGCTATCAAGTCCAAGAGAAGGATACGGATTCCGGATTCGGAAGTTCAGATACGGAAGGCTTAACTGCTGAAAACATTAGAATTATTGTAATATATCCTTTAATAATATTTAATCAAGTTTTAAATGTGCCTATAGAGTTAAATAACTATAATATAAGCTAAGTAGTGCATATCTCTGCAATAGATAAAAGAACGTGACAGCGATTAAACAACGATCTATGAAGCTGATATCTCGCTAAAAAACAACAAACACTTGCGCAATTCGCTGTCCCGCTCTCCACTTTACATTTATATCATCGCTAACAGATTTTTTGTTCTTTGTTTTTATTAGTAATATCTAACGATGGAATTATATCAGTTAATGTTAGTACGTTTTAAGCGATGTCATTTCAAAAATTTAGATGTACCCAAAATAATTTGATTAAAAAAATTATTTAGCTTTTGTAAGTTTAGTTATTTACAAATTTTTTATACAGTATTTACTATATTTAGTTTTTAAGTCTTAATTAATTAGACTACTGAAAGTTACGTTAAAATAGGAAAATTATAGCGTAATAGTTTTAAAAACTTTTTGAATGAAACATTTAAATTTTTTAAATAACCCCAAAGTTATCGATTAACTGATATAATGGGTTTCAAAAACAAATAACTAAAAACAAATATTAACATTTAATCTATGATTATATATTTAATCCATCGATAGATTTAGGAATGATCAGGTTAATCTTATTAAAAATCTCTCTTGAAAGAAATCAATAATATACTAGCGTTCACTAATAAATCATTTTACGTTACCAGTAACGATCAGTTTAATAACGTACACTAATTCATTAGCGAACATAATCATATCTATCAAGTTTTGACACGTACCTAAAACTCCCGTAAGCTAACATAACCTTAATTTACACTAATGTGTAGTTAAAACAATCGAATCTACTAGGTTCATGAACCAAATTTTCATTTAAAAAAACAAATACAAAAAAAAATATTTTTCTGTATAATAAAATAAATATAAAAATTAAAATAATAATAACGTTTGGGACTAACGCATATATATGTACATCTTGTCCACCAAACGATGATTAAAAAATATATTTTTTTATTGGAATAACGTAAAATATTTTCTCAAAGATTTGGTTTTTTGTTTAAAAGATTTACTGAAAATCTGATTGAAAAACTATTTTTTCCTAGGTATACAAAATGTATATAGTGTTATTTCAAATAGCCTGATGGTGTATCACGAAGTTTCAGTATGATTGATTTCAATTTTAAAGAGAGTAAAAGGAAAATTCAAAGAGTCCATAACTAATAAATAGTTAGCAATGTAGGATTATTAAAAAAATCCTTGCGTAATTTCTAGCAAAGACCAAACTTTCTTGATGAGGCTTAAAACAATATTTATCATTCATGATGATACAAACATTAAAAAACCTTAATATATTTCTAAAAATATAAGCAATAACTTTAAAAAATTCAATCAATTATAAAACTTTGAGAAAATATATAACATTATAAAAAACCTAAAATGTTGTAGCGCACTTCTCTGTTGAAAAAAAAAAATCATACTTAGTTAAACTAAACAATTTCATATTGTCATAAAATAGTATCTTAGTGTAACCTTACATGCCATATCCTTGATAGGGCATCCCAGGTGCGTAGCCCTGAGGGGGATAGCCTTGCTGTACGTAAGGACCCTGCGCTACATTAGGCATTCCTTGTGGGGGAATACCCATAGCTGGACCAGCTGTCAACATTAACTGAGGTTCTGAGAGCATCATAGGCTTTTGTTCCTCTGCTCTTTCTTGCTGCCGCTGAACATCGGATTGTTCAAGTTTTTCTACTTTCGATGTGGTCTCACGGATAACTTGTATGAGGTATGGCATCGCAAAGTCCATTATACCATGACGCCAAGCTAATTCGAGTATTACATCTGGTCGTAGCAAATCATAGCACTGGAAACAGAATAAAACAAAGTTAAGATACATGAAAAGATTTCGCATCTCAAAAGAAAAACGATTGTTAGTAATAAGTGGAGGTGGCACTGCCTATTGAGCAGAATTACTTGATATTTGTATTCATTAGAATTACACGAATTTTTTACTTAACACTAAAAGTAACAACCATTTTGGAACAGAGATTCAAAGTGTTAACGATATTTACATACCTGATACAAACATGCTGAAAAACAGTCATAAGCTTTTCTCTCCAAGAACCACGCAAGAAGCTCTTCAGCTAAGTCCTGCTGCCTACTTTCTGCTGTGTATTCCATAGCATCCCTAAATAGTCTATCCTTTTTGCATAATTCCACACTCTGCTTCCATCTGTTATTTCCCTTATAGAGGTATGCGGCGATACGTCTGAACTCTGTAAGTTCATGTCGCTCCAGTCTTTGGGCAAGACCAATGTTATCGAAGTTATCGAAAGCATCAATCGATGTACGTAAACCTTGGTAATCTTCTTCATCAATAAGGAGGGAGTTGAGAGCTTCATTTATTGCTTTATTATTTAAAGATTGCACTGAGCGAAGGTACGGTTTCACTAATTGTAGGTGACCTGCTTTTGTAAAGAATGCTACAGCCCTATAAAAAAAAAAAAAAAATAGTGTTAGAGTGACCCTCCAAAAGAGAAATTGTGAGAAAAAACCTTTCCATGCATGGTATCTACAAATGAGGACATTTATATTTAAATTCATTTTTTTAATTACTATTAGTTGAATTGATATTTTGTTTCCATGAAGTCCAAGTATGATGTCACAGGTAATAAAATATATCAGATGCTGGCATTGACCACTCAACGGCCTTAACTTATGTTTTTGGCAGTAAGTGAGTAAGACTAACTGTTATAAGTTACAGTTGTAATATTATTTTTGTTATATACACAAATGGTCAAAAGACTCTATCAGGCGGTATTGTGTTGAACTATTCTAATAGACAATGAATCGACATTTTTCAAGATATTGAAAAGATATCCCTTAATATTAGTGAAAGTAAAATATAATTAAATTCCTTCTAGATGTCGGAGATAACAATACGTCAAAAAGTTGTTGTTGTCATTAGATCAGTTTCAATTTCGCCACCTCATGGGACGAAGTAAAACATTTAACTATGAAAGACTTTTTAACTTAGCATTTCGTTCTATGGTACCTAAACACCTTATAAAATCATTTTGGAATATTTAAATTTTATTTAAAAATAGATGCATGAGAGACATCTTCAAAGAAAATACTGTACTTCTGAAAGAAGTACATCAGGTCACCTTAAATAAATATAAATGTTGGTTGATAAAATAACTTACCTAGTGTGGTCCATCCTTGGGGCAAGCACAAGAAGCATGTCGTTCAATAGCAAGGGTTTATAATCTAGGTAAAATTGTATAGCCTTGTAGTATAATTCCATGTTTGCAACCTTAGTTACAATATCCTTGAAGTGACTCTCCCGCCAGGCTTCTGTCGGATGCGCCATCATTGCAATAACCGCGTTGTCATACTCTTCATACTTATCATACAAGAACACCAACTCGGCCCAGAGATGTGCTTGTTCGGCCGCACGCAGAACCTTGGGAATATTCACACGAGACCAGAACAACTCCAAGTGTTCCCTCATTTTGGATGGCTTGTATTTTGAATATAGAATAGCCAATTCCGTGAACATACCCATATGGGCTCTTTCCAAACCAAGTGCAGCTTCCAACAGACCAATCAACTCCTCAAAGTGACCTCTGTCTTGGTAATAATTGATCAGGTCCTCTAATTCATCAGCATGTACTACGATATGCATACCGCACATCTGGGCAAGTCGGAACTCCTGCGCGTCAACGCAAGCGAAGCACACCTCTTTCCAAGTACGGGTACTATTAGCCTTCCTCGCGGAATCAACAGCACCTTGGAATTCTTTCAAATGCACCAACGTGATAGCCAAGCGCGCAAAATTGGATACGTTATTATAAAGCAGTTTAGCGGCATCGTACATTTTATCTCCAAAGCAACGATCACCAATTTTCTGGATATCTGCATGGTTTGGTCCGGATATAAACTCCTCCAAATCAGCTAATCTACCTGTTCTCGCGTATGAATAAATTAACTCGCTCTCAATGTAGCTTTCTCTGGCCTTCTTGCGGGCCATTTGCAGATACCGGACCAAATCTTCCCAAGAGTCATTTTTAGACGCTGTTTCAACAACATCAATATAGGCTGAAGGATCATCTGCCTTGATGTATGAGTCAATGGCTTCTTTTACCAAGCCATGGTTCAACTGAGCACGAGCTAACTGGGACCATACAGCTGGTTCATTGCAACGCTCGGCAAATTCATATGCCCGATCTAAATTATTGACTTGTTCGATTAAAACTTGAATGGCGGATGTGTTGACATCAAATTTCTTGAAAATTGCGAAGGCTTCTTCATACAGGTGATTATTTATTGCTATGTTGGCGATGTCTGGAGCATCGTAGTTATCCAGGCGGTTAATATAATCCATGACGCGGCTACAGTCCGCTTTTATTGCCGTTAAGATCAACAGGTTTTGGAGATTACGATGATCGGAGAATACGGAATTATCCAAAACTATCTTTTCAAGTAATTCAATCAACTCATTAGGTAAGTCGGCTGTCATAAATGCCTTGACCGTTACTGAAATGTCTTCAGGGTCTTGTGTTTCACTCAAGGCGGTCTGTACTACTTGATCTATCAAAGATCTCTTATATGGGTTGCTTTCCGCTAAAACTTCAGCCCAAAGTTCAGGTTCTCGTCTGCGCACAAGATATCTAGCTTCGCTCTTAAATAATGAGTTCTCATTGCAAACTGCAATTAATTCCCTATCGCACTGGCCTCGTTCGTAAGCTACACAGGCAAGATGCGGATCTCGCTTTTCACAATATCGGCCAACAACGCGAGAATCGTACCACTGGTTTTCTTTGAGGAATCTCTCGGCATTGTTATTCATGTCGATGTAAATTTTAGCTAGGGCGTTGTGGGTGGCAGGTTCTACGCAACCTTCATGTACGCGAGATTCTAGCCAAGGAAGAAGTAGTTTCAAACGATTTCTCTTCTCAACTTCTTCGACAAGTTCATCGGTGGAGAATTGTCCACGTACGACTAAGATCAGATTCTTAATGATGTCCTCAGAGCAGTCTACATCAAGTAGACCTCCTACCACGACAGGTAAACGTGACGGATTTACCTTCTGGACGTATATTTCAATGTACTTCTGTAAAGAGTTTCGGTACAAATATAAAACTAAGTCATGTACAAAGTCGAATCTATCGCAGACTATTATTAAAGGCAATTGATCAGTCAATTTAGCTTCTTTTAGGAAATTCTTGACGCGCTCCGCATTATAACAGTTAGATTCACGACATATTCTCTCAACTTCCTTAATCTGACCAGTCTTGCAGGCGGCTTGGATGTATTTGAAATGAACTTCCTGATCTTGTGAAAAGTTTACAATGGATCCCAAGAAATAGAACAGACCTTCGTAGCTTTTAAAGCTTTCAAATAAATCAATCAGTGCTTTAGTCGTGAGTTGTTCATGGTATTTTGTAGCGATCTGTACACAAATTTGCAAGTTTTGGCGAATATTTGCAGTTAACATGGCCTTTAAGCATTCTAAGGAATCCTCAACACTCAGGGTGCCAAAAAAGTTTAGTAACCATTCACAAGGTAGCAAGTGTGTATGAACAACTGCTCTTTTGATGTCGTACAAATCGGTGTAGTGCTCAAGAGCGCGTTGTAACAAGCCTGCTTTCTCGCAGAGTTGAGCAACATGAGCTCTATCATAATGGGTAAACATAGCATTGCCGAGGATTGCATCAGCTACTTGTGGGGCGCTCATCAAGTTCATTTCTAATAAGCGGGTCTGCAACGGGCCTTCTGCAGGCCTGTTGTTCTTCAGAGCATCTAACAAAAATGCAGTACATTGCTGTACCATATTCTGCTCCATGAATATGTCAACAATCTGGTTAATATCAGCTAGGGGTTCGTCATCAGCCACTAGCATAGAAGCAAACGATGCACCTTGATCTGGATTAGTGCGCATTACTTGTCGTAGAAGATAAATATAATCCGGTGTATATGATACTTTCTTGGCGTACAAAACAATCTTTTGGAATTGACCTGTCTCAGCAAAAGACTGGATTACCTTTGCTGGCACGTTCGCACGAAGGTACACACTTAGAGCAAGAGTAGGATCTGCCTGTTTCACGAGATCTCCCAACTCTTCAGAGCACTCGAGTTTATCTTCTTTCAGCCATTTCTCCAGCAACTGTTTTCGTCCTTGAAGCAAGACAGGTTTGCACAGTTCCAAAGATTCATATCTATTCAATTGGCCTTGGTCTAAGAGGATTCCGAAATACTGTAGCAGCGGGCTTGTTTGGCCAGCAACAGTTGGTACTTGCTGGAACATCTGTATGGTCTGTGGCGTTCTTAAGATCCCTTTAGGAGCATTGGCTGCTACTTTTGCTGCTTCAGCATATTGTCCATTCTGGAATAACATGTTAAACTTGCTAACAAACAAGTCTTCAGCTCCAGACAAATTATTTCTGACGGCCATCCTCAACGCCAAATCAGGATTATGTAAGACTGAATTAATATAGCGAATAATATTCTCTTCTTCTACAGTAACTGATAGTACATGTCCCTTTCTATTTACACCAATAATACCTCCGCTGGCTTCATGCTGTGCTGTTACGAAAATGGTATCGGAGGAGATGCGATTCATGTAGATACAAGTCCCTGTTTCAATGTCGTACATGTGAACATAACCGTATTTTGTAATGAGGTAAATTACATCGTATTTAGCAGAGACCTGCATTGCGACTGGAAAGTCGTTTTGAGCTTCTGGTGGGAAGAATACATCAACAGCTTTCTTCGGGAATGGCTGGTTTCCTGTAATAAAAGAATAATAAGCCGTAATTTCTTTGTATCTTGATAATTATTTTAATCTTTCGTGGTTAAGTGTTCCACTGTGTTCAAAATTTATTTTGAGCTGAGTAATCTGAAAAATGCATTGTATCGTTTGGTGTTTGATATTTGTCTTGGAATTTCGCTCGAAGTTTTAATGGTTATGTTTATTTTGCTTTCGTTTATTAATTGAAATTCTTTTGATTATAAAGAACTGTTGCTCAAAATAAGTGTTGTAGAAAAAATGTATCTTCTAATGTTTTTCATTGCATTTTTGCACTTATTTATTAGTCGGTTGTAGATTATTTTCATAATTATTTTTTGTAGTTCTTCTTCAGTTGATAATTACTGTTAAATAAATAAAATTATTTAACCCAAACTGAGTAGAAATTTGAATTACACAAATATTGCCTTGTCAAACACTTTCTGAAAAATTAGAAATATTTCTAAAGACATTCCGAACACTCTATGACATGAAATAAAATACGCCATTGATGCTCTATAATAAAATCGGCTGCCACCGTAGAAGCACACATGATGTAACATTTGAATCTTCCTTTGGTATGATATAATGAACAAATAATATAATGAACAAATTTCAGTATACGAACTAATGAACAAAATAACATGACTAATATATCTGAATATTCTGGGAAAGATCAAGAGACCGACAGTTAGGACTACAAGCTGCTGAGAGGCAAATATACTGTAATACTAATAGCGGCAGACCTACAGACTCTTGGTCAATACGGACAGATCGACAGAATGACTGACAGGGAGAAAAACCAAAACTAACAGTTAGGGTACGCGAACAATAACAGCAGGTTCCTACTTGCTTGCTGCCAGCGCTTGTAAAGGTCAACCTGACTTTAGATTTATTGGTTATGATCATTATTAAGAAAGTGACATTTTTTATAATTTTTTAATACCAACTTGACATACAGTTTCAAAGGTGCAAAGTATTCAAATCAAAATTTCCTCTTAGTTTGTTTTTACAAAAGTGAACAGCATATACAATATTTTTCCATTAGTTAAATTGTATTATTGAGAATTCAGTAGTAAATGATTTAAAAAATATTTCCGTGTAATTCTCGTGTAATCTCGCATGGGTTCGTGAGTAATGTGGGTTATTTTACGTACGTCGGTGGGTAATTTGCTCTTAAAGCAGTGGCAACACTGGCAGGAACAAGCTGCCACTGTGCGTATGCCCTTTGACTAACCAACAGACTGGCAGATTAATATACCGGCAAACGGAATCTTTATTCAAACAGATTCTTGGTCAATAAATGGACAGATCGACATACAAAGGAACATTCAGACTTAGAGATATACCAATATATTTTATTTCTAAATGTAACTGATATATGTACAAGATGCCGAACTCTTAGTAAATGTAAGTGAAGACATGTCAGACCACAAAAGAACAATTGTTTAAAGTAAAAACTGTCTAAAAGATAACTTACCTGCCGGTGGTTGGCCGACTTCAATAATGTGAAGTTTTCCTCCCTGTAGAGTTCTCACAGCGAAGCAGAACAAAGTGGAGGCTTCTGCATTGCCTTCCATTTTGAAAGTGGCGAACGAAGCTGCATGTCCTTCAATTGGTTGTGAACACACCCTCTCTACAGAATAAAGCTGCATAGCACCCACTACACGATTTTGTTGGGCTGAGATTCCAATAAGCAGAAGCCAAGACTGTTTTGGGTCAGTACGGTAGTTGATAATTTGACATCCGTTCAAAGATGAGTGCCTATAAACAATAATAAAATATTTAAACACTGTAACAATAGAAGTATTTTAAAGCCATAATATGAAATGTAACTAGAAAATATCTAGTCAACAAGAAAAATATCAGTAAGAACCAATTTAAATTCAATGTACACTGACAGATATCAGAAATAAAAAGCTACAAATGACAAGCATATCATCGAAACAAAAAGAAAGTGTCATCACAGATCTAGAATAATATCCTTATTCTGAACCAAATAAAGTAAAACCTGGTTAGAATGATCACCGAAGGGACCAGCTCAAAGTGGCACATACCTCAAGACAATCAAGTGCAAACTTAAAATGATATAAAACCACGAACCACTCCTTCTTTCCCAAATTAAGGTATACACAACGCTTTTATTTTTGTTCCAAATTATTGTATACATAACTCTTACAGTAGGATTTTTCTTTAAAGAGATTGACATCACAAATAATTACCTATTAACTTTATATAATACGTATGAAACATACTTTGAAATAAATGAAAATACAGTATAAATAGTAAATCAATATATAAAAGCGTTGGGAATAGAAAAATATATTGCATAATTCTCGTTTTCAGATTGCATACCGCCAATTTCCCCTACTATTCTGGTTAACCTCCAATCTAACATCCAATATGGTTGTCAAACAGTAGAACAATGTATTTTCTTGTATTAAACGATAAAATTAATATGGTTTACTTGCAGTACAATATTTACATGATTGAAAAGAATGTTCATTACCAAATTTTAAACAAATATTACCAATATAAGTAATGAAATTTTATTTGTGGTACTAAAAATAAGCTGTGGTCACCACAGGACCGACCGCCATCACAAAGAACTTGTTTAATTTACGCCGCTTTATCAAAAAATGTCTTAAATAAAAGTTATTAGTTATTCTTTTATAGCAACTTTTGTTAAATACATTTTTTCCAAATATATTTCTCTTGTGAAATATTCGCAAAAATCTTAAAACCGACACGAGTAAACTCCCATTTCTAGTTAACCGATTTTTACCAAAAGTTGATCAACTTATGCCATTGATGTCAAAAGCTTAAATATGAAGTTTCATAAAAATCCTTTTAGCCGAATTTGCTCTGCACGTGTACACGGACTGACAGACAGACAAACAGAGAGACAGACAGACAGACAGGCCGACAGACATCATGCTAAAAATAGTCAAAACGCTATGTAGGACCTCAATTCGTGGAGATCCATTAAAATTTCGAAATGTCAAAATCGGTATGATCACAATACCTCCCTTATACATATATGTTGGCGGTCGGTAAAAAACTAAAATCGAATCAAATAAAAGAAATGCAAATTTGTTGTTAGATATCCTATAATTAGATAAAGATACTTAAAATCATACTAATAGTGCAATTGCCAAGATGCGCAGGTGTAGAGGAACCTGCCATTAGCTTTAAAAATACTTTTGGTGTTTCATGCTTCCTCACAGAATAAAGAATGAAGAAGATAATATGAAATGTAAATAATATCTTACCGATCAAACATTTTAACTGGGGTAGAATCTCCTTCCATAGACCAGTGGTAAACTGAGGTCTCTGTTACTAAAGCTAATGTGTTCAGACTGATCCATTTCCAGAAGACCACATCTTCTTGCATGACATGAGCCTTCATTTTACTCTTCATTTCGATATTAAATATTTGCAATGTTTTTTGCGCTGGAAAATTCAACGAGTATTTAAAATATAAAAAATTCGTTCCATTTATATTTTCCCATCGTTCTAAATTAGCAGATACACCATCAACAAATACATTCAAAGTAAAATACTTTTATAATCAAACTATAACAAGAGTGAAATATTTTGTGGGTGAAAAGGTAACGTAGTAATCAATGTTGTGTCTACTATTTTAGAACGAGGGTCCATACTCAACATTCACCTGTACCTTCGGCACCTGCTTTGCCTTTGAGAGCGATTACTTTAGAAGCCGGATTCATAATTGCACTATCTGCAGATATTGGCCGACGTATCGGGTTGGTAGCATCATTCATATCTATAATAACGACTTGAGCAGTTTCGCTCACCTGTTCACGAATACAAATGAATTTATCCGACTCCATTGTAAGGGTGTTGAATGATATTGAATTCGTCTGAATTCCGACATTTTGGAGCTAAAAATTAAATATATAAAATTAACTTAGTAGTAGACTAAACAATATTTTTACAAACAAATGAGTCATGCATATTGAACTAAAATAAACATATTTTTAAATATAAACATGAAATAAAAAATTTAAATATTTAAAAATTACTAATATAGCAAAAAAGATTTTTGTAATACAAGCAAATAAATGAGTGACCACATATTGAACTAAAATAATAGTATTTATAAACAAATAAACATGGAATAAATAATTAAATAGGTACATAAAATTACTAATTTAGCGGCAGACTAAACAAGATTTTTGTAAAACAAGCAAACATATGAGTGACCGCATATTAAAATAAAATAAACTTGTGTAAATAAGCAAAAAAGTGTAAATATGACATTTTCATCATAAATTATAGGTTATTCAAGAAAATTAAATTTGTATATATATATATATTCAGGGCTGATATTCAAAATATTTAAGAACCATTACGCTAAAAAAAATTGAAATGCTGAAATTTCTGATGAGCCTTTTGCTCAAAGTAAGAACTAAATGAACTAATCTATTTTATTTAACGTTTATCCCACTATTCATTTTTATCAAGCTATGGAAATATGTCAATATTTTAACAACCAGTATGCATATATCGGAACGTACTGGCTGAGTATCAGCCTTGTATATATGGCTTTAAATACCAATAAACCGTGTAACATAATATGCATGCATTCTACGTGAGCATATGGCCAAATATTTTTCCATATAAGTGTGTAAATAGAACCAATAATTATCTATATAAGAAAGCATAGCCTTAATTAAAATGTATTATAAGTTTATTTCAACAGATATTTTGCTTAAATACAAAAAGCTTGATGTAAAAATTTCTTTGTTATCATAAATTTAATTATTTTTTTTATATGCATTCCGTATAGAAATTATGCTTACGCATTAATGTTAAAACTATTTAATCAAACATATACTATAAAATAATCAGTGCATAAATAGCAATATATCCAATTTCTTGACATGTCAGATTAAAACCTGATAAAACAAGTAATTTTACGTCTATGAATCATCTATACTTGTTCAAAAAACGCTTACTCTGCAACATATATAACGGAAAATTACATACAATTTATTAATTAAAGACTTACAAAGAGAGAATAAAAATAATAAATAGTAAAATATCAAAACGTCAATGAACTATTTTTAGACGTACTTTGTATTGCGCCTATGTCAAAATAAGAATGAGAAAAACGTAAAATAATAGAGAAATTACGGATAAATTTAGAATAAAAAGTAAAAATAGGGCATATAAAGGGCAGATCATGACTAACACACCCCCTATTTTAGATTACATATGTATGTAGGTCGACAAATGAACTGTCAAAATATTGTTCAACAAATAGACACGCATAAACGATATTTTGATAATTTCTATATTATACATGCAAAATAATGAACGTAACTAGTAACAAGGGTGACTTTAATAGCGAAATAAAAAAAGAATTGTAACAGGGTGAAATTTCAATGATTAACTTTAGACAGTTCATTACGTTAGTAGGTCATTTGAACAAAATACACAAACCATAGCGTAAAATATCTATAATATAGTGCATATTAAGCGTATTAACATTGATATTACACTAAAATATAAGCCGTGAGGGCGTATCGTAGTATCACATACCTGTAAATGCTCCTGAAATCGAATAGGAAGCATTTGCTGAGACATCTTCGCATAAAAATTCTTGTCTCCGGAGTGGTAATCAACTTAATCCACTCCAAATGGAGAAAATGTTGTATATTAAACGATAATCACTCTCAAACTGATGTGGAACACCTCTCTTTTGACGGTCTACTCACACATACAACATGGCGTTTACCGATAAAACAAGAGCAAGATGGCACATTATTACGTCACATGTATTTATACGCCACTAATTTATTTAATATCTATTCAAAATTTAACCAACCTTTAAGAATGTTCGCTCGGTTTTACACTTATTTATACTGTTTTTAATTTGTCAATGATACTTGATAATATTTTAATAATGTAATAATTTTTTAATATGTTAATTCAATTGGGACTATTTTTTCACTTAACTTTTGCTACATGGCAAGTTGGAAACGTTCTACAAATCACTAAGGCTTCGTTCTAGGAATTGTTTTTAACAAACACCCATTAATTGACAAATAAAATCAAACTATACAAAAGGAATTTGCACTATGAAACACATAAAATTTTACTAGATCTTTACAGTGACGTCACAATCGACACTCCAGACTGAGACAGACTTATGTGTACTGCAGGATAGTAAAAGAACGAAAGTCCTTTCCGCTAACAATGATGACGTTACAATAATCAACAAAGTCCCCGTTTAAATCATTAGAAAATTATCGCGCATTGAAAATAAACACCGTGTAATTAATTCAAAAATTATAATACTTTTTTCCACTTATAAAATACACCAATAAAATTACTACTATTAAAATTACCGAGCGTTTACAATTTTTATTTGTTTCATTATATTTTCGGCTTATTTCAAATTCTCTGTATATTTCTCGAACGAAAATGACAACAAATATAATCTAATTCTGAAGTCCGCAGAAGTTTTAATGCCCATAAATAATTACATTTTAAACAGTTGATCAACTAAAATTTTAAACACCTAGCGTCTAAAACAAAGTTGTTCAAAAAAATATAATTTTTAAACTATAAATCAAATAAAAATGAATTACGGTTATGATTCTAAATGCTTTTGAAGTATAATAAAAGTCATAGATATTTTATAGACTTTAAAATATGATTTTATTTCTTCTAATTTGTAGATAATCAATATTATCGCAAAATAAACTAAAAATTGCAATGGATGCCAATTTAATTGTGATTAAATTATGGACAAATTTTATTAAATATGTTTTCACTATTCCACTTACCGTGTCCAATAATTTGCCGGTTGAAGAATCAATTTGATCTAAAAACTATTAGTCGTTTCGGAGCGCGATATTACAATTTAAAATTGTAGGAAGAAGAACGATGTTCTAGCTGTTGCATAGATGTTCTAGACGAATATCTAAATGTAGACATACGTTCCAGTATTCTACGCATGCGTGACTCTGATTCTTGTAGACGTAGTTTTGGTGGTAATTTTCAAATTATGCTTGTGGTTGAAAATTATATTTAAAACTTAAAAAATCCCATTTATTATTAACTTAAGAGACAAATGTATATGATAAAAATTGTTTAAAATGAGAAAACAAATATTTTTTGTTCAATGCATTTTTTCAATTAGATGAATATTTGGGGAGTTACAAGAGGACACCTTAAAACTAGACAAATATATCTCTCTTATTATTGACTATTACAGACAAAAATATAAACTATTTTTGTAATTTTATTTCTATGATTTTTTTTAGATACATATTTGGGGAATTACGGGGGAACATCCTAAATCTAAACTTTTGAAATATCTCCATTATTACTGACTCTACATCAAAAACGATATGACAAAAATTGTTTATAATAAGAAAACAAATCCTATTTTGTTCTGTGCATTTTTTCAATTGGAAGAGTATGTAGGGAGATACGGGGAGCCTAAAACTGAAAAATTTCACATATTATTTACATTACATAAAAAATGTAAATAAGAAAATTTGTTTAGAATGAAGAAACATTTCTGTTGAATGCAATTTTTAATAAGGTTATTTAGGGGGCTAAGGGGAGTTTTGCCTATCAATTTGAAATATCTCACTTAATTATCTGCTTAACAACAAAAATGTATATTGCGAACTATATTGCTGTTATTATCGTTTTATATATTTAACTTTAACGTTGTGAGCGTTATGTTCTACTTTCTTGGATTTAAAGTAGTTACATTCCGTAGCGTAGCAAGGTTTATCCAGGCTAGTAGTCTATAAAAATGAAAAAACATTAATGAATAACGATTGAAGCCGTTTAAATAAGATTTTATTAAATCTTAGACAAAATCAATTCTACCATATATTTGAGTTAAAATTTAAAAAAACAAATGTAGGTTTATTCATATAGAAAGGTTAGTTTTTGATATTAAGTTTACTCACGATGAATGCATCGCACTCGAAATGTACATTTAATAAAATAAATGTTTAGTGAAGAAAAGATTGTGTTTATTTCTACTATTGAGAAGTGACATTATACCCTTTTCACACTAGATCTTTAAGACGATTGAACTTAAACTTCATCGATGTTTAATATCGGTTTGCTTTCACACTTGATGTTTAATTTGAAGAAGAAATCTCCATGTAAAGCTAGTATGTATTGCCAACATAATTTCATATCGTTTGAATTTATTCTGTCATTATTTTGTATATCGAGGTTAGGAGAAGTTTATTTTTTATATTTATTTAAATAATAACGCAAATAATCTTCTCATAACCTCGATATATAAAATGATAACAGCTGAACATAGATAAAAGAAGAGAAGCACAAATTTAAGGAGTATTTTTTTATAATGGGAATTAAGTTGGCAATGCGGGCGAAGTTTAAGACGCAGATCTCTGTCTTAAACATCGGTCGTGTTTAGACGAGGCCGTACGGTTTCACATTAGCGTTTAAAGATCCATTCACTTAAACATCCGATCTTAAAGATCTAGTGTGAAAAGGGTATTACCGTTGGCGGCGCTGTAATTCATGGCAAAATGGCTGAATTGTCTAGTATTCAGCTGTCAATCAGTGATGGGCGTTTACACGTAAACTTTAATTGTTTACGTGTAAGTGTAAACTTATGTAAACAATTGGTAAACTTGTCAACAATGTAAACAATGTAAACTTTGTAAACTGTCAAATATTGAGGTTAGTTTTAGTTATTTAATATGAATAATAGAGAGTTAATGAACAAGTATATTCAGTTCAAAACAATAAATTTATTAAAAAAATTGTGGGAAGAAACCGAAGGAATAGTTCTGAAGAACTAGGTTTTGCTTTAATTAAAGGAAATGAAACAAAACGTAGGGCGTTATGCAAAATTTGCAATGAATCTTTTCGTTATTAAAAAATATAGGCTGATTTTCTTTAAGGTGAAATTTAATGTTTTGTTAATAAAATTATTAGACTGAATTTTTTAAAGAAAAAAGTTTTTTATTTTTCATATTCATATTTACTAATTTGTATGTAACACCTGTATAATGATGCAAATTCGATTTTTATTAATATGTATATTGGCTTGTCCTAATTTTATATATTTACATTTTCATTTAAAATCGTTTCATTAAAATTTTATTATTTATAAAAATGTATTGATAATGAGGTTCTGTAATTCAAAACAAGTGCGCATGTCTAAATCATTGTTTACAAGAGTTTTAGTGTTTACTTTACATCATTGTTTACGCGTCAACAATGAGGTAACTTACATCATGTAACTTACGCGCCCATCACTGCTGTCAATATGCTAACAGGGAACAGGTTAATTTAAGCACAGTACATTTTTATTTTATGAAAATGTATCTATCGACGTTCTAACAAAAAATCAACACCAAAACATATGTACTAATTTCAAACAGTACTACAGTTGCGTAGTACAATATTTGACCACCAGACTGCGTATCCGAGCGTGTCAGTTCTCAATTTTGAAAATTACCAATAAAAAACCATACATTTAACAAGGAATGGGTTCTGTTTAACTCCAGACCGCTCGAAGAAACGCGTTTAGACCTTTTCTAACAGTGTGAGTCGGAGCACTTCGAGCTTGCTTCCCGAACCCACCTAAGGATACAGTCACGCATGCGAAGAACACGGAACAGATGTTTATACCGATCTTGTCGAAAGTCCATAAATGTTAAATGTTGGACTCACGTCTAGTTTTGCGCATGCGCAAACTATTTTAGGACTACTACGCATGTTCGAAACAAATTAGGTGTGTTGTTCGAACTCGACCTGTACAACCACCAACATAAAATGAATAAAAAGACCTATATGTATCTAATCATTTTTAATATCTAGTAAAATTACAAAATAAACACTGAACTAAATACAATGTTCAGCGTAAACATTTAATTTAACATGTATGCGATTTCGCTTGTAATTAAAGTACATCACTTAAAAACTAACTAACCTAACACATTAATACAAAGGTTCGACAAAATAAATCTGCAATGTTTGTGCAGAGTTAAGTTTATTGAGCACCACATTCTGACTTTATATTTTGTTATCAACGTTAATATCTAATCCTTTTGGCTGTTAAACAAATACTTAACCTAGACATGTTATATATGTTGACTGTTTAAAATAACTTAACCTAGACATGGTATAAATGGTTAGGGGGTCAACTTTTTTATTCGCAAAACGAATTGTTATCAATTCCTAACCTAAGCAATACAAACCTAAAGTAGAGAAACTACACTAGGACTACTAACTAACCTAACAAATTAACACAAGCAACACTAGCAAAGCCGTTAGTGCAGAGACAAATATTTTTACGGTGATTCGAACACCGCACTTGGACGTTCGATATAATTATCAATCTAATACTAACTTATGGAGTAGGTAACCTCTTTACTGCATAAATATTAACTAATGCCTAACCTAAACATGGTATAAATAGAACTTTTTATTTGCAGAGTGAACTGTTATCAATACTTAACCTAAGCAATAGTTTGCACCGACATATTACACTTCATCAGACTGCCATCTGAGTAAATTTAATTTTGTTTTTGTTAATTCTCCTACTTGGACCTAGTCTGTCACTTCTATATTATCAAATACATGGGTGTGTTTCAAATACTTTTACCGACAAAACAATCTATAAATTCACAAATGTTCAAAGTTAAGGTTGCCATTACCTTAAATGCCACTAGTAACAAGTTCTTATTCCTAAATGAAAATCTAAAAAATGTAGGATTTTCCAAATCTTATTAACTACTATCAAATCTAATAATAATAAAAAAAATTATCATTGGGGGTCTAATCCCATCAAATCTTAACTAATTTCATTTTTTTTATATATTTTTCTTTTTTATTACAAATTAATCAAATGCTTGTACATTTTCTTAGTCAAAGAGAGCGAAACCCCTCTCGTCATCCTCGGATTCGGACTCCTCCTTCTTCGCTTCCTTCTTATCATCTGTAATTTAAAGTATATATGTAAATAAAATTATCTGCAAAACCTATGCTATAAAAGAATTCAATCAGTTGAAGGATGGTGCTAGGTTAAAAACAAGGAAGTTTCTTTCATCCACAGATCCATATCAAAATACAGATAAGTCCCAACTTGTTGCTGGTAGTATCGTAACTTTATACGTAAACCAAAATATACGTAACTTGATCAAAGTATAATATACAGGCACAGAATAAATTCATGTGCAGTAATTTCTCATACTATAGAATAGCGTTTCTAAAACTTTTTGCTTCGGGACCAATTAAATTTTTTTCAAACCGTTTTGAAACGATCAGGATATATCTAAGTAAAATAAGCTCATGGCGACCCTTTTAATTTCGTACGCTATCCAATACCGGTGCAAGGATCTTTGGGATACTTAGGCAAGACGTATTTCAGGACCTCTAAATATAATTCAATGGAGGTATAAGAAAAATAGTAAAACAATTTTTTTACATACTACTTATAAATAAGTACATAAAAATCAATTATATGAATTTAAGGTGCCCCTAGGCGGTAGTCTTATGGTAAACCCGGTCCATACGTGACCCATATTTGAGGCGGTGCCCATTTTTTACGAAATGCTGCTGTAGAACAGTGGTGCACAACATACAACCGATAGAAAATTTTAAACGGTCCGCACGAAAAACCTGCAACATCGTCCTTGTGATATTTGATATTTATATGACTTCGTCGGGGGGCCGCGAAGTCATATAAGATCGAAGCATGAAAATATAATAGAATGCACTCAATTTTGCTCAAATGTGCTCAATTCATAAATATTACATTTATATTCATAAAAATATACCTTCCATAACATAAATAAAATAAATTATAATTATTTTGATAACTAATTTAAATAATATCAATGTCAAATTAAGTGTATGTGTCGGCTGATGCGTTTCTGTGATAACGGTTCACGTTGGGAGGTTTTTCAAGTACTTGGAAGTTGTAGTTTCAAATAGGCACGACTTGAAAGTGCAACATTATTATTATTTACTAGCTGAGTACCCGTGCTTCGCTCCGGTTTATTGACGGTTTGCCATCATCGTGCAATTATTGTAAGTCATGATTCTTTATAGATCACATTGCTGACTCTCTCCTCAGGTGTAGATTCACCTCGTTAGAGGTTCATTTGTGTAAAATTCGTAGTATGTTTCTAAACATGTGCACGGGTAACTTTTAAGTTATAAAATTAATGTTATAACTTAATAGACACAGGAAATACGACGGGTTGTATAATTCATCCCGATTATAGATTTACCCCTTTAGGGGTTGATTAGGAAAGAATCCAGAAATAAAATTTTCGACATTTGTATGGTTAATCTTTATAAGCAGAAGCCAAGTCGATGTCTTATTGTGTCAATCGATATTAAGGAATTCTTGATATCACATTTCAGCCCTTAGGGGTTGAATTTCGAAAAATACCGTCTTAGTGGGAACTTACGTCATACAGGGAATATACTTTACGAATTTCATGTATCTTGTCCAGAGGACGTTCTATCGAGTAAAAAATACCCATTTACCCCTTTAGGGGTGAAATTTTTAAAAACTGTCAAAATCATTTCGAGATATTTTAAAAAGACACCGATATGCCAAAAAAGGATAAACACAGGAAATACGAAGGGTTGTATAATTCACCCCGACTGTAGACCCCTATAGGGGTTGATTCGGGCAACATCCTGAAATAAGTTTTTCGTATGGGTAATCTTTGTAAGAAAAACCAAGACGATATCTTATTGGTCTGTAGAGATATTTAAGAATCCTTGAAATTATATTTCACCCTTTAGGGGTTGAATTTCAAAAAATCCCGTCTTAGTGTATGCTTACCTCATGGAGGGAATATACTTTGCGAACATCATGTATCTATGTCCAAGGGATGTTCTATCAAATAAAAAATATCCTTTTACCTCTTTAGGGGTGAAATTTTGAAAAACTGTCAAAACCATCGAGATATTTTAAAAAGACATCTATATGCCAAATAGGAATTTAATAACTCAACAAACACAGGAAATACGTCGGGTTTTATAATTCTCCCTGATTGTAGATTCACCCTTTTAGGGGATGAATAGGACAAAATCCTGAAATAAGTTTTTCAACATTTATATGGATAATATTTAGAAGCAAATATGAAGGCGATGTATTATTGGACCTGTGAGATATTGAGGAATCCGTGAAAACACATTTTACCCCATTTCACCCCTTAGGGGTTGAATTTCCAAAAATCATTTCTTAGGGGGTTGTTAAGTCATAAAAAGGATATACTCCCCGAATTTTATGTTTCTCTGTCTAGACGACATTCTATCGAATATAAAATACCAAATTACCCGTTTAGGGGTGAAATTAAAAAAAAAAGGTCAATAAACTTAAATATTTTAAAAAGACACCTATATGCCTAAAAGAAATGTTATAACACAACAAACACAGAAGATGCGAAGGATTCCATAATTCACCCTGATTGTAGATTCACCCCTTTAGGGGTTGATTAGTACAAAATCCTGAAAAATAAGTTTTTCAACATTTATGTGGGTAGTCTTTGTAAGCAAAAGCAAGGCGATATATTCTTGACCTAAAAGATACTGAGGAATCCGTGAAAACACATTTCACCCCTTTTAACCCCGGAGAGGCCGAATTTCAAAAAATTATTTCTTAGGGGTTCTTAAGTCATAAAAGGAATATACTCCCCGAATTTTATGTTTCTTTATCTAGACGAAATTCTATTGAATCAAAAATACCAATTTACCCCTTTAGGGGTGAAATTTAAAAAAACGGTCAAAACTCTTTCTAAATTTTCTAAAAAGATACCTATATGCCAAAAAGGAATGTTATAACACAAAAAACACAGAAGATGCGAAGGGTTCTATAATTCACCCTGATTGTAGATTCACCCCTTTAGGGGTCAATTAGAACAAAATCCTGAAATAAGTTTTTTAATATTTACATGAGTAATCTTTGTAAGCAAAAACCAAGTCGATATCTTATTGGACCTAAGAGATATTAAGGAAACCGTGAAGCCATATTTTACCCCTTTTAATCCCCTTTTCACCCACTTAGAGAATGAGTTTCGAAAAATCCGTTCTTAGTGGGTGCTTACGTCATGGAGGAATATACTCGCCGAATTTCATGATTGTAGGTTCAGTGGTTTGGGCTGGGCGTTGATTATGAGTAGGTAGCTTAGTTACGATTTTATATATATAGATTATGTACCGAGCTACAGATAACTCAAGAGTAAAGAAATGAAAGTATTTAAATCAAAATGGAAAGCACTTTGAATACTAGTAAATAAAAATACTTTACTTTCAAGTCATTATATGGAATACAATTTTTCGTCAACCATAAAAGATATTTAAAAAATTGTTTCGTTTAAAAAGTTCTATCGAAAGTTGATATACGTTCCCATTTAAAAAATTGTCCTTGATATCCTGTACTTCAGATTAATTTCGGAGAATTTCAATAGGTACTACCATTCAATTCTTTGGATAAGCTTTGGTCATCAAAAATTTTCCCCAATTAGCTCACACATCGCCTTTTTTACTGTGCCGTCTTGCAAACATCATTTTATAAAACTTATTGATGTAAATATTTATGCTGCTCTATAAGAAAGTTTCCATGTCGTTATTTAATATTTAAACCTTCAAAACACAATTTAATATTTATTGTATTATTGTTGGAGTATTGTTCAACTATAAAATTTAAAACTGGACAACTCGAGACCCTTCTGTATAGGACAATAAATATACAATCCTAACACCACAGCGGTCAATTACTTGGATGGAGGAGATATTTATTATTTAAACATTTATGTACATTACTATGTTGATAAATGGCAAAACAATTTTATAAAATATAGTAAAATATGTTTATTCCTATAATTTTAGTAAGACAGCTTTATAACAATAATATAATGGGTGTTTTTTTTAGAGGTATAGAACTTTAAATTGCAATAAAACAACGATGGATTATTCGATTGACATGAATTTTTTTTTATTCGAAAGATAATCTTGTGGCATTACATTTTAAATATGATTTCTGGCATATGACCGCCACGGCTGGCTCGGATGTAGTCCAATCTGGACGTCCAATTTTCGATGACTTTTTCCAACATTTGTGGCCGTATATCGACAATAACACGGCGAATGTTGTCTTCCAAATGGTCAAGCGTTTGTGGCTTATCCGCATAGACCAATGACTTTACATAGCCCCACAGAAAGTAGTCCAGCGGTGTTAAATCACAAGATCTTGGAGGCCAATTCACAGGTCCAAAACGTGAAATTAGGCGGTCACCAAACGTGTCTTTCAATAAATCGATTGTGGCACGAGCTGTGTGACATGTTGCGCCGTCTTGTTGGTATGATTTAATGTAATGCCACAAGATTATCTTTCGAATAAAAAAAAATTCATGTCAATCGAATAATCCATCTTTGTTTTATTGCAATTTAAAGTTCTATACCTCTAAAAAAAACACGCGTTATAATAACTTTGAATATCCTTTGTCAAAATTAATAATTGACCGCCATGGCGTTGGGAAAATCACATCAATCGAAACATAACAAAAAACCATATTAAATATTTCAAAAAATTGTTCCGTAAAATTATTCGAATGCTATAGTCTCAGAGCGCATGCAAGTTTTTTTTTTTTTGTTAAATTTCTATAGCACACATCATTCAATAGCACACAAATGCAGTACTGCCACAAGAGTACAAAATATACAGAGGTTCAATTCAATGTACCGAAAAAAATTTAGTGAAAACAGTGTATCTGTCTACTGTCCAATATCAACGAAATATACCACCAATACTTATTGAGAAGTGACATTACCGTTGGCGTGCCGCCCTGTTCTCCAAGGCAATATGGCTGTCGTGTCTAGTATTCAGCTGTCAATATGCTAACAGCGAACAGGTTAATTTAAGCACAGTACATTTTTATTTTATGAAAATGCGAGTAAATATTTGCGACATTTTTTAATTTTTACGCGCTATACATGTATTGAGGTGTATAACAGAAGGTGGGCATCAAATTACAGTATTTAAAGATTAATTTCAGTAGATTTATTGAAGTGTAATTTGTAGTTGAGCAGGTGTTAAATGCCGGGCATTTAATTTTATGTGGTACATCGTGAGACATGTGAGTGTCGGTCATCTGAATTTACAATATATGGATTCTGTTTGTAAACAAGTGCATTATGTTCATTGCCTCATGAAATAAAATTAGTTTTAGTTGGACAGAAGCAGGTAATATTATTAGCTATTATTATTAATATATTAGTGCAGTTTAGTTTTTCTGCGACAAATGTAATGAACAAACTCGCATAGTATCAGTTACTTTTTAACTCAAAATATATTCCCATGCCTTCCTTCTGTCCATAACCAAATCTTTTCTAATCTGGACTTAATATTAACTTTCCCTCCATTTTTTCTTAAGAAAAGAAAAAAACTAAGATGCCTATCTTTGTCCTGCCTTGAATGACAGTCAAAAACACTACAATTTGTTCTACTTTTACAGTTTTTCACAACTTCTATCGACATTCTAACAAAAAATCAACACTAGAACATATGTAATAGGTTCAAACAGTACTACAGGCGTCTAGTACAATATTTGACCACCAGACTGCGTATCCGAGCGTGTCAGTTCTCAATACTCTAGAAATACATATACAACCAAAAAAGAATCGAAAAGCTGAGAACAATCCATATCACCATAAAATGTACATATTCTTTCCTTGTATACTGAAACCTTTCAAACATTACAACTTCTTTCATAAAATTCAAATTTATTAGTAGTGCTCTCTGAAACCCTGTATATTTTGTGCTCTTGTGATACTTAAACGTTAGAAAAAAATTAATAAAGAACTATATATCAATTTTTACGATCATTACATTATGCATACATGCAACTAATCATTCGCAGTACTGCATAACTATCTCAATATTTAACAATAAGAAAATTATTCGGACTGGATAGCTCAGGAAATTTTACATTTAACTCTGAAAAAAACTAAAATAATTAAATTACCTTTATTCTCTTCAGTCGCAGTTGGAGCTCCTTCAGCAGCCTCAGAGGTAGCTACAACACTAACTCCGAAAAGGATGCAAATCAGCTTATCGTGCACTACAACATACAATCAAACCGAAAAATGAAATAAAAGCTTTAAATTAAATTTAAAAAAAAAATAACAAATTTGCATAATAAACGTTCTATTCTATTTAAAATTCAATATTATTTATCTTGGCTCCGGAGTCATATAGTATATATACACTCATTTTACATTATTTAGTTGTTAATTTTTTACACAGTTTTCATTATTTTTCACTTTTTAACTTGCAATTTTAAGTAAGATTTCCCCATATATCAACGTAAATTTGACGTTTATCGCAGCGCTAGGTTCAGTTAGATTACAGAATGCGAGCGGAGCGAAGCGAGCTACCTACCTTTTAGTTTAACCCCTTAACGCACATGCCCGAGCGTAACTCGGGTAAGTATTAATACAAAATTAATCATTTTGATTTCCTTATTGTAATATTCATGTATACATATATATTAGTCTTGAATAAAAAATAATCTATATTCATTTTGACTATATTTTTGACTATTTTGCATTGACATAGATCTATATATTAATTATCAATAAAAAAAATGTTTATTTACGGTTGTATCGAAAAAAAAAAAAAAAAACGTGCGTTAAAGGGTTAATGACCAAACACTACCTTGGGTTGGGTTAGGTTTGGTTAGTTATAGCTTGGTTAGAAGACGCCGAGCGCAGCGAATTACCTATAGTGCGTTCGAAGGTGAGATTGCAGTATAGCTCTTATGGCAAATGGGAGCGGTGTTGCCAAATGTTGTAAAAATGACAAATGTGTCAATTATAATAATATGAAAAACTCGTATGATTTACAAAAATCAACTCTTATAAAACTCAAAATAACACTCAACAAAAACAAATGGCCATTTGTAGAATACTGCATCTTTATAGATCAGCGCGTTTTAGAGCTGGCAACGACGACAAGCAAGAAAAGGATAGTATCATTGTGTAAACCCATTAGAGAGTATGAAAAAGAACTACTCCATATGGAGTAGTTCTTTGGGCATATGCCCTGTACTGCAAACTCACCTTTGAACGCACTATATCTTCTAGTTTAATGACAAAAACACTATGGAACAGTGTAGAACGTTGTATGCTGCCATATATTGACAAATAATGTAATAGGGGAAACTGTTTAAGACCGCAGCGCCATATGCGGCAAAGCTGGAACACTCGAAAGTGACATTAAACTGTTACTCGTGTATTTCTTTACATGGTTAAAATGAATACGAGTTGTATATTTCCTGTTTTCCGAGCTTTTTTTTTTTTTAATTTAAAGGTATTCTACGATTTACAAGATATGTAATAATATAGTATTCTAAAGAAATTTCAAGGAAATTTTCAGTTTTTCATTATATTTTTAATTTTTTTTTCTGTCAATATAATAGCAACAAAAATATAGTAAATATATTAGTAAAAATTAATATCTGTAAAGTAAAAGGGCCTTTTAATATATCAACTGATGATTTAGGCAAATTTTGGGTAGAGTAAGTGCTTTTTTTCAGTCTTTTCTTGGACGTAAAAAATCACTTTCCATAAAATTCAACGAACAAACGTGCATGCATGGGCTTGGATTTTTGCCCATTTTTAGTTTTTGGGTCCATAAAAACCTACGATCCACTTTCTTTCTGCCTCCAAACGTTGTTTCAATTAATATTTTTTTCGATTTAGGTAAATTATGGAATGTTTAAGAGGGATTCTTCCTTATTCACGATTTACATTGCGGCACACAACAAAATTGATTGTTTTTTGCCATGATTAAAAAAAAAAACACACATATTTGTCCATTGAACAAAACAAAACAATGTCATTCTCGTATCTTCCGCAAATTGCCACTAGATGTCAGGGCGCTTAGGAAATTTCCCCTATTGCAACAAGGCATTATACGAAACTTTTACCTTTGTAACTCAAGAAAATAGCGATAATCCACAAAAAAAAAAAAAAAAATCTAGAAAATACCATCTGAATTATCCACTTTCAGACACCCTTTGAAAATTTTGAAAATTCGTGTGTATACATGTGTGTATTTGAAACGGGGCACCCCGAAAATCTCCTTTATTTGTAAAGATACAAAAAATCTTCAGAACAAAAGTTAAACTAGACAAAAAGGCCCATCTAACGGTTACGATAAGAATTCTGAGGCACTTCTGGTTTCACCGGAAATGATGTCAACTTTTGATCTAGCATAGGGAATCGATAATTTTATATTTTTTTCCTAAAAGAACATTAAATTAGCTCAACATTAAATTAACAACTCTTAGGAAAAAAATATAAAATTATCGATTCCCTATGCTAGATCAAAAGTTGACATAATTTCCGGTGAAACCGGAAGTGCCTCAAAATTCTTATAGTAACCTTTAGATGGGCCTTTTTGTCTAGTTTAACTTTTGTTCTGAAGATTTCTTGTATCTTTACAAATAAAGGAGATTTTCGGGGTGCCCCGTTTCAAACAAACACTCTGTATATATGACACCGAACATTTTGCCTTTTGTCACAGTTTAATACACTTCTTTCAAAATGTTTTAATGTAAAAATAATTGAATTTCTAATAACCAACATCTAATAGGTAAAAAAGCCATGTATAACATATTAGATCTGTGCTATATCTGATATATACTCTTTTAAACTAATTATCCAAAAGAGGCAGCAAACCTCCCAATCACACCGATATCCGAACCTACCAGCGACATCAAATCTAACTTAAGGCAAGACATAAAAGAAGACTGGAAACAACAATGGCAGAGTCTAACAAACAACAAACTTCGCCATATAAAAGAAGACACCAAACCCTGGGCTCCAGTAGGCGACAGAAAATAACAGAGAGTTCTTACAAGACTCAGAATTGGCCACACGTTCATTACACACCAACATCTAATGAAAAGAAAAGAGATGGAAAACTGTGACAACTGTAATAAAACCTTAACAGTAGAACATATAATCCTGGAGTGCCAACTATATAAAGAACTCAGACGGAAGCACAACATACCAGACAACCTGAAAGAAGCTCTATGTCCAGAAAATCAAAACATTTTATTAGACTACCTCAAAGAAGCAGACCTGTTCCATAAAATTTAATTCCCAAATTTTCTATTATTTCTAAATTAACTAACTCAAATGTCTTATAAAATTGTAAATATGCCTGATTGTAAATCAATGTCAATATTCATCTCTGTATAAAATCAATGTAAATTACTGTAAATGTACCGGTATAAAAAAATAAAAAAAAAAAAAACGTTATCAAATAATTTACCTAATAATTAGAATAGAACATACGATTCAACAACAGGAAAATGTATCGTCAGATCTTTCAGTGGAAAGATGGTGTTCATCAGCCAAATCGTATAAACATACCCAGTGGCGCACCCAGGAATTTTTGTTGGGGGGGCCCGGAAGAGAAAATTATTATTTAAATTATGAATAAGGTTCACACTTTCAAGTGATGATCTAAAAAAAAAGGTCCTCGCTGCGAAAATACAAAGTGATGACCTAAAACAAAAGGTAATCATCTCTATTTTTAAAATTTTCTAGTGTATTTGTGTGTTTCTATTTTTATTTCCTTCCTTCTTACGGGGGGCGGGGTCTCCCTGGGTGCGCCACTGAACATACCTAGTTGTAATCATGCAAACAGCACTGCCATATATATATATACCACGCTGTTTGGAAATATTGCAAAAATTTAACCAGACAATCAAAGAACTAGTGTGTTTATTCAGTGTAGTTTTGTTATCATACAAAAAAAGTATGGCGTCCTCACGTGTTTATCAAAACTTTCCATACAAACAAAATTTGCACCGACCTTGAAGTAGTTTATTGGTAAAACTATGTAAAAATGTATAGGTAAATATGTAAAACTACGTAGTTAGCAAGGTACATAAAACAAAATTAAAAGAATTGAAGGTTCTAAAAAACGAAAGAATAGGTTTTGAAAAACAAAACATGCGGCATGCTTCTACTATTCTACAAACGTGGGAATTAACCATGCGTGACGCCATTAAGTAATTTTTGTGGTAAAAACAACGAGCAAATAGTTCATTTGATGTTCAATATTAAATTCATGCATTAATCATATAACAAAATGGTTAAACAGACTTACAAAGACTGATCAGATCGTCGAGGCTCTTGCCGTTGAGTTCGGCAACAACCTCGTTCAATTTTCCTTCATCGGCTTTAATGCCGAATGATGTCAAAATTCTATCGACATCGGCGGCTGCTGGGGAGGCTTTGCCCTCCAGTACTGCTAGTAAATAAGCAGCTACGTAACGCATTCTGTAAAAAAACACATGGATTAAATAACCTAAAATATTCCGTTACAAATCCAAAGTATAATCTTCAAACATCCTAAGCATTTCTTTATAAATTTATTTAAATATTAACCTAAGTTAAAGTTAATTGTTTGGAGCAAGTTATGTTAACTTTATTTTTGGTAATAGATACTTACTTTAAGTCGTTTGACACGATACGGGGTACGTATTTGATACAGTATGATCCGGCCTATCGCCTGGACCGGATTGTACTGTCCGGCCGGATGTCGCTACCGTCGCTACCTATTTTATCGGTACTATGAATATGGCACGCGCCATTGTTTCTAAACATGACATTTGAGTAACTTAACCTATAAAAAGTGAAAAGTGTTTTGTGTTTGATAGTAAAAAAAAAAACGAAATGAAGATCAGTGTTCCATTTTAGAATCCTGACGGCAATATAGGTTTTACCGGTTAATTACATTTGTTACATGATAAATTTTATTTTTGTACTATTTTTCAAATAAAATAAATCAGTGCCGTAACTAGGCAGTTGCAACAGGTGTACAGGCACATGGTCCAAGACGAAAGGGGGGCCGGTATATCGTCGATGGGGGGCCAAGTTAGACTGTGGATAACATTTTTGTGCAACCATGCACAGGTCCTAGAAAAAGCTAGTTACGGTTCTGAAATAAATACTTGGGTGAGGCAACATTTATGTTCATCTTGATTATTTCCTTCAATATTGTTCAAATAAAACTTACTTGAGGCCCTTTTTTTCATTTGTTTGGCAAGAGGCATAGAAACTGATAGCTATTTTGCAAATTACACTACACATATTATTTAACACAATATTATAGAGCTTTTTTTTTATCTTTTCAACGGTGTAAAACTTTTAAATCCTTACATATCAATATTTTTGAGAAAAGCGACTTTTTGTGGTCTTAAAAATAATAAGTGTTTAATGAATTATAACAGTAATCTACCTATTAGAAACAACTGCATGCATTTGTTTCCATTATTTACCAACTAATAAGTCGTCATTATGATGCTCATAAAATGAGATTTTTTCAAAAATGTTGTTATGTAAGAATATATATGATTTACACGGTTGAATTGAGAAAAAAATTCTTAAATAATATGTAATATTTCAACGAATGCCTGGAATATTTCAACGAATTCTTAAGTGATTTTTCCTGCTAAATTCGAAAATGGCTTCAGTTTTTCTCTATCAGGTCTAGTTTTCTTACTCTCCTTATCTCAAATTTTGGCTCTAGTAGATGCTAATAAATGCTCATAAAAATATTTTCAACAGTGTATATGTATTGATATTAGTGTTTTTAGGGGAATTAAACAAGACACTTTCTGTAACATTGTATTTTATTGATTCAAAGGGCACATAATGTGAAACAATACAGAGAACGTAATACACAAACAAACACAGCACAAATAAAAAATAATAAAAATCGAATATGCACGTAGGCAGAAATGTTTGACAGAAATTTCAAGGAATAAATTTACGCTTCTTTGCGGTCCGTGAATGTTGAGCAACAGGAGTGTCTTATTTTAAACACCAGCAATAGTCTGCCATCACCACGGCGTCCCAGTGTCCTTGGTACCGAGTTGCCATCTCTTTGATGTCCTGATGGAATCCTTCGCCTTGTTCGTCGCTAACATCTCCAAGATTTTGATGAAAACGATCGACTAAAGAGAAAATGCATTATGATACTCACATCGCGCCAATATCACGAAAACTTGATATCAAGTTGGTAACAATGTCTTTATAGTTTTCACTTTTGTGTTTCCCAAGAAAATTTTGTACTATATCTACAAAAACTCGCCAAGCTGATGCTTCCTTTTCACTCATCGTTTTCTGAAATTTGTGTCCTTCAAGAGCTTATGGATCTGTGGTCCATCAAAATTCCCTGTTTTAAGTTTTTCAATCGTCAAACTTGGAAACACGCTGCAGATATAAATTGAAGCACTCACCATTTTTAGGGTTTTGTAGGTATGACCAAAAAACCCTTATACCGTCATTTTGTCGTCTGTCTGTCTGTCTGTTCGGTAAAAATTGTAGCCAAACGGCTAAACCTAGAGAGTTGAAATTTGGCATGCTTATACAACTCTTTGACCCGCACATAGGAAAAATACTAAAACATCTAAAAAACATATCCCCCTAAACATATAAACAAATATGTGGTCATCGAAAAAAAAAAATATTTTTTTATAATTCTGAGTAGGGTATCAAATGAAAGCCCTTGGTACGTGGATTAACGATCAAATTTTTATTTTTACAAAATAAATTATTTTGAAGCGATTTTGCCAAAATTGTGCAAAAATTTTTTTGTCCCACACCTTGTAGCCCAGATGGTTTAAACTAAAAATCTGAAAAAATTCTAAGTAATGTACATTGGTGTGAACCGGAATAGTACAACAGGAATTTTTGATCAGATTATGTTTTTGGAGAAAAACGCATTTTTTGTGATTTTTTGCTAATAATGTACACAAGTTATAGCTTTGTAATACGCCACACTGGAACGTGTGTGCTGGTGTAGTGGTATTAGTCGTTGATTTTTCAACCAAGTAACCCGATCCGAAAGAGATCGAATCCTGTGAGAGAGAGACTATATTATTTTTTGTTTTTTTTTTTTTAAATTTTTATATTGTTTAAATTATTTTTTTAAAGCGTAAATTTAATAGCCAGTGGAAATTGTTTAAATTATAATTTAATTCTGTTTCAATGTACACGAAATCAGAGGGGCGGAACTTATACAACCAATGGAAGCAATAGGCGCAATTTTTAAAATTCTTAATGAACCTTACTATATAAAAAAAAAAAAAATACTGCACATATTTAGAAACTTAAATAATGGTATTAGGCGTTCGAATTAAAATTAACAAAAAAAATATTTAAATATAAAATTTGTTTTCGCATCCGAAATAATCATCATTCACTTACTAAATACCTGCAAAACCCTGAAATGTGTGAAAATTCACACTTCACATAAATTTTTCTCAAGAGATTTGACGAATTGCTTGATCAATCTCAGTTTGATGTGCAAAGGGGGGAAAAGTGACTAATTTATAGCATAACATATGGACTCGCATATACACCCAGGACATACATTTGGACTTAAACTCACATGTACAGCTGCGCTTGGATACAAACCTAATATATTAAGTATGTTCAATAACTTAAAAACTTGACCTGATAGGTCGTATTTCGTATAGCAATGAAGTTTATTTTCTAAACACCAAAAACCTTCTTGGCCAGTGTAATATGTGTAGTGTAATTTGAAGAAAAGTTATTTACGATCATAGGTTTTGCAAAATAAAAAAAATCAGCTGTGGCCACCACAGGACCGACCGCCATCATAAAGTACTTGTATAAAATACATTCTAGCAGCAGAGTAGAAATAACTTGGCCTAATATTTTCTAACAAGAGATATTATTTATCATGACCATGGAAACGTTACAGGTATGTAAGTATAAAAAATTGAGACAGGCTGGGCGGGTTTATGCAATTTTCAAAATCTTAATGAACCTTGCTATATATAAAAAAAAAGAAAAAATACTTCACATTTTTAGAAACCTAAATAATGGTATTAGCCATTCGAATTAAAATTAATAAAATATTTTAACATAAAATTTATTTTGGCATCCCAAATAATCATCATTCACTTACTAAAACCTGCGAAACCCTGAAATGTGTGAAAATTCACACTTCACATAAATTTTTTAATTTTCAATTTTTGGTACTTTTGGACAATTTTATTTGATGGCCTATTAATAAAGTTTTGTGCTAGCCACTAAATCTTGAATTTTTTTCTAAACTATTTAAAGTCTGAGGATTTCAAAAATTCAAACCGCAGGTCTCAAAGTCTTACCGTTTTTGAGATATGATTGTTTGGAAAATTAAAGTTGGCATTTCCATATTTAAAAAAATGATAAATACATAATAATATTAATAAAATAATAAATAAAATAATGTAAACCTGTTTGTTAATAATAATAATAATAATAGTTTATTTATTTAGCTAATGCTAGTAAGATCCATATTAACAAACATAAACATATAAACATTATAATAAACATTCAAATCAAATTTAATCCTTATTTTGTCAATTTAAACCGTTATTTGTCCACTTAGTTCATGCAAAACGTGATTTTTGTCAAATTTAAATATCGATTTTTCGTAATTTAGTGCTTTAAAATTTTAATAACATATTTGAATTAATTGTTTGGGACCTTAAAAATAAGTAGGTCGTAAAATTAGGTTCCAAACTTGTTGCAAATTGGTTTGTAATGTTTTCTACAATAATTTCGAAACTGTATTACTGTGATAAATCATATTTTGAATGTTATCTTCTCAAATATTTTTAATATCAGTCCTGCCTACGAAATCCTGTAAACTATGAAAAAAAATTCAGATAAACATGTTTCGTCGCATAAATGTTTACGTAATTCCTGCTAATGATATAAAAATAAAATTTCCTTATCAACTTATTTAAGAGGATTAATTATTTTTTTAATCCCATACTAATTCATTTGTGGTTAACAAAACATCGAGATAACATTAAAATGTCTTTCTTATAAATTCTAAGTTATTTTTTGTACGTACATACATATGTATGTATGTGTTTTAATATTGAATATATTGGGTCTCGTGAAAGTGTAGTTATTTTTGGAAATTTTGGTATTAAATCAAAAACTATATCTCAGAAATGGTAAGAAATAGAGACATAAGGTTTAAATCTTTAAAAAATTTAGTTTTACGATGTTTTTTCTGTAATATTTGGTCCGTAATGACCTAAAACTAATTGGTAAAATTTTGATTTTATTTTGTAAATTTAAAAAATTCATATCTCAAAAATGGTAAGAGGTAGAGACTTGAGGTTTGAATTTTTGGAATTCTCACACCTTGTTTTGTCTAGACAAATATAATGTTTGGTCCGTAATGACCTAAAACTATTAGGGAAAATTTTGAAACTTTTTGTAATTTTAAAAATTCATATCTCAAAAAAGGTAAGAAATAGAGACTTGAGGTTTGAATTTTTGGAATTCTCACACCTTGTTTTGTCTAGAAAAATGTAATGTTTGGTCCGTAATGACCTAAAACTATTGAAAATTTTGATTTTTTTATAATTTTAAAAATTCATATTTCAAAAAAGGTAAGAAATAGAGACTTGAGGTTTGAATTTTTGGAATTCTCACACCTTGTTTTTGTCTAGAAAAATATAATGTTTGGTCCGTAATGACCTAAAACTATTAGGGAAAATTTTGAAACTTTTAGTAATTTTAAAAATTCATATCTCAAAAAAGGTAAGAAATAGAGACTTGAGGTTTGAATTTTTGGAATACTCACACCTTGTTTTGTCTAGAAAAATATAATGTTTGGTCCGTAATGACCTAAAACTATTAGGGAAAATTTTGAAACTTTTTGTAATTTTAAAAATTCATATCTCAAAAAAGGTAAGAAATAGAGATTGAGGTTTGAATTTTTGGAATTCTCACACCTTGTTTTGTCTAGAAAAAATTAATGTTTGGTCCGTAATGACCTAAAACTATTAGGGAATTTTGATTTTAATGGAATTTAAAAAAAATCTTATCTCAAAAAAGGTAAGAGATAGAGACTTGAGGTTTAAATTTTTGGAATTCTCACATCTTATTTTCTCTAGAAAAAAGTAATGTTTGGTCCGTTATAACCTAAAACTATTAGGGAAAAATTTGGAAAATTTTTTCAATTTTTTTTTTTCGTTTTATCAAAAAATGTCTCAAATAAAAGTTGTTAGTTATTGCTTTTATAGCAACTTTTGTTAAATAATTTTTTTCGAAATATTTTTCTGCTGCTAATATTCGCAAAAATCTTAAAATCGACACGAGTAAACTCCTATTTCTAGTCAACCGATTTTAACCAAAAGTTGATCAACTCGTGCCATTGATGTCAAAAGCTTAAATATGCAGTTTCATAAAAATCCTTTTAGCCGAATTTGCTCTGCACGTGTACACAGACAGACAGACGGACGGACGGACAGACGGACAGACTGACGGACGTACGGACGGACGGACAGACAGACCGACAGACATCATGTTAAAAATAGTCAAAACGTTATGTAGGGACCTCAATTCGTGGAGATCCATCGAAATCTCGAAATGTCAAAATCGGTATGATCACAATACCTCCCTTATATATGTTGGCGGTCGGTAAAAAATGTTACAGCTATCGTCTATTGCCCCAAATATGATTTATTTGAACAATAAATAGTTTTATAACTCTTTTTATTAAGGAAATAATCGAGGTGAACATAAGTGTTGCCTCAGCCTGTAGACGTTTCTTATTTCTTACATAATAAAAAATAAATCCGGCCGAACCATTCTCCAAAATAGCTGGACCAGTACATTTGGCCAACTGGCCGGATGTGCCGGAAGCATTATATCGGCCGCATGTCTGTCCCATCACTAATACTATTAGCGTATTCGATTGGGTGCTCTACTATGCACTCAGGTCACTCGGCGAGCAAGTTTCGTATTTGATTGGGCGAGGGCAGTTGCTCTAGAGTTGATAAAATTCATATTCGATTGGGAAAGGTAACTGCGCTGAGAGTGCACTGCCTGCACTTTTTCTTGCTCTGGCTAAAGAGTCAGAGCAGCGTCGAGCAATGTGGCGCGTAGCTGTATTTCAAAGCTAGTATGTTTATTAGAACTAATTGAATCTTTATAAAGTAGAGATGTATCTTTTTGTATAATATATCAAATTAAGAAATTAAAAGACATAAAATAGTTTTAAAAAAGTAACATTTTGAGAATATAAATAAACAGAAAACAAATGAATTATTGCAATCACAAAAATAAAATAATAAAATTTATAAAGAGGCGAATTAAGCGGTGGGCTGACTGGGCGACCGCCCGGGGCCCACTAAGCCCGGGGGGGGGGCACCGAAGTCTATATACAAATATTTCCATTCTATTTAAAATAATAGAGGGCCCATTTTAATTTTACCGCCCAGCGCCCCCAAGCAACTTAATTCGCTACTGCTCTAGCCGGTTTATGACTCTATGACTAGCTGGATGTGGAAGACGAGATGCATTTTTGTTTGAATAATCTGCGTGTATTTTGATTATTTGCTTAATTTTATAAAAATTTGTCTATCTATCAATATATGAGTTGTGTAAGAGAAAAGTTAATTTATATTAACTAAAAATCTACCCCTTCTCCCGTAACATTACTTCTAAACACCATTAATTTGTAAGACGTAGGGTAAGACATAAGGGCTCCGTCATAGAAATTGATTCAGGGGAAAGAAATTGATTAAAAAAGGGCTCCGCAAGTAAAAAAGGTTGGGAACCACTGGTCTAGAGAAAATATGGGGCTTTAATCGTTTAAAACGTTTTGAGATAATGACAATTTTTTGAATGGCATAATTTACATTATTTGTGAAAATTGTAAAATAAAAAAAATCACAACTCAAAAATGGTTAGACATAGCGACCAGCGGTTCAAATTTTTGGATTCCTTGTAGTGTATTTAGTCTAGAAAAAAATTGGGGCTTTAATCGTTTAATGCGTTTTGAGATTGTGACAATTTTTTTTATAGCATATTTACATAATTTGTGAAAGTTGTGAGTTTAAAAAAATCACAACTCAAAAACGGTTAGAGAAAACAACCTGACGCTAGAATTTTTTGATTCCTCGTAATTTATTAAGTCTAGAAAAAATTAGAGGCCTTACTTTTTGGCTATTTTAAAATTATGATAAATTTTAATATGGCGTTATTTATAGAAATATTCATCTTCGCATGGATATATCTCAAAAACGAAATGCAATAAAGCAGGGCTTCTTAAACTTTTTCATACAGCGACCCCCTTTAAGCCTAGGAAATTTTAAACGACCCACCATGTAATGAAATTAATATTGATCATGGAAGAAGGTGTAATATCGCGACATTGTAGAATCTACCTTGCAGATTCTAAAAATTTATTTATTATTACCCAAAAGTAGCAGTTCTTTGCGACCCCCCGGGGGGTCGGGACCCACAGTTTAAGAAGCCCTGCAATAAGGATCTGAGGTTGAAATTTTTGAAATCTTGAGGTCCTAATTTACTTGTAACCAGATTTTGAAACAAAAAAATTTTTTTGAAATTTTTTCGTTTTTTTTTGAATTTTTTTTGAAATTTTTTAAAATTGCTAACAAAAAAATGGTTAGGGATATAAATATGCGGCTTGAAATTTAAAAATTCTACTACACTGTTTAGTCTAAGAAAAAAATTGGGCTTAAATAAATATATTATTAAGTTTTGTAGGGGCAGTAAACCAAAATCCTTGAAAATGGCCAAAAATCGAAAAAACTGTAAGGGGTAGACCTTAAAAAAAATCGTGATTTTGAAGTAAAAAAATGTTGTTTCCAATTTTATTGAAAATTGGTACAAATGTGCATTTTTAGTCACAGATCAAGAAAATTTGGTCCATTTTGAAGTTTGGGCAAAAAATTTGGAATTATAGGCAAAAAACTGACCTAAAATAGCTCTAACTCAAAAACTAGGAAAGCATGCATTTTTTAAATATTTTTTTCATAATCCTCACCCCAAAATTAGCCTAAAACTATATTTTGCCAAAATCTGAGTAAAAAAAAATTTACCAAAATTTTGGAAGATTTTTTTTTTTGATTTTTGTTCGAAAATTGGTATACTTATATATTTTTAGCCTTAGATCACAAATATATGGTCAGTTTTGAGTGACGGTCTAAAATTATGACATTTTCGGTAAAAAAAGTAAAAAAAAAAGACAGTCCACAAAAAGGCTCAGAACCGATGAAATGTTAACCTGATCCATAGTAAGACTGATCTATAAGAATCTGGTGTAGCCAGTAGCCAGAGCGTAGCAAAAATTTGCTTCTGTACATTAATAGTCTGCCTTTCAATAAATACTACCTGTTTAAGATTGGTGCTATTCTGTAATGCAATATTTCAAAAGCTTCTGTAGTTATTCTAAAATTTCTCTGAAATTCTATATCATTATATCGTAGGGTGACCATTTTCTTAAGAAGGCAATGCGGGACAAAGCAAAAAAAAGGTCGTCATTTTCCAAATATAAGTGAAGAGCAAAAAAAAGGTCCTCACCTCCCAAATCCAAGTGAAGAGCAAAAAAAGGTCCTCACCTCCCAAATCCAAGTGAAGAGCAAAAAAAGGTCCTCACCTCCCAAATCCAAGTGAACAGCAAAAAAAAAGATCTTCATCTCCCAAATCTAAATGAAGAGCTAAAAAAAAGGTCCTCATCTCCTCAAATTAGGGTGACCATTCGTCCCGCATTTTGACAATTTGTCTCGCATTAAGATGCGTCCCGCATTTTGACAATTTGTCTCGCATTAAGATGCGTCCCGCATTTTAACATTTTGGATTTGGGAGGTGAGGACCTTTTTTGTTTTTTGCTCTTCACTTGGATTTGGGAGGTGAAGACCTTTTTTTGCTCTTCACTTGGATTTTGGGAGATGAGGACCTTTTTTTTGCTCTTCACTTGGATTTAGGAGGTGAGCACCTTTTTTTTTTGCTCTTCACTTGGATTTGGGAGGTGAGGACCTTTTTTTTGCTCCGTCCCACATTGCCTTCTTAAGAAAATGGTCACCCTACCTCAAATACAAGTCAAGAAATCAAAAGTTAGAATGCGAGACTTTGGCGGGACGTGTCTTAAAACGGGACACCAAATCAAAATGCGGGACGAATGGTCACCCTATTATATCATGCCACAACTTCCTCTGTAAATAGGGTAATGTGGACAGGTTTTTGTTTGTTAAAATTCCCCATTTTCACACGACACTGACAAAACCATGTCTTCTTCATCAGAACTAGATAAATCACTCTCATTGTCAAAGATTTCTTCAGCTGACGCAATAAATTTTGAAAGTTTTTGTCGTAATCGTGTAGGCTCCATTGCTTACAAATTTATTTTGTAAATTTTTAGGTTATTTTATTATAAACGTTAACTGAAAACATTCAAAATTTGACAATTTTTCATGGTATGGACACTAACACCCCAGTCCAGAGTGGGATGCGATGTCCGCACACCATTATTCCTCGGATTACACACTCGGAGCAATTTTTTATTTTTTAATGGATTTGTGTCCACACGCACACTCGGTGTGTAATTTCTGAACGCACCCCTGTACTGAAGTTAAGTTGAAGGAGCTCTAGAGAGATTCGGAACACTCCGAGCAAGCTTCCCGAACCCAGTACTTGACGTTAGGTTGTTTTTTGGTTTTTTTACCAATAGATGGCACTGCCAGAGAATTCTTTATTTTCCATCGCCTAATAGTTAATTGCAAATTATATTCTCGTTTTATATATTTAACTTTAACGTTTTGAGCGTTATGTTCTACTTTCTTGGATTTAAAGGTGTTAAATGCCGTAGCGAAGCACGGGTATCCCAGCTAGTACTAGTCTATAAAAATATGAAAAAATATTAATGAATAACGATTGAAGCCGCTTAAAGAACATTTTATTAAACCTGATAAAACCCAAGAATCCCACTAGTTAATTTTTAGACAAGATCAATTCTACCCAATATTTGAGTTAAAAAATTAAAAAACAAATGTTAATTTTTTCATATAGAAGGGTTAGTTTTTGATATTTAGTTTACTGTCGATGAATGCATCGCACTCGAAATCTACATTTAATTAACTGTTTAGTGAAGAAAAGATTCTGTTTATTTCCATTTTGGAAATAACCACTAAAAAGACGAACCGTACATTTAACAAGGAGTTGGTTTGGGAAGCAAGCTCGGAGTGCTCCGAGTCACTCTGTTTAACTCCAGACCACTCGAGGAAATGCGTTTATGCCTTTTCTCGAACGCTCTGGAGTGAAACATAGTCAAGATTATTAAAGTATACTTTATTAATCTTGAAACAGAGTAACTCGGGGCACTTAGAGCTTGTTCCCCGAACCCACCTAAGGATAGTTACGCATGCGCAGAACACGGGAACGGGTGTTTACATCGCTCTTATCTGAAGTCTATAAACATTGGACTCACATGTAGTTCTGCGCATGCGCAAACTATTTTAGGACTACTACGCATGTTCAAAACAAATTAGGTATGCTACTCGAACTCAACCTGTACGATCACCAACATAAAACCAATAAAAAGACCTAGATATATCTAATCGTTTTTAATATCAAGTAAAATTACAAAACAAACACTGAACTAAGTACAATGTTCAGTGTAAACATTTAAT
Organism: Liopterus haemorrhoidalis; assembly: GCA_963971575.1. Classification (NCBI taxonomy): domain Eukaryota; kingdom Metazoa; phylum Arthropoda; class Insecta; order Coleoptera; family Dytiscidae; genus Liopterus; species Liopterus haemorrhoidalis. Next base: position 7,747,132 of record OZ020614.1, read on the forward strand.
TTAACATGTATGCGATTTCGCTTATAATTAAAGTACATCACTTAAAAACTAACTAACCTAACACATGAATACAAAGGTTCGACAAAATAAATCGACAATGTTTGTGCAGAGTTAAGTTTATCTAATGTTATTGAGCACCACATTCTGACTTTATATTTTGTTATCAACGTTAATATTTAATCCTTTTGGCTGTTAAACAAATACTTAACCTAGACATGTTATATATGTTGACTGTTTTAAATAACTTAACCTAGACATGGTATAAATGGTTAGGGGGTCAACTTTTTTATTCGCAAAACGAATCGTTATCAATTCCTAACCTAAGCAATACAAACCTAAAGTAGAGAAACTACACTAGGACTACTAGCTAACCTAACAAATTAATACAAGTAACACTAGCAAAGCCGTTAGTGCAGAGCCAAATATTTTTACGGTTATTCGAACACCGCACTTAGACGTTCGATATAATTATCAATCTAATACTAACTTATGGAGTGGGTAACCTCTTTACTGCATAAATATTAACTAATACCTAACCTAGACATGGTATAAATATAACTTTTTATTTGCAGAGTGAACTGCTATCAATACTTAACCTAAGCAGTAGTTTGCACCGACATATTACACTTCATCAGACTGCCATCTGAGTAAATTTAATTTTGTTTTTGTTAATTCTCCTACTTGGACCTATCTCTCACTTCTATATTATCAAATACATGGGTGTGTTTCAAATACTTTTACCGACAAAACAATCTATAAATTCACAAATGTTCAAAGTTAAGGTTGCCATTACCTTAAATGCCACTAGTAACAAGTTCTTATACCTAAATGAAAATCTAAAAAATGTAGGATTTTCCAAATATTATTAATTACAAAAAAAGGAATTAAATCTAATAATCAAAACAAAAAAAATTGATCATTGGGGGTCTAATCCCATCAAATCTTAACTAATTTCATTTTTTTTATATATTTTTCTTTTTTATTACAAATTAATCAAATGCTTGTACATTTTCTTAGTCAAAGAGACCGAAACCCATATCGTCATCTTCGGATTCGGACTCCTCCTTCTTCGCTTCCTTCTTTTCCTCTGTAATTTAAAGTATATATGTAAATAAAATTATCTGCAAAACCTATGCTATAAAAGAATGCATTCAGTTGAAGGATGGTGCTAGGTTAAAAACAAGGAAGTTTCTTTCATCCACAGATTCATCTCAAAATACAGATGAGTCCCAACTTATATTGCTGGTGGTACATAACTTTATACGTAAGCCAAAACATACGTAACTTGATCAAAGTTTAATATAAAAGACCATATAAAAAATTTACGGCCCGCACGAAAAAATCTGCAATCTCGTCCTAGTGATATTTTGAATTGTTGCTTTTTTAAAATTTCAATTCTCCGGATTACACAAAGAACTATTTAAAACTTTGAAAATCTCAACTCTACTCGTCAAACATACCAAATATAAAATGACCCCACTATGAAACAAATTTTGGACACCACTGGTATAGAATAGGCTTTGTTTTTTATATTATTGCTTCAATTTTCTTCTCCTTGGTTTGGGTGATCTTCAGTGTAAACTAGGATTGTAAAGGGAGTATAAAAAAATACATGCGTAGTTCTTATGCATAATTTAAATTACTGGTCGGAATCAAAACAGGTTTTGGTTTCAGATGCCCGGATTTAGACCCATTTTTTCTTCACTTATATCTGACTGACACCTGATTCCGCATACCCAGTTCTAGGTCCCGGTATTCGAAAACGGGTTCCGGCATGGTCAATTTCTAACAGCACTAGTTCAAATTGAACTTAAAGGTGTTAAAATTAATAACACCTTTTTTCCTTCAAATTTATTATAAACTAGATGTGCATTTCATACCACTGATGAGATATATTTGTGAACGAAATGTATACCTGGTTTAAAATAAATTTGAAGGATAGAAAGAGTTATTAATTCTCAGGTTCAAAACAGTAGTTTTGAGATGCCGTAAGTATGTCTGAAGCAATGAAACTCTCCAATAACAAGTTGAGACCCTTCTGTACATAAAATTTCATTAAAAATAACAGTTAAAAATTCATTATTCAGCACCTATTTACTCTCAAACGCAATCACTTCAATAGGGGATAGGCATGATTTTTTTTTATTTTTTTATTATATTCCTCTTGTTGTATATAAACATAAAAAACAGTTTTTAATTTTTTTTTTTTTAATTTGAAGGCTTTAAAAAATCAAAAATGTATGTAGCGCGCGAAAACGACGTGTGACGTCATAATCCTTTCTAACTGACGCATGAGACTACTAGCCAATCCAGCGAACGGTTGTTTATGCAGCGAACATAGTCTGTTGTGAATTATTTGTTTGTGTAACTTTTATAGGTTATGTAAAGGAGAGTGATTTTAATTAAAATAAAGTTTAATTCTATAAAAACAATTTATACATGTTTACCGAATTAAATTTTATATTAAAATATGGAATATCCAGGCCCCAATACTTCGAAACATTATCGAAAATATTGTTCAGTACCGATGTGCACAATTAGTTCAACTAGAAATCCAAAAAAACTATTTATATCATTACCTAATGGCGAAAAACAACAGAAAAGGCGAAATTTGTGGCTGAAAACTATGAGGTGAAATAAAACCGATATTTCAGAAAAAAGTAAACTTTATGTTGTGTGCATAAATGCATCAATGTTGGGTAAATTATCACTCTGAGCCCTAACAAAATCTTTATCTGCCATTTTAATAGTAAATACGTGAAAAATTGTTTAAAAACAAATACAAAACTCTCGAACAATACAATACACACACGTGTGAAGATTATGTTGTAGCTGTCTGTATCTGTGATGTGCAAACCCTATCGTTTGACGTCATACTCAGTCGTTTCTACTCGGCAACCTTCGCCCCGTGCTCGGAATATTTCAAATTTACAATATTTTAATTAAAAAATTTGGCTATAATGTTAATTAAAATGTGATTTTTGTTTTGTTAGGTGACATAACTAACATTAACATATCAAAATAATGTAGTTTTAAGGAAATACAAATTTTATGCGTATCCCCTATTGAAATATAGTTTAACACTCAACGTTAGAAAATATATAACTTTCAAATTATGCACACATCGTTTCATAAAATTATTTTAAGACAGTAGTCGATACAAAAGAAGTCAGTTTTTCGGATCGTTAGATTTTACATGAACTACTCAATCGCACACACACATACTGCGTAACTATCTCAGTATTATTGAATAATGACACTGAAACTTTCCTTCAAATAGTGTTATATTAATATAATGGAAGTAACATTTCGGTCTGCAAGGTAGACTTGCTGCTGTTCCGGGCTGCCTTGCAGATCGAAATATTACATCCACTATTAATAATGGATACACTATATGAAAGTTTCCATGTCATTATTTAATATATAAACCTTCAAAACACAATTTAATATTTATCTCGGTATTGTTCAAATAAAACATTTAAAACTGGGCAACTCGAGACCCTTCTGTATAGGACAATAAATATACGATCCCAACACCACAACGGTCAATTTTTAATTTCGATGGAGGAGATATTTGTTATTTAAACATTTAGGTACACTAATATGTTGCTTAACGGCAAAACAATTTTATAAAATATAGTAAAATATGTTTATTCCTATTATTTTAGTAAGACAGCTTTATAACAATAACTTTGAATATCCTCTATAAAAATTAATAATTGACTGCTGGGGCGTTGAGAACCATAATTTATTTCTCTATGTTAAAATACGATCATGCAATAGTTAAAATATATAAAAAATTCTGGATATCTGTAAATATAACATTCAACATCTTTTAAACAAAATCACATTAATCAAAACGTAACAAAAAACCATATTGAATATTTCAATCATGCACACATTGTTCCGTAAAATTATTCAAATGCTATAGTCTCAAAATACATACAAATTTTTTTTTGTTAAATTTCTATTATGACCGTTCAATCGCACACAAATGCAGTACTGCCACAAGAGTACAAAATATACAGGGGTTCAATTCAATGTACCAAAAAAAAATCATCCATCTACTGCCCAATAACAAGGAAATATACCACCAATACTAATATGCTAGAAATACATATAAAACCAAAAAAGAATCGAAAAGCTGAGAACAATCCATATCACCATAAAATGTACAAATTATTTCCTTGTATACTGAAACCTTTCAAACATTACAATTCCTTTCATAAAATTCAAACTTAATAGTAGTGCTCTCTGAAACCCTGTATATTTTGTGCTCTTCTGATACTTAAACGTTAGAAAGAAATTAATAAAAAAACTAAATGTTTATATCAATTCGTAATATCAACGACTAATTTTGATAAAATAATCTAAGAAAAACAAATTATCAATTTTTACGATCATAACATTCTACATGCAACTTATCATTCGCAGTACTGCATATCTCGATATTAAAAAATAAGAAAATTATTCGGACTGGCCAGCTCAGGAAATTTTCCATTCAACTCTGAAAAAAACTAAAATAATTGAATTACCTTTCTTCTCTTCAGCCGCGGCTGGAGCTCCTCCAGCAGCCGCAGCTGGAGCAGCAGCACCTCCTCCAACAGGCATGGAGCTCAATTTCTCACGCCCTGAAACATACAATCAAACCGGAAAATGAAATAAAAGCTTTCAAATAAATTTTTTTAAAACATAACTGCATAAAAATTGTTCTACTCTTTTTTAAAAATTCAATATTAGTTGTTTTTCACGGTTTAAAACAAAATTTTAAATATAAAAATAATCAAACTTCTAATAGATCAAAAAAGCCATATAACCTATTAGATCTGTGCTATATCTGATATATACTCTTTTAAATTAGTTGACAAATAATTTACCAAATAATTAGAATAGAACATACGATTCATCAGCAGGAAAATGTATCGTCAGATCTTTCAGTCGAAAGATGGTGTTGTTTTCAATCATCATTCAATCGTATTAATATACCTAATTGTAATCATGCAAACAGCAATGTCATATATATGTATAGCACGCTGTTTGGAAATATTGCAAAAATTGAACCAGACAATCAAAGAACTAGTGTGTTTATTCACTTCTATAGTTTTATCATAGATTAAAAGTACGGCGTCCCCACGTGTTTATCAAAACAAAATTTGCAACGACCTTGAAGTGGTTTATAGGTAAAACTACGTAGTTAACAAGGTACATAAAACAAAATTAAAACAACTGAAGGTTCTAGAAAACAAAAGAATAGGTTTTAAAAAACAAAACATGCAGCATGTTTTTACGATTCTACAAACATGAGAATTAACCATGTGTCTGACGCCATTAAATAATTTTGTGGTAAAAACGACGCGCAAATAGTTCATTTGATGTTCAATAGTTCAATTTATGCATTAATCTTATAATGAAATGGTTAAACAAACTTACCCTGAGCGATGAGATCATCAATGCTCTTGCCGTTGAGTTCGGCAATCACCTTCTTCAATTTTTCAGAATCGGCCTCTATGCCAACGGACCCCAGGATCTTCTCGACATCTCCGGCTGCTGGAGAGGCTTTGCCCCCTAGGACCGCTAGCAAATAAGCCGCCACGTAACGCATTCTGTAAAAAAACACATGGATTAAATAACCTAAAATATTCCGTTACAAATACAAAGTATAATCTTCAAACATCGTAAGTATTTCTTTATAAAATTATTTAAATATTAACCTAAGTTAAAGTTAATTGTTTGGAGCAAGTTATTTTAACTTTATTTTTGGTAATAGATACTTACTTTAAGTCGTTTGACACGAAACGGGCTAGACCTTACTTTGAAATGGCCCTCTTGTACTACGTTCTCCAGAAAGAAGGAAGGTAAGCGGCGCACTGTACAAGCGCATTCACGTGATCATATCAACTCGCGCAACCTCGAGGATTTTTAAATAAATATAACTGGCGGAAAATATAAAATGTATTTAATATTTATATAAATGTAATTCTTAGTGATCGGACTCGAATATGCAATCATCAATAAAAAAGGTCTAATTATTCCGTATCCATGAGCGGATTTTGAACACTTTGGCTGCGAGAAGGTATTTCTGTGTGGCTTTTGTCAGTCAAATATGAATTACATGGCAGCCAGAGTGTTAAAATAAAATATACGCAATTTGTTAAACAAATAGATCCTTCTTTTGTAATACCGCGCGCAGAAATATTATATTTTTGGGGCTACTAAACAGATTTTATAAATTCTTTCAATTCGTAAGTATATGCATCATGTACTAACCAGCGGACGATTTGAGTTGCCTATAATTTCAAGAAAATGCGTTAAATATGAATGGAAGTCATGGATGTCGTTTTACCTGCGCGCACAAATTTAATAATAACTTTGGAACTACTGATAATATTTTAATAAAAACCTGGCCTAAAACCTGTCCAGATGATGTAGTTGTAGATGGTAGAAAAAAAAAATCGGATCAGCAGTCCTCGAGTAATGCGTTTAATATAAACCGAAAAGGATTTCGTATTATCCATGTGCACAAATATTATTATATCTTTGGAACTATTGAACAGATTTTAAAAATTCTTTCTATTATGATTAATGTATAAATCGTGTACTAACTTTGCTGTAGTGGCGGCTCGTGACAATATTGAGTGGTAGGGCCAATCTCGGGCCAATCCTCTACCCCTCCCCCAATTTTAAAAAGTTTTGAATCAACTCAGCTTGCAGTACTTTATTACCTCGTTTATTACCAATTAAAAAAACACCGACACAAATATTTTAATGGAGATAAATAGAGAAAACATTTAAAAATGAAAAATGATACCGACACAAATATTGATATTTAAATTAAATGGAAGTGACTTACCAAAATCTCAGGTAGCAGGTTGTCTTGTCAATTGAATACAATTTATGATTATGTTTAAAACATACCTGCTTTTGTTAACTCTTTCGTCGTGTTCTACTATTGCGTTTCTATATGCTGAGTTCAACTGGGTTAAAATATTTGATTTGCCAAGCATATAAAAACTAAAACATTATTCATATGTACCTTCGATTTCTCATGCATTTTAATTTTTTCCCAGATGTGCACTATATCCGTAATACCGTTCTTCGTCCATATTAATTCTCTCCCGAATAAAACGCAAGAAAAACAAAAACAGCTTGCTTTTCGTCGCACCCTCAAATCCAATTATTGTTCTTTAAGTAAATGTTTCAATTAAATTTTCTTTTCCGTGTTTTAGAAACAAAGGCAAAAACATTATGTGTTGTGAAATGTCCAAATCTGGTAGTGGTCTTACCAGTTGCTTTATTTCGAGTTTTTCCTCGTGGGAATACGAAGAAAATGTTTTTTCAAAAGGTTACTGATACTGTTCATTTCTAATAGTAACACAAAACAACACACACACGACACGACACAGTAAAAAAAACACTATAATTCGCGATGCTTAACTCAAACTATTGTGCCAACATCTAGCTGGCTTGATTATTCAGCATGAACTAACAACACGCTCTACCTGCCAACTCTCTTCGGAGGCCATCAAACTGTTTTAAAATGGAGCTTGTTTCGATTTCGCTTACCTGCTTAAATAAAGACAAAGCGTGCTTCGTCGCATCAAATGCATAGCAATAGCAGCGTTCCGTACTTATACGCGTGTTTATTTGTATTTACCGGTATTTTTAAAGAAAATAAAAGCTTTTCAATGATAAATAATTTTTTAAATAAAAATAAAATATTAACAGATAGACAGTATGGTTTTAGGTCCAATCTGTCCACCACAAAGGCTGCCACTGCTCTTTTTGCTGAAGTGATGGATAGATTGGAAAAGGAGTTACATGTTGCAGCTACTTTCTGCGACCTTTCCAAGGCTTTCGATTGCGTGACATATGACTTGCTATGTGATAATCTTGTGCTTTACGAAATTCGCGGTAATACACTTAGTTTGTTTCGCAATTTTTTGGAAAAAAGAAAACAAGCAGTTTATCACAGCAATGAACTTTCTAAAATTTGCGACCTTGAAGTAGGGGTGGGACAAGGCACAATTATTGGACCGTTGCTGTTTATATTATTCATTAATGACCTTCCAAAAAATGTCAATGAGTCTATGATCATCTATGCAGACAATACAACATTTGTGAACAATGGGGTACACCACACCGACATTCATGAGAGTACCAACACTACCACAGTTGAAGCGACACGTTGGTTCACATATAACAAACTGAAGCTCAACTTGGAAAAAACTTACAACATGGTTTTTAGTTTAAATAGGACCGTGGATAACAAAGAACTGTATAAAACGGACACAGTCCAATTATTAGGTTTCTTTTTAGATACAAAATTAAATTGGAAAATTCACATTGATGCAACTGCAATCAAAATAAACAAATACAATCTTATGCTTTATAAAATCATAAATCATGTGTCGCTAGAGTCAGCCAAAGTTGTTTATTTCTCTTATGTTCAGGCTAGCCTTACTTACGGTATAGTACTTTGGGGAAACTCAACTGACTGGCTTCGTCATTTTAAACTTCAAAAAAGATCAGACCGAATCCTTGGTAGGGTCAACAGAAGAGCTAGCTGCAGGGAAAATTTTCCAAAATTAAAAATACTTACGGTACCTTGCCTGTTTTTATTACATTTACTTTTATTTATTAAAGAAAATGGTAATTTATTGCACACAAATGGCTCATTGGCACATTCACAAAAAAATTAATAATTTTAATGGAAATGATTAGGACTTATTTTAAATAAACACATTATTTTTTTGTAAAAGAGATCTTTATTTCAATACACCAATATTTTTACTGGTACCCCTCCCTTCTACATAATTACTACACTTAAATAGCCAACTTACATTATCACCCAAAAAAAAAAACTTTTTTAGAAACTTTTTTTTAGTTTCGAAGGCTATTTAAACAGCTTTTGAGTATTATATACTCTGGAACACGCAGATATAATTAAATATTTATTAATCGATTAAACGATAACATTAAAGGACGTATTTCTTATAAGCAGAAATAAATATTTTATTATTTTTTTGTGATCTTATAAAATTTATCCTAAAATATTATGTTTGTTCGATTGATAACGTAGAAAAACGGTTATACATAAGTTGAATAGGTACATTCACAATATAACGGAATTAAAATATATTTTTAACAACAATTAAACAATTATTAAACTTTATAAAATGCGATATTTTATATTATATACAAAACGATAATTTTAAACGGAACTTTTATTCTAGAATATATTAAATAAAGGACGATTTTATACAAATTGTTCTATAGGGCACTGGTCCCATTTCGAAATATTATTTCGTATCGAAAAAACTTCGATTTTGGAATGGTTACAATATAAGTTTTTAGATATTGTTTGAGATGTTAACAAAACTTTTAGCAAGTTTCAAAAGACATTTTAAGTCAAAATTTATCATTAGTTTAAACCACAATGTTTTCAGCACTCGCTGCTTTAAAAAAACATTGACAATAACCGCTTTCTTAGTTAAAATCCCAAGCAGGTTGGAGCATTACACGCATGCGCTTTATTGCTTTTGTGATTACAATTCTGATTGGATATTTGTTGTTTAGGAATACTCGCACGCGCATGCGTTTTAACCTGTTAAGGATTTCAACCACGGACACACTTAATAGCACACAGTATTTTATAAAATAATAGCTTTTAAAACAATTTTCAACTTAAAATGTATCATGAAACTAACCTGATTTTTTTTTAAATATCATTCTTATTTAAAAAACTATTTGTATTAAATTTATTATAAATATTTTAAACTCATTAAGACATTTTTTGATTCAGTATTTTAAGAAATTACAAATTTAGGCAATTATAAACTAAATCCTTTGCATTTAGAAATAATATTGATTTGTCAATTAACATACAATACAGAACAGTTCTTTTTTTTTATATCTCCTCCATTTTAGATTTTAGGATTTAGAATTCCTAATGCTCATTCATCGAGGCAGCATGTTAACAAAAAAATATAGTCTTTATATGAACTTTCACAAAACACAATATATGGTCATAACAAAAACTTTGTAGTAAATATAATTTTAAATGATAACCACATAGCAGCAGTTTTAGCATTAACAGTATTTATTACAAATATCTCTTATTTGGAAAGACAATGTAATATTGGCAAGAAATAGGAACACAAATATAGATATGACAGAAGATGCGTTTATAAGAATGAAACAAATTTTATTACCTTAACTTAGTATAAAAATTGCTGGAGTCAAAACTGGAGTCTTTTGAAATGTGGGTGTATCAATGTTTGAATAGGATTATGTGATGTCCCGGAAAATCGGAATTGGCCCGTTTTAAAGGTCCAAGTCCCCGTGTCCCAAGTCTCTAGAGCCCAGGACTGGAAACTGTCTCAGTTTGTTCCGATATTAGAAGAAGCCTACTTATGAAGATCTCATGGATGAACAAGATCACAAGTGAAGTGGTATTACTGAGAATGAAAACTTAACCATTAAGAGAAGAAAACTGGAATATCTTGAATGAAAAAGGGAGAAAAAATATGAACTAGTACAACTTATGAACAAAAAGATCTTGGACAAGTAAAATTTAGGACAACCAACAAAATCGTGGTTGGAAATCAATGCGAGTGGTCTGGATATTTAACTGGAATTATATTTCGAGCAGTGTCCAGAGAGAAAATAGCCTAGATAATTACTAACTTCGAATAAGAGAAGAATTCCACAGAGACCAGGACTGGAAACTGGTTAAAACCGGTTAACTATCGATTTTTAACGTTTTCATTAACCGTAACCAAAACCGAAACAATTTTTTTTTTCAGAAAATTTACCAGTAACTTTTAACCGATTGTTCTGAAAATCCTGAGAACCGTATTTTTTTAATAATTTACATGCATCATCAAAATAACGTCGTGATGAAAAATATATTAAATTAAATTGTAAGTCAGTAATTAATGCATGTCAATGGTTTTACTCTGATTGCTACGTTCTCGAGTCTCTGTCCACAGAACATTTACTAAAGAACTGGCATTCCCATAAAAGTTGCGACAGTATATAACCGCATTCTATGAACTTGTCGGGGGTTAAAAACTAACACCAAAATGTGTCTTCAAATTAGTCAAATTAAGTTATACATACTGTATACAATTTTTATTACGTTCATACTTCTCCCTTACACGAACACCGATTTGTATTACTGACAATGGAGACTTAACCATTCAGAGAAGAAAGCTGGAATATTTTGAATGAAAAAGGGAGAAAATATACGGACTACTAGAACTTATACAGAGAAAGATCTGGGACAAGCGAAATTAAGGACAATCAACAACTTCGTGGTTGGAAATCTATTTGTGTGGTTTTGATGTTTATCTGGAATTATGTTTCGAGCAGTCGCCAAAGTGAAAATAGCCTTGATGATTGCTAACTTCGAAAAAGAGAAGACTTTTGAATTCCACTTAAATAATAGTTTAAAAAAACACAGTTGATACCGCTACAATTTGTTGACATATCAACTTTTCAACAGTTTATGTCTCTCCAAGTTAAAAAATATCGAACAGGTCAATTTTTTGTATGGCTGACTGCTGGAAAATATATATGCTACATGAGTTATAACTAGTAGTGCGCTAGATATCAGTATCCACGAATGATCCGCAAAAACAAAAGACCGTATACGAGTCAACACCCGTTTCTTTCAAGGCGGATTTTAAACCGTTATTTTATTATTTTTTAAAATAATTGATTTCTCGGATATTACATCCAAAAGTTTATCATATACGTAGATTCGAAATAGTTTTTATATAACCTTGCGTTTAAAAATGCTCAAGATGAAGTAAATTTTACTCTGACGTTTAAACTGATGTTTAGTCGAGCATCACATTACTTGCCGGTGGTTTTCGAAAGATCTAGCGGATCAGGACGCAAATAATCCGGATCTGGCTTCACAGCATTGGCTTTTATATGATCCGGCGCATCACTAGTTATAACCAGTAGTGTGATAAAGCCGGTTCGCGCGAAATGCTTGATAAACACACTTATTATTAACTTGTATTTGATATCTGACCAAAGTCGAATTCTTATTTCTGGCTAGAAAACCATATATACGCCCGAGAAGCTCATTATTAAAAATTAAATTATATATAAATACAATTAGTATGAAAATCATATTAATTACTCAAAAAAGGTACATATTACGCAGTATTTTACATTGAACTGTTGCAAGAATATTAAATGAAATACAGCTTTTATTTCGTTTATTGTTTTTGCATTTATGATTTCGATTTTGATTCAAGGGAGCTGGGATTTTTCATCCGTGAACGCATCTGATGTGAAACAAAAAGTTACATTGGCCGATATTTCCTCCTTCCAAACTTTTTTTTATGCACCACTCGTTATGACTCAACGTTGAATTTATTATACATATGTATGGTTTCTGTTGCTACTATCGAATACAATAGTTACCATAGTAACTTGCGGTGGTATTTGTCAGCAGAACAGTGTTTGGAATGTAAACAAGGAATAAAGATTGGAATGTATTTTGGAATATTAAAATGGAGGTATTTAAATATACTGCCATATTAATTGACTATTGACTTGTATTTCTTAAACTACCGACCAATAAAGGCCTTAAGGCACTCAAAATTTACCATTTTAATAAAATGGTGCAAAACAAATATAATTATGAATAAATTCGTAACTTTTCACAGGTCTTTCAAAAACTTTATTTGTTTTTCACTTTAAATTTTATACATTCAGAGTTTTATTCAATAATTATTTTGAAAGTTAACAATAATGCTCAAATAAGGTACTTTTAGCTCTTACAGCGGTAGGGAGACCATATAATATAGTAGCAAGTCGTTTAGTTACTAAACAGACAACCAAGATTTACCTAAACCAATTCTATAAATATTATTTGATAAATGTAATCACAGATAATTAATAATTAGAACCATTTTTTGAACATTTTTCTTCTTCCACAGTTAATCTCCTTATTCAGTCATTAATTTATAATTTTCCCATTTTCAGGGATAGTTGCAAGAATTTTGGATTTAGAACCACTATCTGCCGATCATCTTTGCGATGCAAGAGTTCTTGTCAGCATTTTTGTAGGTGGTAGAAAAACATATATATTTTATTTTCGTTCTCATTAAAACGTATCCAGACCAAATGCGCTGAAGTATACAAAACGTTCATCAGGGACGGAATGACCATCTGGAGTTTGGGAAAATTTCCGGTGTGCCTCAAGGATTTCGGAGGGTTTTAGGGCAACTCCGTGTAGTATTTTCTACAAATGGTCGAGTCGGTAGTTTCCCAGTACAAATTTAGGTCCCAGTCTAGTCCTGTTCATGATAATCCTATTTGGACAACAAACTGAGGCAGTTTGCGCATATATTTAATACTTTTATATTACTCACAGTTTGACGCGCTTGGTCTGGATACGGATTTATGCTTTGCCTGTAAATGTCAGCTGAGTTGTCGCCTCAGATATCACTGCGAACATATACTTGCAAGTATACTTGCAAGATATGAGGTTCAAAGCTGTTTAAGAACCAAATATAACTGAGATGATTGAGAACAAAAATATAAAATAAATGTTTCATTATACCAACATTAAATTATAAGATTAATCTGTGGAAAACTTTATTCATTTTGGATATGTCAATTTTGCGATCTCTAGTCTCCCTAGCTGTTCGTAATCATTTGTTGTTTTTAGTGGATTTATATTTAATGTCTCTTCATATGAAGCGATAGGTGATCTGATCTACTAAAAGATCTCTGACACTTGTGACAGTGAAAGGGTTTTTGTCCGGTGTGTTTTCGGTAGTGTCTTGTTAATTCATCCGACCGAGCGAATTTCCATGTACAGCCTTCCCAAGTACACTGGTAAGGTTTTTCACCTAAAAATAAAAAAATACATCATTAGAATGTTCATATATTGACATATAATAGTGTGTCTACTAGTAATGAAACGGGGCCTAAAAAATGCTAGGTACCGGTACGTATTTCTTCAATTGAATGAGTATTTGAAGAGTTACTTAACAATATTGAAATATCTCACTTATTATTGACTTAAAAGTAAAAACGTATATGATAAAAAATAGACCATATTAGTAACTACGTTACAAAATGGGATTTAGTGCTGCCGCCTCGCGGTTGCTTTCGTATTATTTAAATTTAGCATGTTGTTTTTTTTTTTAATTGTATTTTGAAAATATAAATTAAGTTTTCAAAGCAAGAAAATGCTTCACATCAAAACTACAAGTCAATATTTATTTATTAAAATTCTTATTTTATACATTATAATTTAGTATGTCATTATTTTTGCAGATAAATATTATTTTGCAGGTTAATTTTGAAAAATTTACGTTAATAATCATTATTATGACAAGTAACATAGCAATAAATGTGTGTGCCATATCTAAATAGTTTGAAGGAACATTATGGTTGTTCTTATTTTATCTATTATTGTTTTTCATTTTCATCTGTCAAAAAACGAAATATTTGCAATTTGACTACAATGGTTACAATTTGAAAAAAAAAAACAATACACCATTATGCATTCTAAAATAAAATATTAATGATTACTTAGTGTTAATCAGTGATGGGCGCGTAGAATACATGATGTAGACTAATGTAGATTTTACGCGTAAAAATGTCAAGTAGAATATGCTTTTGTTTACGTGTCGAATGTAGAATGTAAACTGTACATGCGCAGTACGTTTAAATGTAATATTTGAAATAATAGAATGGTAAAAGTTTAAATAGTTTACTTTAATGTTTATGTTTGTTTCAATTTTATGTAGTTCTAATTACATATATTGTTTCCAAAAATGTTATCTCACAAATCGTATGTTGTTATGGACAATATAAATTACTTGGTTTCTGGCTGTATGAACTACTAAAGTAAAATTAAAATTAAAAGTTAGTAGTTGTTTTAATCAGGAAGCTGTCAAAAATATTAAATTTGAGTTCTTTACTGGCTCTTCTGCTTAAAACTGGCGGTATTTTATTTTTTTACACGTTACATAACCTCAATTTTCATTATTCTACGCTAGATTCTACGTGTCTACACAGTCTACACTTCTCTACGTTGTCTACGGTAAATTTACACGTAGACGTAAAAAATTCAAGTTTACGCGTAGACGCCCATCTCTGGTGTTAATTAAATAAATACTAAAGATATTTCGATTCTCATATTATTTAAAAACGTAACCTATAAATATATCACCGAATCCTTATTTGTATGTTTATAAAAACATTATTCTATAATATAAAGTATCTGGACTGTATATATTAGTATATACTTATCAAAAATACATATACTTTGCTCCAAAATTGAAAATATTCAAAAAATTTGTTAACAAAAGTAATGATACGTGTATTTTAAACCAGCCAAAAACTTCCAAAGGAAATCGTTGTCAGATAGCAGCACATGTATGTGACGTCACACTAATATGGTCTATTGTTATATCAAAAGAGTGAAAATGTGACTTAACACTCTCTTGCCTCTACCCCCGCAATTATACACGTATTTCATTACCTGTATGTGTCCTTTTGTGAGCCTTTAAATGAGAACTTTTTGTGTACACCTTGTGACATCCTTGGACATCGCATCGATGTACTTTTCTTCTTCTCAGAATATCTTCTGTACTTCCGGGAGTCGAACTGCTGGCGGATGGGTTCATTCTTTTCTGGAAAGCCGTTGCCCTAAAAACGATAATAAAATATAACATGCATTTTTGAAAAGTCATTAATAAAATAAAAATTAAATGCACATTTGATTGGCGAATAACTGGACCAAGTAGAATTATTTCAGTTATTCGCAGTTAAAAAAAAAGAAAATTACCATAGTCACAAATACCCAAGGTTTATGACCAGGTACATATAAGGATTTAACATGTAAAAACAGATATATGCGATTTTCTGCTTCTTCGTTTTTTTTTTTTTTTTTTTGTTTTCTGACCTTTGCAACTAAGACTTGGTCTGGAGCTATTTACTGTTTTTTAAAAATTTTGTATATAAATTTTTATGATATAACTCAATTTATAACCTATTATTATAATTTTATTTTGATATGTGAGATTTCTTGGCATTTTTATTTTTGACTTAATTATTTAATCGTATCTTTAGATTCCGAACCCTAGTTTCATCACGCTAAATTAGGGTGACCATTCATCCCGCGTTTTAACATTTTGTCCCGCATTAAGATGCGTCCCGCAAAAGTCCCGCATTGTCCCGCATTTTGGATTTGGGAGGTGAGGACTTTTTTTTTTGCTCTTCACTTGGAATTGGGAGGTGAAGACCATTTTTTTTGCTCTTCACTTGGATTTTGGGAGATGAGGACCTTTTTTTTTGCTCTTCACTTGGATGTGGGAGGTGAGGACCTTTTTTTTTGCTCTTCACTTGGATTTGGGAGATGAGGAACTTTTTTTTTTTGCTCCGTCCCGCATTGCCTTCTTAAGAAAATGGTCACCCTACGCTAAATCCCTCAATGAAAAGCACAATTTTGGATTATTTTTTTAAGGACGGGGATGTTGCTAGTGAGGGCCGTCTCAGGGGGAACGCGAGTACACTAGGAGGGGGGCCATGGGCTGGTCTTACAAACTTCTTCGTTTATTATACAGAAAAAAATTAGATATAAATTTGTAACGTGCAAATTATATTTTTGGGCGATCAAAAGAAATTTTTATTAGAAGAATTGTATTTATTTATTTACATTGGATAATTTATAGTTACTGAACATTTATTGCAATTATAAATGTTCGACTGTCAGTTGTTTCAATGTAACCATGGAGTTCTTGTAACTTGACACATAGATGGCTCTAGCATCCAGCGGCCAAAAAAATAAGCGAATTGGCCGAGACTGAAAAAGATTTACTTTTTGGCTAGAGTACTATAGTCCGTTCAAATGTGAGTATGCAGCACAGGACATATGGAGTAGTTCTTTTTCGTACTCTCTAATGGGTTTACACAATGACGCTATCCTTTTCTTGCTTGTCGACGTTGCCAGCTCTAAAACGCGCTGATCTGTGAAAACGCAGTATTCTATAAATGGTCATTTGTTTTTGTTGAGTGTTACTTTGAGTTGATTTTTGTAAATCATACGAGTTTTTCATATTATTATAATTGACACATTTGACACCTTTACAACATTTGGCAACACCAAGGCTCTTATGGCTCCTATTTGCCATAAGAGCAATACTGCATTCTCACCTTTGAACGGACTATGGAAGATGAAAAAGAATTGTATTTGAAATAGTCGCCCAAAAAATATTTAGTAATTAAAATTATTATTTGTCTCGGTTTGATAGGTATTATTAATGTATTTTGTAAAATTTGGATACGTTTATTATAATTATTATTGTTTTATTTACTTACAGTGAACTGTCCTTAAGTCTTTGTAATGTTAATAATGTTGCTGACTGTTCTAAGGTTAATGCAGATTCCTGCCGTAAGGCTAACTCCAACCGCGGCTCAGGTCGAATTATAGCACTCACTTTTGGGGGCTCTGAAATTAAAAAATAAAACTAGTGTTTTCTTAACAAATATGTAATGTTATAAAATGATTGTATTAAAAAAAAAAAACACCTATCAATATAGTTATTATAAATTAACTTGAAGTGTAAATTTTCACACATTTCAGGATTTTGTAGGTATTTAAAGTGTAAGGAGCATGTATAAAGCTGGATGTCTAGGACAATTTTTTTCTATAATCACATAAAAATCAACAGTTTTTTGATAATCACTTTTATTCGTTAATCTGAGCACTAAAAGCTTAATTATTTGTTTTTTAAACTAAATTAAATAATTTGCGAAAATTTCGTCACATTAAAATTTAAATTAAAAAATTCTAGCGATTTTTTCTGCAGTTTGTTTTGTATCTAAGTCTTCATTAAATTGAAAACCATGTTTTTTTTTTCAATTTTAGGAACTTATTTTGCTTTAATAAAAATGTGTTATTTGATTTATAAGTAAGAATTTTAGTACTATAAATGATTCATTAAATTAATAAGAAATATATTGATAAATAGCTTTATTTTTTTTTTTTTCATTTTCAAAAACGAATTCCTCTCTATAAACAATGTGTTATTTTTTTTTCTTCCTTTTCTTTGGCCTTGGTAAATGTGTTATTTTTGATATTATCTCTTTGATACCCGAAAAACTAAAATAATTCAAACAATAGTTCGAATCATGACGTATAATAATAGGCGAAGCTTTCACACATGAACGCTACGCAACTTGCATTACATAACGTAGTGTAATTCACGTGATTCTCAGCCGTTTATTATATTTTTAATTTCAAAAGAAGACGTACATTACCTTAGCCATTTAGCCATAAATACAAAAAAGCCATAACATTATTAGCCACGAATTAAAAAAATAATCAATTTTGTCCAAAACACAAAAAAAAGTGATATCTTCCGAAAATATAATCTGATCAATAATTCCTGTTGTACTACTCCGGTACACATTATTCTGCATTGCTCAGAATTTTTTCAGATTTTTAGATTACCTCCCCCTCCCGGTTATGCGGTGTAGAACGAAATTCGTTATAATCTACATCTGAAGGGTTTTCTTTTGATACCACATAATATTTTTTTTAAATTATCGATATTATATAAAAATCGATTGAAATTACAATTTTTTTTATTTTTAATATTATTACTTTTAATAATTAGTGTACAGTAGTTAAATTACTCCCCATAAATAATTTTCTATCTGATTTTCTAATTTCCATTTTTTTATAAACATAATTCCATTCGATTTCAAGCAGATTCAGAAGTAGTTTCTGAATCTGTTTCTGGTCTATTTTAAAACAAAACTATTACAATACTGTCAATTAATGGTAGTTATTAAAATGAAAACTATATGTTGCGCGATAAAAAAAACTCAAGGTACCTATGTAACTGCTTTTGCCAATGAGCTGAATACTACAATAATTTGGATACCATAAATATGAACTGAATATGAAACAATGTCTAGTTTATTCCCTAGAGATTAATCTATACTGATTTATCCCCGCAAAAGATGACATGTAGGATTATATTAAACTGATAGAAAAAGCAGGAGCAACAGGTTACGACTCGTTATGCAACCTAAATCGCGTACTAGCACTGAGGGTTGCATAATGGTATGGCGGTGAAAGCATTACCGGTGCCCACGGTACCGGTGTTTTATGCGAGATGTGGAAGGATGCCAAAGTCATGCAAGGTCACCTATAGTCAAACCCACGAGTAGACCATCGCCAACTTGTGAAATAAGCGTGGGAACTGCGACCTCCTGTCTAACGCGAACGTCTAACTTCATACATTCTATCGCGCGCATCTTCCACGCTACTCGGTGTAAGGGGGTATTATTTTTACTAGGATAATGATGTATCGCAGGAGGAAAGAACAGTTAAGGACACGTTTCACGGTCTTTCAGATATCCCATTTTTTTAACAACACTAAGAACATTTAACAACAAATAAAATTCACGCTATTCTTAAACAAAATTAATGGCATGCAACTCTGTGAAGTTATCAATAATACAAAGTTTTCTCATTTAATAAGTTACCGTATTTTTCGGACTATAAAATGCACCTTTTTACATAGAAAAATGGACTCAAATTTTGGGTGCGTCTTATGGTCCGAAGTAACATTAAAATATATTTTTCTAAAAATCATCTTATAAATTTGAGGTGCGTCTTATAGTCCGAAAAAACGGTACTTATTAATTTTATTCATTTTGTTATTAATATGTAGCAAGTCTGTGGTCGGAAGCCGGGAGCGTTAAATTGTTTGTACCTGCTGTTGACTGCTAAGCAAGGGTTGGACGTAGGTTTAACCCCTACTTATATCAAATAATTTGTGTAAAAAGTATTTATACAAATTACAGGTTCTGATCAGACGTTCGCAACCGGCTATAAACTGCAGGTACCTTTCTGTGTACGCTAAAAAAATGGACTTAATACTGATCATATTACTTCTAAATGTACATATATTGAAAATATGGTCATGAAACCTGCAAACAGGAGGCCTAAGCTCATCTGGGGCTGTCGCACCAATCATGATGATTTATAAGTACTCAGATATCTATCTAATAAATATCTTCGATGTTTCTAAGGAAGAGCTTAATATAGGCGAATTTTAATCCAGTCTACTCTACACCAACTCTTCCCCTTGATCAACAGAAAATCGAAGCTCAAAGTAAAATGTGCCTTGCTACTTTATAAATCGCTAATTCGCCCTCTGTTTATGTACGCTTGTGAAGTCTGGGGAAATACCTCCAAAACCAATATCCTCAAACTACAAACCCTGCAAAATAAAATTCTAAGAATAGCAGTCAACGCCCCATGGTTCATACGGAATGATCAATTTCACCACGAATTAAATATGCCAAGTATAGAATTATTTATTAGAAAATTTACCAAACGTTTTATAAAAAATATAAAAAATTGTAAAGGTGCGAAAACCTACAACATTGGCCAAAAAGGTATACACGTTAGACTGAAAAGACAGCTACCCCAAGACATATACATCAGCAGCAATGACAGTGATAGTGACAGTGACTTAATTTAAGATTAAATATTAGCATAGATATCAAAAACTATACATACATCAGACATAAGTGAAACATTATAAGTAGAGCCCTGCAAAACCGCGGGTATCCGCGGATTACCCTCGAATATCCGCCATTTTTCTGCGGATGCGGATAAATTATCATTGAAATCGTGCGGATGCGGATCGGAAGCGGATTATATATCATATCCGCTTATCCGCAATATACGCGTGAACATAAAATCTTCGGTTGGACCCCTCTTCCTACGGAAGACGCGTTTAGAACCCCAAAAATGTATCGCTGGCATTGGTATTGTGCTTATGGCAAAAGTGAAATAATGATACGTTATGGCACTTTTTACCTTTTTTATTCTTTTTATAAAGACCTATTTTACGCTTACTTAAATAATTAAATATAGTAGAGTTGATATAACAGTCGTAGATACAACAATTTATTTGGATTTATCGCGTTTATTAATTTAAATATATGTAGTTATGTATCGGCTTAGTTTTCATTTTTGGAAATATTAGTAAAACTTAACCATGGTAATTTGCCACATTTAAAAACATAGAAGCTCATATCAAATTTAAAAAAATAAAAATATTTTAAAGAATTTAGTTTTATTATTAAGAACTTATTTTTTTAAATTTGCTGATCTTATCTGTCTTTCCTTGTTATTTATTGGTCATAAATGTAATAAATTAATCTGTTTAATTATTCCTAAATATCGCTGCTCTAAAATAATAGTGAAATATCTTAAAAAACTAAGTTTCTGAGATATTGCTGTTTAAAATTTTATATTTTATATAAACTTGGTATAAGAGTCAATAATTGTAATTTTCATCTTAAATTTTAATCTCTATAATCTCAGTGCGACGTTAGATAGAAAACATATTTCTGGACCAAGTAATATTAATGTGGTAAAATAAAAATTTTTAGTAGTGTTTTAAAACAGCGATTTGCCAAATAAGGCGAAACATGTTAGATATTTCCAAACAGACAGCAAATCCTGTGCGGATTGTGCGGATATTTTTGCGGATGCGGATCGGATGCGGATTTTATATTTACAAAGGCTGCGGATGCGGATCGGATGCGGATCCTGTCTATGCGGATGCGGATAAAACCAGCAATAAATAGATTTAAAAAAAAAAATCCAGTCTACTAGTTAAACGAAATTTTACTAAATTTCGGAAAGTGTTCGATGGATAGATCATCAAAATGTGATCTGATGATTTTTTTTTTGTTGTAAATTAGCGAACCGTCTCCTGGGTGTTGGATGTAGGTATTGTGTTATTTGTGTGTTATCCAGGTGGACAGAGTGCATCATCTACGTTTAGGGCGAGTATATTGTGTCGTGCGGTTCAGAATCACGATGTTGAACTATCACACGGCCTGGCGGTGGGGCCGCGGTCGAAGCCGGCTCATCTTCAGCTCCGGCCGCGGCCCACGGTCCCCACGGTCGCAGCGGGCTCGATCGTTTGTGACCCTCACGAGGTAACGCCTCCCAGAGATATCCCGCACCGACGGAGCGTCTGCCGTCTGCCGTGTGCCGCGCATGAACTCTGACCCGCAGGTGTTAACTGTGAACCCGCTGCTTACAGAAATAGTAATTTCATTACGGGAAATAGATTTTTTTTCAAATAAAACATACTATAGGGCGGATTTAGAAATGTGTGGGATAACCCCACGTCTACCATAGTATCAAATACAATCTATTAATATCCTCTGACCAATATTTTCACATTTAGCATTCCCTGTATATTTTGGTTAGATTACGGTATAAATTATTCGTAGCTGAGTAATATGTAAAAGTAGCACCCGTACGCGCGCTTCGCTGAGCGAAAATATTGATGTTTACATTTTGAAAAATCTAAATAAAAGTTGTAATAGTGGCTCAAAAGCTATGCAGACGTTTTAGACACTTGCCCCCCCCCTAGTGTCCCACTTTTACGTGTTTTATTCCAAACTCTGACGCTTTTTTCTTCTCAAATTTATTTATTTTTATATTTGTCTATTATAACTATATATTATAACTATTTTTATTATGTCTATTTTATATTTGCAATCAAATGTTAAACAAATTTTGGTTGATGTGCATTTACTAGTTTCATTATGGATCCTACGGAAGTACGTCCCACCCCCTGGACAACGTAAAATACGGGCCCGACTGTAAAAAAACTGCGCGTAGATAAAATTATACTTTATTTTTTCTGTAATATAATGTACGAGTTTGAATATAATGTAATGTAAGTCTTTTAAGTTTTTACAAAAACTAAGAGAGAAATTTTTTTTTTTTGGAACAAACTGTGTTATTTCTTTTCAAAATATTCGCCTTTAAGATTTATTCACTTTTGCATGAGTTCAAACCAATTCTCGAAACATATTTTCCACTCTGAAGTTGGTATCTCAAAAACTTGGTTTTCGAACAGCTTCTTGAGGTGATGAAAATCGCTGTCCCCGCATTTTTTGTGTGACATTGGGGAACAAAAATAAAAGTCGATAAATCAGGTGAATACGGGCAATGAGACATTAATTCGATGTTTTCTCCTTCAAATAATCAATTGTTTGACGTGCTGTGTGGAAGCTTGTATTGTCATGATGAAGAATGATGCGACGTTTTTGGTTGTTTTTCCTGATTTTGTCGATGACTTCTGGCAAACAAATTATTGTATACCATTCAGCATTAACTGTTCTCCGATCCTCTAAAGGAATGTTTCCGACATGTCCAGTACAACCGAAGAAACAAGCGATCATTTTCTTGGACGTGCTTCATGACCGAACAACTTTTGTGGGTTTCGGTTCACCTTGGAAGACCCAAACAGTGGATTGTTGCTTAGTTTGACACCAATCAACACGAGCCCCCATTAAAAATATTGCTTTTAAAATTTATAAAATAACCTTTAATATTTTAATAATTTTTTTTTGGCCTTCGGTCAAATTTTCATCCGCTATGTGGCCCGACAGCCAAAATATTTGCTCACCCCTGCTCTAAAAGAATGGTTGCGACATGTCCAGTACAACCGAAGAAACAAGCGGTCATTTTCTTGGAATTGCTTCGTGAATGAACAACTTTTATGGGTTTCGGTTTATCTGGGAAGACCAAAACAGTATACGGATTTTGCAGTGCCTAGGTTGAATTTTTTTAGCATTCCCTTACACCAATCAACACGAGCCTTTTTTTGAGCTTCGGTCAAATTATGCGGAATCCATCGGGATCTTTTTCACAGCTAAATGTTCATGCAAAATCGAATGAATTGCAGTCTGCGATATGCCAAAGGATGCCTCTATCTCACGGTAAGTCACATGCCCATCATTTTGCGCACAGCAACGATGTTTTTTTGAATCACAACCGATTTTGGTCGACCTTCCCGAGATTCATCACTGACAGACGCACGACCATGACGAAATTCTGCAAATTAATTGCAAACAGTCTTTTCTGATGGTAATTCATTACCAAAAGTTGAACGAAGCGAATCTATGCATTGTTGTTGAGTTAGGCCTTTACTAAAATCGTAAGAAATCATCCAACGAAAACCTTTACGAGTAATATCCATTTTTTCACAATTTTTTTTTTTAAACGCCTGTTTAAACCTACTCGGTCAATTTATAAGCTACCACTGATTTCACAATAACAAATGTCAAATTTTACGAATATAGTAATGACACATTTGAATATTGTCATCTAGTGGTCGTAAAAACATAAAAGGTAATTGTCGTATAAGATATGTTTACGTGCCGTCCTTATTTTTCATGCGGAAGCTACCGATAGAAACGCCACAAAGGAGCCCAAATACTGAAAATATTGGCTTAATAATTATATCTGAGTGAGGACCTTTTTTTTAGGTCATCACTTGTATTTTAGAAGTGTGGACCTGTTTTTTTTTTTTAGGTCATGACTTCTATTTTAGAAGAAATAACCTTTTTTGTTTTAGGTCATCACTTGTATCATATAGTGTTTAGAGGGCCCAATTATAAAATCTTGCCCAGGGCCCGAAAAACGCTAATTACGGCCCTGCATATTAGTAACAATTACATCTACGAAACCCTAAAAATAACTTAAAGCATGAAAACAGATATAATGCCATATACTCAGAACAAAAATAGTGAATTGAATTTTAAAATCTACAAGATATGTTTAGAAACAAGGTAATGAACCGAGCCGCAGGGGGGGGGGCGGAGGGGGCGACGGCCCCTAGCGCACTAAGGAAAAGGGCGCCGACAAGCTTGACTAAGGGGCGCCACATTGCGAAGGTGAGGACCTTTTTTTTTTGCTCATCACTTGGATTTTGGGAGGTGAGGACCTTTTGTTTTGCTCATCACTTGGATTTTGGGAAGTGATGACCACCTTTTTTGCCAAGGGCGCCAGTTTTCCTTACTGCGGCTCTGGTAATGAATAATATAAATTGTAATTGGTCTCTTAAATAATGATTATCAACTTAAACCGTTACAATACGTTGTTCATGATAAAAAAAAAATCCTATGTTTTGGTCAAAACTGGACAAATATCATGTTTTTATCCATAAGCCGCAGAGAATAATGTATTTGTTCCGTTCTATTATGATAATTTGTTTGTAGAGTCTATTTATCCATATGGCTGGCGCCTAGATTTATTCAGCTGGCATTTTATCGGAATCAATTGTATTTAACTACCGATAGACAGATAAAAGATATGCTATCTATTTGAATTATGAACTACAAGGCGTGTGTAGCTTTCCATAAAATACAATAAAAAGATGGACAGGAAGTCAGATTCCAATCAATCTAAAGAATCTCAAAAAAATGACAAATGTCGTTTACTTAATTCTTAAGATTCCATTCTTTATTTATTAAAATATTTCCAGTAAGAACTATTAAAAGATTTTATTGAAGAATTTTTGCTTTAGATGCTAATAGCCAGTGGCGTAGCCAAGGGGGCGGGCTAAGGGTCTGGAGCTCCCCCCTCCCCTTTGGATTGTAAATACACACTCGCACGTATAACTATGAGGACATAATTTTCTATATCATTATAACAGTAAACTTCAAACCAAGAAAAATAGCAACAGACCCAATTATTATAGAATCGAGTATCAATTTAAAATTTACATATTGCCCGAAAAATTTGGGCGGAGGGGGCGATGGCCCCTAGCGCACTAAGGAAAAGGGCGCTGACAAGTTTGACTAAGGGGCGTCACATTGCGAAGGTGAGGACCTTTCTTTTTTGGCTCATCACTTGGATTTTGGGAGGTGAGGACCTTTTGTTTTGCTCATTTGGATTTTGGGAGGTGAGGACCTTTTTTTTGCTCATCACTTGGATTTTGGAAGGTGAGAACCTTGTTTTTGCTTATCACTTACATTTATTTGCCAAGGGCGCCGAAACACGGTTTTGCCCCTAGCGCAAGTTTTCCTTACTGCGGCTCTGACCATCCGTCCCGGTTTTTACATAATTATGCATTTGTAAGAAAAGAAATATTACGACTAGTCAATGTGAGAGGTGAGATCCTTTTTTTTTGCTCTTCACTTGGATTTGGGAGGTGAGGACCTTTTTTTTTGCTCTTCACTTGGATCTGGGAGGTGAAGACCTTCTTTTTTTTCCCTGTGTCCCGGTTTCCTTTCACTGAAATCTAGTCACCCTAGTTATAACGAACAGTCTACCCTATTAGCACAAGAAACTAAAACAAACTCCGCATAAACAATATAGAAGTTAATGACGTAGAAGCGTTCGCTTATCTTATTATTATTACAGTTGATAAAAGCACGGAAGAGGATATAAGTAATAAAATACGAAAGGCACGTCAAACATTATTTCTGCTAAGCAGTATTTGGTCATCCAAACAGCACAATAGAATCGTTAAGCACATTTTTAGCATGTCAAATCAATGCTTTATATGAGGTTTATCTACAGAGTTTACACACAGCACCTGGGAAGATCAACCCTCGGCGCTATTTTATATTCAGTAGGCTGTAGGCTTCAATGTGGCTCTAGCTAACACAATAAATTTCACAAAACGCTCGTTTCGTTTCGTCCGTTATTACTAGCAGACGTACCTGGCGATGCTCGGGAGGAAAATAATAATTTATCAAAAATATTTTAATTCGGAAAAATAAATGATTGGTGCACAATAAAAAAATTTAAATTATTTCAATGATGGGTTAAATACCAACATACGTTATCTGCGATATTAGTCATTTAATTTAAGAACGTTTAATTTATCAAAATAGTTTTATGTAGGGTTTTAACAATGTACGATATCTCATCAACTGGTACGTGTAACGTGTAAACAGCACTCAGTCGACAGTAACAATATTTTTACTTTTAACGGTTTCATTGTTGCTTAGGCGGCAATTCTATTGCGCATATCAAAAACAAGTATGGGAAATGATAAACAAAAGATCTAGTGTAATAAAACATAAATTTGAAGGAATGTTAGTGTTTATTATAATCAATACAATAATAACAAATACTCAAAACACAATTTAAAATTTACTTCAACTAAACACAATTTGAATTTTTGAATCAGCAGTTTTGCTAACCCACCTGAACCCCTCTCTATCGCCTAACGATCAGACTGACCAGCGTAGCATCTACCAATACAGGCATCAGATTAATTTATTTACTATGATGTTCTTTCTGTGATTACTTCTGATCTATAAACGATAGGTACATGGGCCAAGGGCTTTTTTTTTCGTTAGTAAATACTCTTACTACTAAAGTAATTTTTCTTCGTAAATCTTTAAAGGTAACGACGATATTCCACAGCAAATTGAGATATATAATTTTCGAAGAAAATGAAAATAATAAATGATAATTGTGAGTTATCTATTGACCTGCGATATATGCTCTAACGCAGCGTTTCTCAACCGGGGGGCCGCGGCCCCCTGGGGGGTCGTGAAAGCTTCGTCGGGGGGCCGCGAAGTCATATAAGATCGAATTATGAAAATATAATAGAATGCAGTCATTTTTGCACAAATGTGCTCCATTCATAAATATATTACATTTATATTCATAAAAATATACCTTCTATAACATAAATAAAATATATTATACTTATTTTGATAACAAATTTAAATAATATCATTGTCAAATTAAGTGTGTATGTCGGCTGATGCGTTTCTGTGATAAAGGTTTGCGTTGGAGGTACTTCAAGTACTTGTAAGTTGTAGTTTCAAGTGGGCACGACTTGAAAGTGCAATATTATTATTATTTATTATGTGCCGAGCTACGGATAATTCAAGAGTAAAGAAGCGAAACTGATTATATCTAAATGGATGGCACTTTGAACACTTGTAAATAAAAATACTTTACTTTCAAGTCATTATAGGGAATACAATTTTTCGTCAACCATAAAAGATATTTCAAAAATTGTTTCTTTGAAAAAATTCTATCAAAGTTGATATACTTTCCTATTTAAAAAATTGTCCTTGATTGAATTTCGATAGGTACGGTCATTCAATTCTTTGGATAAACTTTGGTCATCAAACATTTTCCCCAATTAGCTCACACATCGCCTTTTTTACTGTGCCATCTTACAAACATCATTTTATAAAACTTACTAAAGTAAATATTTTTTTATGCCGTCTGTTAAGGAAACAAAGGAAAGAACTGAACTTTTAAAAACCACATTTTTTCATTGCGTTGTTTACAAGTGTCTTTGTGTCGAGCTTGCTTTTATTTCAATTTTTTTTTTTTTTTTTATTATTTCTACAAATATATAGTCGTGTTATAAGCGTTTAAAATACGGCATAAACCCAATAAAAACGCTGACGCCACGGTTCATCCTGTATATCTATATATATATAGGGGGGCCGCAGACCTTATTTAAATAATTTTGGGGGGTCCCATGCCAGAAAAGGTTGAGAAACGCTGCTCTAACGGACATTTTGTAGTAATGTTAAACCTTAAAAGTCTGTTATATATGTATTTTCGATAGATCTCTTACAGTTTAGCCGTCGTAACGATTTAATGTTCCGCAAGCAAGATTTTTGCCGACTTATTTCCGTCCGTAGGCCCTAAAAACATGTACATCATTGAAACGATTATTTTTTGCACCATCAGGGTCCTAAAGAGTAACTGTGAAAAATTTGGTCTAAAACGGTTAAACGGCCTATAAATTTATAGCGAACAAACAAACAAACAATTTTCCTCTTTTATATATATAGAGAAGATTATCCATGACCAATTAAGAGCAAGGAGCAATAATACGTGTTTACGAAAATATTACCGATAGCTACTGGTTCCACCGACTGTGTTCAAAAAGGTTTAGTTGAATGTGTTTCGCGTTTGATTATTTTACCGGGTGCATCAACCGGGTAGACGACTTGTGGATCGACTCAAGATGTCTATTTAAATACGGTTTCGCACAAGAATCTGGAACGAAATTCTGTGACAATAAATTTAATTATAATAATAATAGCCATTGATTTCTGCACTTAATAGCCTCCACAACCTCATTAAATAGTAATTATAAAATTAAATAAATGTAAATAAATGTTTAAATAATAACAGTGCAAATAATTAGAATAAAATAGAATAACAATTAAGATAAGATTAAAACAACATAAAGTAGAATAAAAAATTAATTATTAACGGGTTTTCCTTTGTCCATTTTAAGACTTCTGATATAAAAAAATCAAGTAACTGCAACTCTTTTAAGGTTTTATTGATCGTGTGAATTTACCATTCTCCTTCGAAAATTATTTAACCAGATAAGTGTACCTGTAAATCAGCTGATTACCAACTGGTAAATGGTACAGATCTAAAGGTATAATTTCTGTGAACGCATAATATATGCTGAAGCTTAGTGTGGAATATTAAGACATCTACGGTGTGTCATCCAAAATCGCTGACTATTGTTTTGCGTGGTTTGGCAGCACGACAACGTAGTGGGCTGGTAATGCAGTTAGGATGCCTGAAGAACGAATACCGAAAAAGCTTGTCGAAAAAGAAAAGAGTTAAAACCAAGCGGTAGATCGCACGATCAACTGAAGAATTCTGTGGAAAAAGACGAAAAAACAACAGGAGACCTTAAACGCGCGATAGGTAACAGTGGAGGCACAAATTGAAAGAAGATTTTTAGATCAACCTTTCCGGGAAACAAGATGGGGGACAAAAGTTTTTGTGAAAAACCAAGTAAAAATATATATATTTTTTTTCATTATTAAAATTTTGTTTATTCGCGCATCATGAGCTTTCATTTGATACCCCACTTAAAATTTAAAAAAATAGATATATATATAATTTTTTTTGTAAATGTCGTTAGCTTTACAGCCCGCGGCACACTAATTATTAAGTTTAGACAGGTTTTCCTAAAGCAAAATGATAAAGAAAAAATCATGCATTTTTATTATGACCACCAAAAAAACCTTATAACGTCACTCTTGTGTCTGTCTGTCTGTCTGACTGTCTGTCTATATGTACGGTAGAAATTGTAGCCAAACGGCTTAACATAGAAAGTTAAAATTTGGTATAGAACACACCACATTACTTTTGAAGATCGGCATAAAACAATTATCCCGTATAACTATAATCACATTGTTAAACTACAAAAGAACTAGGGTTCATGTTTACAACCACGTTGTAAACAGTCAACGGTCAGTGACGCAGGGATGTTTGTTTTTGTTAATCCTTTAAGTAAGATGCGTAATGTGAAAAACTAATCCCTACGGATATGGGTTGACACGTCTAGTTATATCACTTCTATTGTAATTTTATGAGTTCCCTAACTTTTATTATTTTATTGCGATCTTCAAAAATAGTATGGTATGTTATATGCTTATACAACTCTGACCCACATGCAGGAAAAATACTGAGTTTAAAAAATATATCCTTAGATAAATATAAACAAATGTGTAATTAATGAAGATTTTTTTTTAAATTTTGAGTGAGGTACCAAATAAAACCTCTTAATGCGTGGATCGACGGGCAAATATTTATTTTTGAAAAATTTTTTTTTTTTATGAGATTTTCCCCACAAATATATAAAAAACTTTTGTCACCCACCCTATCTCTAGGGGTTGATCTAAAAATCTGAAAAAATCTCCATAATGTATATTGATGGGAATCAGATTAGTTTTTCGAAAAATTTTGTGTTTTTGACAAAATTAATTATTTTTTTAATTTTTTCTAAATTATGGCTTATAATGTTATGGATTTTTTGTATTTATGGGTAAGATAAAGTGTCTTTTTTTTAATTAACAATATAATAAAAAAAAAATTAACAGCTGAGGACCGAGTGTTGAACACCACACTACACTCTACACTGTAGAGTGTAGTATATAGTGTTCAGTTATTTTATTATACGCTGTGATTAAACCATTTGTTTTCAAAGAGGAATAAATCATTTATAGTTATGAAATACTTATAATAAAACGTTGTTAATAGTGAGAAATACGTTTCTGAAAATGAAAAAAATGAAGCCATTTATCAATATATTTCTTATTAATATAATGAAGATTCGAATACGAAGCAAATGCAGAAAAAAACCCTGGGATTTTTGGCAAATTATTTAAATATTGTTTTAAAAAATTGAATGGAAACTCTTAGTACTCCAATAACGAATAAAAATGATTATCAAAAATGATTAATTATTCACATCAAATGATTTTGATATGATTATAGAACAAATATTCGTAGACATCCAGTATTATGTTGGCTTCTTACACTTATTAAATACCTACAAAACTCTGAAATGTGTGAAAATTCACACTTCACATCATTTTTTTTCTTTGAAACTCATTCAATAGTTTGGATAGGTTTAATGAAAATATGTTGGACATTACACGCCAAAACCCAAGGAATAGTCCAAAAATTTGATGAAAATTTGAAGAAAATGGATTTATCGCTGTTCCCCAACTCCAAAGAAAGCAAAAGTGGTGCCATCAACTGGAAAGATCATCCATTAGGACACGAAAGGGATCTTATGCATTGAAGATTTCCCAAAGGGCCAAAGAATTAACGGAGAGTACTATGTTGACCTTCTTGAATGCAAAAAAAAAATCATTCGGATTTTTCATCCCGTACTCGTATTTATGGTACTTACGTTTTCGAGCGTCGCTGACCCAGGACGTTTTAGTGGGCACTGGGGGATTTTATCAAAGGACTCACAAACTTAGAAATTTTACCAACAGAAGGCACAACCAATTTGAAACTTATGAAAAATCCTTACAAAGTTTTAGAAGTAAGCCAACGAGATGGGTAATGTGAAGCATTATTCACATTAAACAGAAGTTAACAGGCTTTCTAACTAACTGGCGTATGGTACTAACTAATTTCCACGCTACAACGGTCTCTGTTTTGAATCCTGTTTTATATTAATGTGTAGTAATATAATTTAGTGAATTACAAACTAATTTAAATGAATTCTTATTGTAAAATAATGTTCTGGAAACATTATATTGTATCCATTTCTACAAATCCTTTTAAAATAGATTGTTTTAAATCTAAACACCTTTTTCCGAATTAGTATATAATACATTAATAAATTATCATTGAACAATAAATATGTCTTTCTAATGTGAATGCTCACAATGTTCACAATGCCGCTAATATACATCAGTCTCTTCATCTCAAGGTGACAGCGCTTCATCTGGTTCACGCAGTGACCCTCAAAATGTTTTAGAATGTATCCAATACATACTTGAACCAATCAAGGTATTTATTAATTCTAATGACCGGCAAAATTGGTTCAATATAATAGACTATTCAAAACTATTTTTTTTGCCTATTAATCAATAAAATTTAAATGAAAAAAGCTTTTGAAAAATCTAATAGCGTTTAAGTATCAATCTTTTGTTGTTAGTTTGTTTGAAAAACGACTTTTTCAAGTGCAATAATCATGTTTGAAACACTTGTATAGTACGGAAAATAAAAGAAAAACTAATTAAAACTGTAACTGAATAGTTTATTTTAGAACCCACCTACGAGGTGTGTAAATTAAGTAACCGGACTGGCAACATATCGTTTGATCTGGCAATATGTGGGACGCGGGACTTGGAGGGGCGGCAGTTGAACATGTGACATGTCTTCAGTACGAGTTTGAACTCGCTAGAGTAATTTTGTTGTCCGTAGCGATTTTTTTCATGAAACAGTTTTTTCGAGTGCGTTCTAAAAATGGCATTTATTTCGAGCAACGGTGTGCTATCAGGTTTTGCTTCAGATTTGGACACAGAGCAACGGAAACTTTTGCAAAACTTCAGCAGGCCTACGGAGACAGTGTTTTGTCAAGGACCCAGATTTTCAGGTGGTTTAAGGCATTTTCAGAAGGCCTTCATCTTCAAGAACCGATGAATGTGTCGACAGAATCCGGGATCTTGTGCGTTCAGATCGTCGATTGACATTCAGAATGATCGGGGAAGAGTTGAATTTGACTCACACTACCGTTCATCAGAATTTGACTCACACTACCGTTCATCAGAATTTGACCAATGAATTGGGGATGAAAACAATGCCGACCACACAGCAATTTCAATAAAGGAATTTTTGCCAGTAAAAACATTCCTGTGGCTCCTCAGCCTATTATTCGCCTGACTTGAGCCCTTTTTACTTTCTCCTCTTCCCAACTTTGAAAAATCACCTCAAGGGACGTCATTTTGGAACACTCGAAAACATTCAAACGTCCGTTACCGACCAGATGAAAGTTATTCCAGTATCCGAGTTCCAGCACTGCTATGAGGATTGGAAGAACCGTCTCCAGAGCTGTGTGGCATCCCAAGAAAGTTATTTTGAGGGAAGCAATATTGAATTGTAATTCTATTTGAAAGAATACTTTTTAAGAAATTTTTTTAAATGATATAAATAAATCATTAATTTAAGAAATTGATGTGAAGTGTGAATTTTCATACATTTAAGAGTTTTGTAGGTATTTAACAATGACGTCATATAATATAGACACAGCACGCTCTATGCGTTAGCACTGTTTGCTATGAAGACAAAACCTGTGAAGACGGAAGTGGGATTTGTCCCTATGAGTACAGAAAGTTGCCTAATATACATTTGTTTTGTCAACCTACCGCTAGGAGAAGTTATCATTAGGGAAATAAAGTACGTAGGTAGAGGGTACTTAATGTTATTGTTACATAGCTGTGAAAGTTAAATTATAGGAATATATTTTACAATATTTTGTGAACCTGTTTTACTATTTTATCAACAAGTAAGCATATACAAATGTTTATAAAGCCATTTTTTGGCATGACACGTCTCCAAAAAAAAATTAAAAACTATATTTTGTGATGTAGATTATGGTGATAAAATTTTTTTTAGTGGATTAATTCAAGTATATAGATGGAATTAAAAATTCACGCGTTATATATGAAGGAGAGGAAGTGTAAGCAAATTTTCAACCAATGGCCCACTTTTTTCCAAATTTTTCTTTTCTAATCCAAGCTTTACGACAATTTACAATCTCGATTCCAAGTTTTGTTATTAATTTAACATTGTCTGAAGTAGGTGGAAATCTGTGGAACGATAATTTGGGGTTCCTCTTTTTCCTTGACTTTCACGTAAGTACACAACAATAAGATCCATTTTATTGGACTTCGCAAAAACAAATCGACATAAAAAAAATTAAACAGTATAACTAATGCCAACGACTTCTACTTTGAAGTAAGTCATTAAAAGTTCACCACTTAGAATTTTTAACCCCAAAAATTAAAAATTCAAATTACTCCCTTATTACTGACTTAACAGCAAAAACTTTTATTACAAATATTGTTAAGAATAAGAAGACAAATCTTTTATCCAGATGCATTTGTTTGGTTGGATAAATATTTTGAGAGTTATGGCGGAAAAACTTCAAAAATTAAAAATTTAAATTACTCCCTTATTATTGACTTAACAGCAAAAACTTATCACAAACATTGTTAAGAATAAGAAGACAAATCTTTTATCTAAATGCATTTTTTTGATTGGATAAATATTTGGAGAGTTATGGCGGGAAACCCCCAAAAACTAATACCTAAAAAATTAATATCTCTTTTATTATAAAACTTTTACTAAAGTGTTTTAAGGATTTTCACCTGCTTTTGACCTGTAGTATCTCCCATTAAAAAAGACGGTAAACACCCTGTATATTTATTAGATTTTGTTTCAATCTATGGTCCCGTGGTTCTCCATTTAGGGGACACTGAATGTAACCTAATACTTTTATAGTATCGTGTTCATCTTAAGTTGGCAACCCTAGTTGCCAATATGAAAATATTCCATTTAGTTTTACGAGTAGCATATATATATGTTGCGAATGTAATTCTTGCAGTCATTTTCGTATCAATGCCAACCGTATTACATATGCGTTGAACGTTTAAATGGTACTTCTAATTAAGTTAAATGTATATACATGTATTGCGAAACGCATCTCTGTTTACGGGCGAATGGACGGTAATGCTGCCACACACTTAACGAACAACTTCACGTATAGGCTCTTACACAAGAAACGGTCCACTACAGTGCACGTACTTTCCCATGTTACACATACACCGATATCTGTCGTTGGGTTCGCAGGCCACTTGTGACAATATCATAAAAGTTAATAAACCGCCTACAGCAATATACACACTAATAAACACAAGCAGACCCTATTAGAGGGGGAAGGTAGAGACCCCACCCCTGCCTTACTGGTCTCCAAATTTGGAAGCTAATGTAATTGGATTGGTTCCAAATTTGTTTATAATTCTAAGAATGTTCTTAAATTTACCAGCGTCGGTTATATCTGCCGATATAAGTTTCATGTTAAAAAAAAAAGATTTTTACACTTTCAAGTCTGTATATAAATGTAGATATTGTTAGACATATAGTTTACAAGCAGTATACCTGCTGCTCCGCTACCGGAAAAATATGGTGTGAAATGTGTACACATTTCAGGGTTTTGTAGGTATTTAGTAAGTGATAACAAAATGTGGGTACATATTAAAAATCATAAATTTCGATAACATTTGATAGAATAATCCATGTGCTTCTAAAGACTTACAAGCCTACTTAATTACGAGATACGCTCTCAACGATAACCAGCTATAGCTATCTAGTATACCAGTCAGTAAGATAAATATTGTAAGCACGGTGTTGCAATAAATTCAATAACTTTCAAAATAATTATCAGAGCACAAACCGGTTTACATTAATGTGCATTACTCAGAATTTTTCCAAATTTTTAGCTTAACCCCCTGAATATAAGGTGCGGGACAAAAGTTTTTTAGCAAATTTTTGGTTAAAAACGTGTTAACAAAAATAAAAATATTCTTTTCGTTCCTTAATCTACGTCTTAAGGGCTTTCTTTTATTACTATATAATAAATATTCAAAAAATAATTATTTTTACATACCAACAATGTACATTATTGAGAAATTTTTCAGATTTTTGGATGAACCCCTCTGGGAAACAGAGTAGGAGACAAAGTTTTGCAAAACAAATTTGACAAAAATCCCATAAAAAAAATCGATTTTTAAAATATATTATATATATTTTTTTGGTTTATCCACGCATTAAGAAGTTTCATTTGATACCCCACTCACAATTTTTTTAAATATTTATTTTTCTTTGAATACATATTTGGTTATATTTTTTCCGCTGTGGTATATTCTATATGTGGGTTAAAGAGTTGTACAAGCATGCCAAATTTCAACTTTCTAGGTCCAGCAGTTTGGCCAAAATTTCTACCAAATAGACAGACAGACACATGAGTATAAGGACATACCTACAAAATACCCTGAAAATTAAAAATTTTGCAGAATAACAATACTTAATGAAAGGTGGACTTTCAAATCTATATATAAATGTGGATGTGTTAGCAGTGTCAAATTGTAACTTCAAATCCCCCTCCCCCGCAAATTATATTCCGCAACCAAAGGCAGACTAGGACCTAAATTTATGCTGAAAAAATAGTTACCAAATCTGCGCAGTTATTAATTAAAAGATGGAGTTCAGGGAAAAAATGTAATACAAATACATTCTATGGGTCCCCTAACTTCTTGAGCCCCCCTAATTTCTCGAGCCCTCTTAAAAGGTTAAATTTGGTGGAGAATTATTTTACTTTAAATACATCAGCTTCAAATATAACACGTAGTCCTACGTTAAAAGACTATACCCGCATCTCCAAAAGAACCTTTTTTTGTGTATTTATTTTACTAACCTGGTGCAAGTGCAGGACTGACAGGGTTCCTAATTCTCTGTGGAGAGAACTTAGGAACCTGGAGCACCACGGGCGTCTTCACCGAGAGGTCCACGGGCTCTACCTGCACTGGCGGTCCTTCGGCCTGCAAAAAATCCATTAACTATTAATTACTTGCAGATTACTAGATTTAATTTTATATAATGGGTTCTAAATCACCCCATCATCATCAAAATCATTGGCGCGACAGTCATTGAAGAGCCTTGGACTCCTGTTTTTAGGTTTCATAACCATATTTTCAATCTGTGTACATTCAGAAGTCCTTTTAGCGTATACAGAAAGGTACCTAAAGTTTATAGCCGTTTTGAACGGTTAAGCCGAACCTGTAATTTGTATAAATATTTTTTACACAAATTATTTGACAAACGTTTTAGTGCTTGCTGCCACAGGTTTGCTCGAAAACACCTCACAGTTTAAAAACAAAATACTACGCCATATCTTTGGTTCAAATTATTGGTAAAATCGAGTAATGTGCTCAGAGGCAAATATCACAAAAGAAATGAATAGCAATTGTAATTGATACGAACAGGGCAGCATTAAGGTTTTCGTATGCCCTAGGCCAGTGTTTCTCAACCGGAATTCCCAGAAATCTTAGAGTTCCTTGAGAAATTGCTAGAGGTTCCGTGAGCAATAATGATCAATAGGTTAATCACAAATAAATGAATTTTTGAGTAATTTTTCTCCAGAAAATTTGGTAACGGACGATTTTGTGGTAGCCACAACTGGTTTCTATATAGGGGTTCTTTGAGACATGAATATAATTTCAAAGGTTACACAAGGGTAAAAAGGTTGAGAAACACTGCCCTATACGTGCTTAATGTGGTTAAGGCGGCCCTGGATAGCAGACATGAGAGAGGACAAATTGTTGAAAATTATTTGGGGAGAAAGATTGAACATTCGTCGAAGAGTGGGTTGACAGCAAAAATGGAGAGATCAGCTCAGAGAAAATCGAGCGAAAATTGGTAAAGATACCTGGAAATGTACACATTAAGATGGAGCACTTGTGTGAGAGAGACCAAAAGTGAACCCAACAGACAGACAGACAGAGAGAGAGAGAGAGAGAGAGAGAGAGAGAGAGAGAGACACAGAGACAGAGACAGAGGGAGACATAGACAAAGAGAGAGACAGCAATAGAGAGACAGGCATAGAGAAACAGGCAAAGATACAGTGAGAGATACAAAGAAAGAGATAGAGTGAGACAGAAACAAAGACAGAGAGAGACAGAGACAAAGACAGACAGACAGACAGACAGAGAGAGAGAGAGAGAGAGAGAGAAAGACAGAGAAATACAGACAGAGAGAAAGAGAGACAGACAGAGAGGGAGAGGGAGAAGGAGAGGGAGACAGACAGACAGAGAGAGAGTGAAAGAGAAAAATAGAAGTGGGAGAAATAATTATAAGTACAGTAGAACCCCATTAATCCGGACCCCGATAATACAAACTTCGTTTCATCCGGACCCCGATAATTCGGACTTCACTTAATCCCGACCCCGATAATATGGACTTAATCCGGACAGCAATAAAAAGGCCAAAAAGCTGTTGTTTCAATTACATTTTAAGTTAGGCCAATGCCCTTTAAATGTATAAAAGACCTGTTTTCTTACTATAAACGGAGTTTTAATGCAGTGTCTACTGTTCTTTTAGGTTATGTCAATCAATCTAAACTTGGTAATCCGTACAAAATATCCTCCCCATTAGTCCAAATTAACGAAGTTCTACTGTAGAAAAAAATTAAGTAAATTGATCTAATAACCATAGATACTGTTCAAAAAATTGTATTTCTCTATCTTTCACACACACTCTCTCTCTCTTGAACATTGTTATTATCAACATTGTTATTACAACAATAGCTGAGTTGACTTATGGCTTTACTGATAAAAGTCTTCCATATTTATCTTTAAGAGTCAACTATCTAGTTTTTTGACACATTTTTTCAAAAATAACATTTTGTTCGTTACCAAGTGTCGTGAGCTTTCATTTGACACCCACTCAAAATTAAAAAAATGTATATTTTAAAATATGCCAATATTTGTTAGATCTACTGTTAGCTGTTTTTTTCTTTTTTAATAACAAATATTCAACCTTTCTTCCCATATTTTGACCAATCTATCATCTTTCATTCTAGCTACGTGCCCTATTCATTCCTATGTGATTGATACTTAGCTTTAAATGCTTGGATATATTCATTTTTGCTGATTTTCCATTTAACTTCTCCATTTATCATTAACTTCGTTGGAACCAAAGATACAGCATAGTATTTATTTTCAAAAACTAATAGTGCCATAATTACCATTTCTTGATGCGTGGACGTGTTTCTGTATTGATGCATAACTGTTGACTGTTGATGTTTTACTGTTTTTTTTTTTGTTTCCATGGCCTACTAGATTATTTTCGTTTAAAATAAAAAATCACTAGTATTCCCCTTTGATATCCACCAAAGATACACCATAGTATCTTATTTTCAGAAACTAATAGTGCCATAATTACCTTTTCTTGATTCATTGAGATGCTTCTATTATGATGTAAGCTGTTGATTGTTAAGTTTTTTACTTTTTGTTTCCATGGCCTACTAGATTATTTTCGTTTAAAATAAAAAATGAATAAAATAAAATATCACTAGTATTCCCCTTTTAAGTAAAATAATAAAATTTTAATTTAAGCTTGGGTATTAAAAATTGTAATTAATGAAATAAACTGTTAAAAATTGTGTAATATTAAAACAAAATGGTCCACAGAGATGTACATTTACGAAACCAATTTATTCCTTTATAATTGTCAATTTAAATTCAAAATATGATTGCAATCTGTCATAAAATGATTTCTTGACGATTTGTCGTGTCATTCGAAACAAGAATATGAGTAAAATAAACATACTAAGTTACGAAACATTTGAGAAATGTTTTTTAAACTTTCAAACTGTCAGCGAAACGTCTCGGCCTTCTACAATTACGCTAAGGTTGCCTCTTCTTCTTTCCACAGGCCTCCACGGGATTACATAATCACTATGAAAGTTCTCAAACGGTGGCCGCAAACGATTATTATCATTACTTATTTAAACTGATGTTTCCAGCAAAGGAACATTTTTATTACAAAACAAGATAAACAAACTTTTCTCGCAGTTCGTTGAGTACCATGTTTTGTAGTATTTAACTAAGGGTTCCATTCTTTGGCCCGACAAAATAAGGATTATTAAAGATAGATTATATTTTAAGAACGACAGTAACGACAAAATATTTAAATCGCAATAAAATATTTTCAGTGTTATTAATAAATTTGCTTAGAGCTCGATTACTTTGAGCGAGTTTACTAGCTACTCACTGGCGAATAATATCGCGCCCGTGTAAACAAGTCAGTCATTGCACACAGCTAGTAAACTCGCTATTCGCTCAGTAGAGGTTGCGCAGGTTATGTTTTTATTCTTGAATCGTTTTGTTTCCAATTGTTGTTTCTTTATTTTTATTAAGTTTATTTAAAATGAAGTTTTTTTCATATTTTTCTTATCTTGCTAACCCAATTTTTTACCAACACTTTTGTAAATATCCTTTTTTAGGGTTTTGTAGGAATGACCACCAGAAATCCCTTATAACGTCTCTCATGTGTCTGTCTGTCGGTACGGTAGCAATTGTAGCCAAACGGGTTAATATAGAAAGTTGAAATTTGGCATGCTTAAACAATTATTTGAGCTACATATAAGAAAAATACTGAGAGTTCAAAAAAACACATTCCTAGATATATACAAAGAAATACGTATTTAATGAATAAATATTTTTTTTAAATTTTGACTGGCATATCAAATGAAACCTCTTAATGCGTGGATCAAACAAGCAAATTTTAATTTTTGTAAAATCTTTTTTTTTTATGGGATTTTACCCACCCTATCTACCAGAGGGGTTGATTTAAAAATCTGAAAAAAATATTCATAATGTACATTGATGAGAACCAAAATAGTTCAACAGAAATTTAGATCAGATTTTTTTTTTTTTTGAAAAATATCGATTTTTGTGACGTTAAAAAAATAATTATTTAAAAAAAAAATATTGTGTGGTATCGAAAGAAAGCTCTCAAAGCGTAGATTAAGGAACGAGAAGTATTTTTTTTTAATTTGTTTTTTTTTTACACGATTTTAGCCAAAAATGTGTCAAAAAAGTTCTTGTCCCGCACCATTTACCCAAAGGGGTTAAACTAAAAATCTGAAAAAATTATAGGTAATGTACATTGATCTGTGAGGGAACCGTACGAAGGGAATTTTTAATCATATTGCTATTTTATAAAATATTGCAGTTTTTGTATTTTTAACCAATTTATTTACTTTTTAAATAATGGCTAAATAATGGATAATAATGTTATAGATTTGTTGTGTTATGGCTAAAGTAGTAGATGTCTTCTTTTGAAAA
The DNA here is from genome assembly GCA_963971575.1 of Liopterus haemorrhoidalis. NCBI lineage: Eukaryota > Metazoa > Arthropoda > Insecta > Coleoptera > Dytiscidae > Liopterus > Liopterus haemorrhoidalis. The sequence continues at coordinate 7,788,178 of OZ020614.1, forward strand.
TAATTAAATATCATAAAAAAAATTTAACAGCTGAGAATCGAATTCATGTATGTGTTGGCAATAGACTCCACCTATTATACATATCTTCCTACTATTATACGTTATGATTCAACCTATTGTTTGAATTACTTTAGTTTTTTGTTTCTAATGTATCAAACAAGAATAAAACATTTTTAGTAGTGAAATACTTATAAAAAAAATAGTACATTGTTAATAGTGAGAAATACGTTTTCGAAATTGAAAAAAATTAAGTCATTTATCAATATATATTCTTAATTTAATGAAGACTTAATTTAAATTTTATTGTGATGAAATTTTCGCAAATTATTTAATTTTAAATAAATAAAATAAAAATAATAGACCACCAGTCACAAATATGAAAGCCACGTGGTCAGTGTGACGTTTCGACCGGTCCTATTATCCTTGTATAAACAGGTACTCATTTAAGCTCTTAGTACTCAAATAACGAATAAAAATGATTATTAAAAACCTTTTTATAAAAAAAATATTCTTAGACATCCAGCTTGGCTTCTTACACTTACTAAATACCTACAAAACCCTGAAATGTGTGAAAATTCACACTTCGCATAATTTTTTCTTTTGTTTTCCAACTACTGATGTAATAACAGGGCAACAACAGCAATTCCTACACGAACTATTTCTCGCGACATTTCGGCGAGTACTAAACACACACAGTGATTTAACAAGCCAGATATGTATATTACTCGTTTGCGAGTAGCGAGTAACGTAGTTCAGACTTCAACATTCCTCGCTGGGGCAAAGCGAGCAGCGAGTTTACTAGCCAGAGTTATTACACTGAGCGAGTTTGATAAGAGAGAGTAAATTGTCCAACGAGTAGCTAGTAAACTCGCTTAATATAATCGAGCTTTTATGCTAAATCTAACTTAATAAATTACACTTTTGTTTTGATATTTAAAATTACCTGGTTTATTTTATTATAAGGATTTTTTTAGTATTATTTAAATGTGAAAATAAGTAATTTTTGTGTAATTTTTAATTTAGGGCCTCTTATAATATATGTTATATAAATACAGATTATCTTTATCTGGCACTGGTCATATCTATGAAACCCTAAAAATTGTCAATAGAGCGCTCTTATTGGCGAGAAATTTAAATTATTACCTCCGTTAAAAAAAAAAAAAAAACACTTGTTTTTAACTCAGTTTAAAAAACTTGGTACGGATGCATCTTTTTTGTCGTCATAAACTACCAAAAACAAGAGTATATATTGTAGTAATAGTAATATGTTAGGTTGTGAACAATATATCCTGGTAACGGTGTTCGTTGAAGGGCGAGGGGGGAAGCGGTTTGATGCTGGGAGAGATGAGCTCGCGAGTCCCCCTCGCGGGGGGAGGGGCATTGAAGATGAGCTCAAGCTTCCGGGTTGTGACACGCATCGCAGATATCAGCTCCACATTGGCGTAACAAATGGATACCTCTAACGCAGGGATGGCAACACAAAATTTAAATTACAACATTGAAATTATTTACAAACTTCGATTAGTAAGATTTATAATAAAGTGGTATTATATTCTTATTCTCTCTATTTAGAAATATCGATAAATAAACAAAACTTAAATTTATTACGAACTTATTTGTCTTGGAATCCCAGATTCTTGATAGTATTAATACAGCTTTTTATAGTAGTACCAACTAAACTAAAATGTAATTGATGCTTTGTTAAGTTAGCTAGGGGCGGTCTTTGAAAACGCAGGGCCCTACTAAAAGTGCCATTTGCAGGGCCCTGATATCAGTATGAATTTATTTAGAGGAAAGTAGACGTATTTCGGATAGTTGCATAATATCGTATTTTAATACTGCTCTACATAAATATTTTACGTATACTTTTCTCCTAAGCACTACGGATTTTTTGTATCGTATTGATGTAAAAATTATAATGTGAAACACAATACTTCCTTTCAATTTTGTCCGACTTCCAACACAACTTTTGAAACTATCTCCAATCCTTTTTTGTTTAACGTATCGATACTTTCTCATGGTACCAACTTTAAGTTATTTTTATGCTGTACTGTTCTGTACATCGAGAGGCAAGAACTACATACATCAACAAATACTACGCTGGGTGCTAGGAAAATTTTGTGGTACAACTTTATTTTTAACAATTTTCAAAATAATTTCCATCACACTCCATATACACTTATACATCCGTCAAATCAGTCTTTTTTCCCCACTTTTTACATGATTTATCCCACGCGGGTAATATCTGGTGTACATTAGCAAAACAGCGTCCTTTTAGCATATTTTTAACGCAGGAAAACAATCCAAAATCATATGGCGCAAGATCTGGACTATACGAAAGTTGTTATGTTGTTATGGAGGATCGTAATTGTAATCCTGAATTTTCCAAAATAATCTTGTATAACATGAGCTCGTTGTTGTTTCTGATCACGGGGTACCCAAGGCATTCAAATCTTTCCAAAATGTAATTTACTTTAGAAAATAATATGCAAATCTGGTGAATTTAATCTTGATGGTTTCCTCTATCTGCCTGTATGTTACACGGCGATTTTATTTCCTCAGTTTTTTTAACAGCTACATTTTTCGAAATTATTCTTCCGCAAGTCATCCAGAACTTGGATTATCTTCTAATTCACATTCTCCAAGTTGAAAATGTTTGCAACATTGCTCAATAGTCTTTAAGGATGAACAATTATCTTGGAATGTACCAAACATTTCTTCCGATATTTCGTCCGATAATTTCGTCTCGACATGGATAATTTTTTTTAACTTTATTAAACAAAATCTCAACACAGAAAGAAGATAAAAAGACTCATGTTTAAATAAGTATAAACTGGATATCGCTATGTTCATTTATATTAGCGCACGTCAAAACTCTCCTAGCACAGTAAGTATAAGTGCAACTTCTTCATCAGAGCAATGTCTTTTTTGAACTAACCAAACTGAGACTACAAACACTAAATGAGGTCTTACTTAAGACACACATACTTCTTCAAAATGTGGATATTAAATTACAGTCAAACTTGGTTATAGCAAGCACATAAATAGAGTTCACGGTTACATATAATGAGTAAATACAGATACAGATTTTAATTTAAACGTATCTCGATACAAATTATCACTGTTATTTCACTGTTATACTGTACATATAAACAGCGGGAAGACAAAATGCATGGTCATAAGCAAAAAGAAAGTGCCATGCCTCGATTTATATACCTTTCAAACGAAATTGAAAGGATCAACACAACTAGGTATTTGGGATGTATACTACAAGACACAGGAGAGATCTGTTGAGATAAGAAATCAGATAGAAGAAGGAAGTTCAGCTTTTGGTTAAATGATAAAACTACTCACGACTTACCAATCAAATTAAAGCTTCGATTAGTGTCATACTACATCTTTCCATTAGTACTGTATGGTGTAGAGGCCTGGATAGTTACTAAAAAGTTAAGTAAGATAATAGTCTTCGAAATGTAGATTTAAAGAAGAATACTACGCATTTCGTGGACCAGAAAAAAGAAGTCCTCACTAAGATGGGAACAGATCTACAACTAATATCCCAAATTAAAAATAGATTGAAATATCTGGGTCATATAATGCGCAATAATAAATATACTATTACAGTTAATTATGGAAGACAAAATAGCATGGCAAATAGCAAATCATAAGGCAAAGGATCAGCAGGAAGGCATCGAATATCATGGTTAGGGTACTTGAGAGAGTGGTTCAGAATATCAATTATAGATTTTTCCAGAGCGGTAGCATCCAAGGTTAAGATCGCCGTGTCAGTGGTCAATCTTCAAAGTGGAAATGGGCTTGAAGAAAAAAATATATATATGCATTTTACCTAATCGGCGAACTTGCGAAGATGGGACAGACTACGACAGTGATGTGAAAAGTGAAACTGAAAACATACAATTAAAGCCACTGTTGAAAACTGCTCAAGCTGATAGTGCAATGAACATTTTAAGGACATTCTTTGATGATGTTTTTTTATTTTATACTTAGATTTAGCTTATAACTAGATATTTAGACCTTTATGCAACGTTTGTTCTTGCCATTTGACCGTGAGCAAGGGTTTATGGACGTGCTAGCAAGGGTTCGTTGCCATGTACGTGGGTTCAACTCCTGCCAATGTCAAATAATTTGTGTAAAATATATTTAATTTAAAATTAACGTCTTCTGTCAGACTTGTAATTGGTCAATAGAGTAGTTCTTAACTGAAATATACGCGATATATATATATAAATTTATGAATCCTAAGACTGAGTACACAAAACGCTTCTATGGTTTTGCAAGGCACAAATAAGTTAAATGATTTAAAACTAAAAAAATTAAAACCGATTAGAGCTTAATTTGGATGTCTAAATGGGATTTTACATTAAACTTAAGAAACATCAAAATAAAATCGTTAAGGCAACGCACAGCCGTATAGTTCTCAATAGTTTCTTATACAAAATTAACAATCGTAAGTAAAATTAATAAAAATCTATATATCAAAATTTGCAGTGAATTTTTACCTAAGATTTTTTAACTAAAAACATTTTTTATGTAATTGTAAATAAGCAAATTGGATCACAGAGGCTATCTTGTAAACCAATCGACGCATATTAGCGTACGACAAAGCAAATTGTAGCTAAAGCTTCATTCTACAAATATATTTGTAGCAATTTTGTTCTATTATAAAAACTACTTATAGTTATTGTACTTGGCACTCTATTTTTGCCGTCAACTTGAATCTGCCGCGATTTTCAATACAGGCGCTACAAGTAAAACAGATTATTTTTTCGTAAAGAACACATGCACCAAGTGGCATTCCATTATCATCAAGTATAATATTTTAAAGTTCTAAACTATAAGCAGTGAAGTCGAAAAGATGAACGTATGATTTGATCATTTCTACACAAAACTATATAAATATAAAAGTTATTTGAAACCCACAAATATATTTAAAAAATTACAGAAAATTGTCTGATATGAAAATTGTTAAGTTGTACAAAACATTGTTGTCTGATATCTATTATTAAGTTATTGAGAGATATTTTTGCAATAATTGTTTCTACAGTTAAAAATGTTTTATTAGATAAAAATTTGGTGCAAAATTTGATTATTCCAAATTTTATTTTAGATTGTTTTGCATAAGAAAATTGTATCTTCTGGGGGTTATACGCAGCCAGGCGCGCACATAGAAAATTGGTCTTGGGTCCATATTAAAAAAATATCTGTAAAATAATACCAATTTGTTACTGATCTTTTACGGAGAGGGCTATGCTTTTATATTAATTTAATTTTTTATAATTTAATTTTTGCTAATGAAAAGTATGATTTTTATTTTCAATTGCTTAGTTTTTATTAAAAAAGAATATGATTTTATTGTTCCTGGGGGTGTCCGAACCCGAGGAATCCCCCTTGTGTACAGCATTAAATCAATAAACCATTTTAAAATTCATAAATAAAGAAAACTAGAATTAAAAAAAACAAACTTTTTATTTAAAATTTAAAAAAAGGTACAGGTGGATTTAACTCATCAATGATTGATGCGAGTGATGGTTATAAAGAGCAAATATTCTTGGTCTCCTGATGTTCTTTATAACCAAGTTTGTATGTAATACTGTTGTAATTTGATATTAATATAATAATGAATAAATAGAGATTGTAGCGATGCTATGACTAAGTGTGCTAGTTGAAGTGTTAGAGAGGATGAATTCCCGTGTGTTACGTCTATGTATAAATGCAGGTGAAGGGGATTCTCTAGGCAGAGTCGTGCCGAAGATGTTCCCATGTACCATCTGCCGAGTGGCAAGCTGTACGGGGTACTGTACTGTTATTCGTTTAAATAACCATTAGACATCTCTGTGCGCGATGGATGTGGATGTGCCTGTTGCCGTGTCGACTCGAGCCATGCCTGTCTCTCACATACAATATGCGACCCACGACATACTCGTACCATCTTCAATTCAGAGATGGATTCAGGGACAGATAGAAAATCTTAGCGAATAACGGAACTTAACACACAAAAAATAGTTTTATGTGCAACAATAAAAGCTCTTTAGAACTTCATGGACTTTGAGATTACATATTTTTACTCCGTAATCAAGCAAAGATTCAATCAAGCACGATTACTGAAATTTAATGTGAAAACAATTGCTGTATTTTATTCACATAATTCTAAAATAATTTTACAAATTTTACAGGTTACTGTAATTACTGTAGGTGGCAAAGTCTAAAAAGTGATTATCTATTTCAGTTTTCTGCAGAAAAAAAAAACAAACCACAAAAATTAGAAAACTGCACTTTGACACTCTGGCTGCAATGTCAGTAATATTTGAGAGAGAAAAGCCTCCCAGAAAAACCTAACAGCCAGAGTGTTATGTTTCATTATGCATCTAAAATGTTTCTGTAGAAAAGATCCAACACATTTTTGCGACTCCAGTGCCATTTTTCTGGAAAACGAACCAACAAACATTCGTCAACAGCTGGTGTATTAATCTGCAGAATAGATCCAAGTGGATTGGTTTCTTTCTGCAAAATTGAAGTAATTGAATAATGGATCCACCTCTCATCCATAGTCACGAAGGGACGCAAAAAATTCACCGGATTTTTATTTAACCTATCCAAACCAGCTTGAGAAAGTTGACATGGAATGAGTTTGTTCTCCGTAGAGAGACATATTGGGGATAGCTTCCGCATATCCAATTCCTCTATTAAAATACAATGTACGCGTTCCTTCGATATGCTAACTACACCTGCTACCTCAGACAACTTTAGTCGTTCGTCATTTAAAACGACATAGTGGTTTTCGTCATCTGGGAAAATGCCGACATCAACGACGAATACAAAATTAGACATTGAATCTGAAGAAGATTACAATATTGATGGTGGCACAGAAGAACGTACAATAATCTCCTTTTTTGCTTTTTATTGTCATTCTATGATGTACTCCGTTTACTCGTGCATTCAGCAAGAGTGGAAGAGACTCGTTTTTTTTTGTTTTCGTCGTGGTTTATTTAATTTTTTATTTACTTATATAATGACGTACATATAAAAGCCCAGTGTCACACTTTGCGTAACATTTGAGGTACGGAGAGAGGGTGAAGACGAGTCGGTGGTCAGACGAGCTGAGTCGGATTGCTCTCCCGCAACGACATTCTCACTCGCCGATAACAGACAAGTCAGTACTGATATGTACGGGGCGTGCATCTAATCTGTGATAAACAGTCCGAAAATATTAAATCAAGGCCTTCTTTGTTGAACTTCTAGAAACTTCCTCACTTTTAGAACTAAACTTTTTATTTCGTAATATTGTCATAGTGCATTTATATTCATACTATATATTATACGAATGCGAATATTTTATTTAAAATAAATATATGAATATTTGCTCTAATTTAAAGACAATTTCCTATTATACCAGCATTTGTAGTTACTATCAACAAGGCACAGGGACAAACGTATGAACATGTGGGGTTATTTCAATCTGAGCCAGTCTTTTCCCATGGAAAATTATATGTTGCTTTGTCAAGATCAACTGGAAAACATTAGAATTAAAATCACTGAAAGTGCAACGCAAGGCAAGTTACTGAAGAGCGATGATTGGTTCACAGATAATGTGGTATTTAAAGAAATATTTGAAAAGAATGTAGGTGTATAAAGGCTTAAGATTGCCTGGTATATATGGTACTAGATATCAGCTATGCTAATTTAATTGATCAATAAAATTAATAAATTACTTCCGCAGATATTCTGCGACGGATTAGCTGGTTTAGAGATAAAACGAATACCACCTATCCTCAGTATGTAAGGGTGAAATTAGCCGAATGCAGACTGAATCCCCTGATATTTTTATAATTCTTGAATACGCCTAATGAACAAAAAAAAACTTTGGGTATCTTTCATGTAAAAGAAGATATTTACCGTAGATATGATAATATACAAGAAATTCAAAGAGAGATATTGAATTCTAAAATTGGACTAAACGATAAGCAAAGTAAACTCACCTCAGCTGTGTCCGATATAAGGGGACTGTGAGGTCTACAAGGAGCCTGCGCCCAACGCTTGCCAGAAGCATGACAATCCTCCTGAAAAAAAAACAGTGTTACAATTAAAAATATAATAAAATTTTACCAATGTTAATGTTAAGAAAGTATAAATTGGATTTAGGCGATGCATATCTCCACTTCTCCTGTCAAATTACAAATTTGGGAAGATTATTATAATTATAATTTTGAATTTTACCTTTCTAAAATATTAGACACGTCATTAACATGTACTAACAAGCAAGACTAGCGTTAAATTTTGATTTTATATTAAATTAAGTAGGTGATGTTACCGTACTTGTATGTTCTTGTTATACACTATACACATTGTTCCAATGATTGCTAAAGAAATGTTCCATTTCGATATTGTTAGTTGACAGGAAATTAACTTAATTCCGTAAGATATTTTCATTGCCATTAATGACGAAAATAGTTTAAAATGGAAAAATATATCTTTTTTGTTCTTCACATTTCTTCAGTTGGATGAGTTGGGGCCACCAACCAATAACTTTGAAATATTCTATTATTTATTTTGTACTAAAAATGCATAAAACTTTTTTTTTAAAACTCATTCTTTTTTGTTCTCTGCATTTTTCGGGTCTTATAGGTATGACTAAAACACCAAGAAATTCGGGCTAGACAGCTGGACCTAGAAAGTTGAAATTTGGCATGGTTCTACAATTTTTTGACCCACATAGGACTGAGAATTCTAAAATAAAAACATCGCGGAAAAAAATAAACAAATATGTATTCAAAGGAAAAAATATGTTTTTAAATTGTTGACAGAGGTGTCTAATAAAACCTCTTGCGTGGATAAACTAGCAGATTTTTATTTTTGAAAAATCTCTTTTTTTATTGGATTGTCGCCAAAAACTTATCAAAAAACTTTTGACCCCTATCCTCTTTACCAGAGGGGTTGATATAAAGATCGGGAAAAAAAATCTCAATAATGTACATAAATGAGAACCAGAATAATTCAACAAGAATTTTTGAAAAATATTGAATTTTTTAAGTTGTTGAAAAAATGATTATTTAAAAAAAATTGGTTGTGTGGTATCAAAAGAAAGCTCTTAAGACGTAGATTAAGAAACTAAAGGTAGTTTATTATTATTGTTTCATTTTTTTAAACACGATTTTGACAAAAATTGTGTCTTTCACGCTATTTTCCAGAAGGGTTAATCTAAAAATCTGAAAAAAATCTCAATAATGTACATTGATGAGAACTGAAATAATTCAACAAGAATTTTTGATCAGATTAGTTTTTTAAAAAACATCGAATTATAGTGAAAAAATTATTATTTTTAAAAAAATGGTTGTATGGTATCAAAAAAGAGTCTTAAGACGTTGATTAAGCAACTAAAGGCAGTTTATTAATATTATTTAATTTTTTTAAACACGATTTTGACCAAAATTTTGTCCTTTGCCCTATTTTCCAGAAGGGTTGATCTAAAATTCTAAAAAAATTGTCAACAATGTACATTGATGGAAACCTAAATAATTCAACAGGAATTTTTAATCAGATTAGTTTTTCGAAAAATATTGAATTTATTGTTTCATTGAAAAAATAATTATTTAAAAAAAATGTATTATGTGTTATCAAAAGAAAGCTCTTAACGCGTAGATTAAGGGACGAAAATAAGTTTATTATTATTATTTTTATTTTAACATGATTTTTGCCAAAAGGGTGTTAAAAAACTCTTGTCCCACACCTTATAACTCAAGAAGGGGTTAGGGGGTTTAATAAAAAAATATCAAAAAATTCTGAGTAATGCACATTAATGTAAACCGGAATAGTACAACAGGAATTTATGCTCTGATAAATATTTCTAAAGTTATCGATTTTTTTGTTAAAACCATGCTTGCAATATATATCTGACTGACTGGAGAACTGGGTAACTATAGATGGGTCTTACGAGTGAATCTCAAGTACTCTTGTTTGTCTCTAAATGGAAGCAAGTGGCTTATTTTATTAAGTTTTTTACATATAGATTTTTAATATGTATCACTAACAAAATACCTAAAAACCCTGAAATGTGTGAATATCCACACATCCATTTTTTAATTTTGAGGTAACATATATACATATATACATACACACAAACGGACTAATTAATATATCAGTATAGATGGAACTATTAATAAAACCCATAATCGTCAAATATTTAACTTTGTGTCCCTCATGTAAATTGGTATTTGTTCTTTTTTAAACCAAATATACCTGTCTTATAAATCCAGTAGTTCTAAAATATGATATTAGCAAAGAAAGAGAAAGCCGTTTTTACACACAAAAAGAGAGGAAGTATTTGTTCGATCGTAAAAAGCTATGTTCGCTTGGTCAATAAAGCATAATCTTAAAATCAAACGAGATTATTAATGATGACAACCCAATATCAAGTAGGTATATTTGCTGTATATTGATGGTGATCTTCGGCTGGAGCTCACAAGCTGTGCCGGAGACAGGAAACGTTCCGTGTGTCCATCGGTAAAGTGTCGGTGGGCGTTATTCTACGCTCGATCTCATCAGCTACCGGGTACCGCGTCATGACCATAGCCGCACTTGAACAATTTACCGCTGTACAGCTGACCATCTTATTATTAACTGAGCAGGACCGTAACTGACGAGCAAAAGAATAGTGAGTATTACCAAAACCATTCTCATGAAGAAAAAATTAATATTATATATCGTAAAATACCAGTAATCGCAAGTTATGCATAATGGGTAGAGAAGTAAAAGTATTGCCGCCAAAAGTGGAGTTAAACAAGGCTGCATACTATATCCTCTATTAATTAATACCTTGTTGGACTGGGTTCTTCGTAATGCTCTCACAGAACATAGAGGGATACAGTGGGACTTCCAAACTCGTTTGGAAGTTTTGGGTTATGCAGACGATGCATACTTTCTGCCACATAATTACGAAGATATAAAAGCCAAACTTGAAAATATAAATACTTTGGCTAATTTAGTTGGATTAAGCATAAATAAGGCGAAAAGCAAAGTAGGTAATGTAGATTGGTATGGTATTTCCCAAATGAAATGGCCACTCTTGTTGAGAAGCTTAACAATGCGGTAATGATTTTATGGCAGTAATCCGAAGACTCGTTGCTATAAACAAAATATAAGAGGTATTAAGGGAACTTTAAATTTAAATTGAATAGATATAACCAACGTTCCTTAAGGTGCGTTCATAGCGTGCATACATTAACAACATGGCTCTTTGGCGACTACTAATATCATCAACAAGAGGTTCAAGAATTCTGGTAGCCATCTTCAGTAGCTGAATAAAACGTTTTATTCAGCTACTGAAGATGGCTACTTCGTAGCCGAAAAGTACGTCTAGTGACAATAAAATTATTTGTGAAGTAAACAATCTATTTACATTTACCTTACTTTTTATCTTATTTATTTATGTTTGTCCGTTAAATGGATGTTTGGCCTAGACCAGGGGTCGGCAAACCGCGGCTCGCGAGCGACATGCGGCTCTTTGAGGATATTCGTGTGGCTCTCCAAATTAAGTTGATAAGGAATAAAATTTAGAAAATATTCACGCAAAAGTTCATTTTATTTTCATGCATATTTATGCAGCGTAACGGTAATACCAATGACAATGACCAATAAAAATAAAACATATCTATGCACTACTCATTAAATGATGCTAAAAAAAGTCATGTATTAAAACAAAATTATGGCTCTTTATAATGTTTCCAGATGCCGTAAAGGGTGAATTTGTCTCTTTAGCCTCTAAAGTTTGCCGACCCCTGGTCTAGACAAATGCGTACCAGAGTATATTTTATTAGAGGAAGTAAAATTAGACAACATCAGAATAGAAGCTACAAAAAGAGCCATTAAATTCGAAGAGAGAATAATAAGACATCCAGAAAAAAACTTGCTGTATCAGTGCTGGACAGAAATAGAGAGAAAAGACATACAAGGAAAGATGCAATCCAGATGGGAAGCAAAAAGAAGGAAACGATTTGAGCATAATGGCTACTCAACTAAGGATATATCAAGAAAGAGGTCGGAAGGACAAGATGTGACACTAGAAATAACAGATAGAATGAGGGATATCCAAGGACAAGAAAGAAGTGAGAGTTGTAACATTAAATACAAGAAAACTTGGACGACGCAAATACTCGAGTACCTCAAAATCCAAAGTAATGGTTTAAATAAGAAAGTAATAGCTAAATTTAGACACGGAAATGAGGAAAGAGAAAATGAGATCTGGAGAACGGATGAATAAAGAATGTGCAGTATGTGTGGAGAGGAAAGAGAGACCTTGGAGCATATAATGAAGAATTGTGGAGAAATTAAATTTAAAGAAGGAACAAGAGAAGAGGCGTTGTGTAAATCAGGGCAAGGATGGAAATGGATGGAGGACGTCTTAGAGAGAAGAGAAGATTTAAGACGAAGATTCAACAACAATTAAAATAAGTATTTGAAAATAAATGAAATTAAGCTACATGTAAATAATATGTAGATTTTAACCGAAATGTATAAATAAAATAATTATATATCTATCTGTTTGTGTTTGTCCGTAGAAGGTTTCTTTTATTGAGTATGTATAATATTTTATTTATTTATTTATTGTTTAATATGTATATGGTTACTCTCTTATATTTATGGTAAATACTATAAGTAATTAAATGAAAATACTAAACTAGAATGGGTTCTTTAGTGAATTTAAAACAAGAAAATGAAAACAAGGCACCCTTTAAGAAATCAAACATGAGTAAAAAGTCCAAATGCTACCAACTTCATTCCAAAATCACATTAATTAATAAGGATTTCTTAATTATACCTACGAAAACCAAATATCACAGAGAATATAGGAATATTCATTTTACATCATAATAAAAGATACCATAATAGAATAATAGACTATATGTTGCGCAATGCATAAGTGATTTTGCGAAAGATTATTTTAAATTTAATAAATTTTCATTTCACTGGACTTTAAGGCAGGGCACGTGCCCCCAGTGCCCTCCCTGAATACGCCACTGGTAGTAATTATATGAAAATTTAATTACCCAAAATAGTATTTGTTGATTTGTAATTTTAAAAGTGACCCCATTTCGAAGGGTGTTCACGGATGCGTTGTAGTTTATTAAGTAATGTGAAGACGCCGGGCTTAAGCGGATGTGTTGTGTCCTTGGCTGGGATGAGAATTGAACATTGCCCCCGGGTTTCTCATACACACACTCACAAATACACATATACACACACACTCATTTACTTGTTAAACAAATGTTTGATTTGTTACTTAACAATCATATTACGATATGTCGCGACGAACCACATATCACTCACAAAAGCACACTAGATAAAATCACACCTTTTATCAAGTTTTATATACCTCATACAATCCTCCTTACCAGTTTACGACCCTTGATCTAACTTAAAGTCGGGTGTATTTTGTAAGTTAAAATTTTTATTCCAACACCATGTCTAACGCTTTTATCGAAAAAGGCTATTCTGGAAGAGCATTTGTTAAAGTAAGCGTTAAAATCATATTTGTTACCGCGAGGTGTTAAAATATTTTGTGAAGAGGCTATATTTTTGCACGCGCATTGGCTACTACGTTGAGTTTTAACGTTTTTGACAAGTGTTAAAATCTTAACGCAATATTTCGGTAAAATTTAAATATTTACCGTGGCGAAATTAATTTTAAAAATGATACAGAAATGTTTGGTCCTGTGAAACTCATTATAACTGGTTTTCACAGTACATTAAATAAGACTTAATATAACTATATTCAACTTTTATTTAGTCAATTTATTGTAAAAGTGTAAAACCTTGTAAAAGTTCATCTCATTTTTGAATAAAATGTTAATTTATTTTATTTTTATAAAGGTGTTTTTTAATATTAATTAATTAATTAATTTTTAATCCTAAGAAATTCAAAACATAAACAAATTGTTACAACCTGGATTATGTAGAATAACATTGTTGTGATCTTCATTATTATTGTCATCCTTCAAATAATACATTATTAAAATGTACTGTGATATTGTGAAGCACGAAGGCGGCATAAGTGATTTTTGTAGCTTTCAGAGGATTATAATTTTAAGTACTGTGTCTCAATAAAAACCAAAACTGCTCTTCACTACTCCATTTACTTCCTTTCTATACAATTTCTTGTGTCTGATAACTCAAGGAGGTTACTTGTATCACAAAGATGACAAAGGACTATTCTTAGCTCTACTGTAAAGAATTCACTTCAAAGAGTAATATGAAGTTTGAATTTTGTCTTATAATAATTAATATTTTTACCATCTTGTATTTTATTCAATTTATTTTAATAACATGACATTTACAAAAACATGATCAGCCATTTTTGCAAACTAAACACCAGCGTTAACTTTTAAAGCCACCGTTTTGGTAGGCCCTTATTGTAGAACGTTAACTGGCTATTTTAACGCCGCCGCTTTAAATTTTAACACAAATGTACTTAGCGAATAGCATTTACTTTTAAAATGGTGTTAAAAAAATTAACGTCAGTTTTGGTAATATAAAATTAACGTTGAATTTGTATTTGGTATTTGTTGTCCGAAAATATCAGTATTTGAATTACTTTAGAAGTATTTCAACAACAATGTATAGTTTCGCTTCGTTCAACTTTTGGTAATGAAGCACCATCAGAAAAGATTGTTTACAATTGGTTTGGAGAACTTCGTCGTGTTCGTGTGTCCGTCAGTGATGAATCTTGTGAAGGTCGATCAAATCGATTGTGATTCAAAAAAACATCGATGCTGTGCGCAATATGATTGAAGAAGATCGGCATGTGAAGAAGATAGAGGCATCCTTTGGCATATCACAGACTGCATTACATTCGATTTTGCATGAACATTTAGTTGTGAAAAAGATCTGTTCCCGATGGATTCCGCATAATTTGACCGAAGCTCAAAAAAAGGCGTGTTGATTGGTGTAAGGGAATGCTAAAAAAATTCAACCTAGGCACTGCAAAATCTGTATACAACACCGTTACAAGTGACGAAATTTGGATTTATTCATATGAACCGGAGACTAAAGAACAATTCACTTTTTGGGTCTTCCAAGATGATTTCATTTCATCTTGGTGATGAGTTCATTCCACAAAAGTTGTTCGTGCACAAAGCGCTTTTGAAGAAAATGATCACTTGTTTCTTCGGTTGTACTGGACATATCGCAACCATTCCTTTAGAGCAGGGGTGAGCAAATCTATTGGCTGTCAGGCCACATTGCGGATAAAAAATTGACCGCGGGCAAAAAAAAAAAAATTTCTAATTTTAAATATTGTTTTTGTTACGAAGGATGTGTTTTTAAAAGCAATATTTTTAAACCAAAACGTGTATTTATTATGCAGTTTAAAGAAAAAAATTGGAAATAATGAAAATTTGAAAGAATATTGGACAGACAGTAATATTTTTGCAGGACACAATAATTTATAAAATGCTTCGCGGGCCGGATAGAATTTCAGCACGGGCCGGATCCGGCTCGCGTAATAAAACCGTAGGCCCGTATAAAAGAGTCAAGGAATAACAGCAAATATGAAAAAACCTGGACGCTAAGCAAACCACAATATTTGAGAAAGGGGAAGTTGAGAGAAGAAATGACTGATAGAAAGATTTACATGTGGAAATTAGGAGAGAGGCAACAATTTTTGGATGATAAAGGAAAAAAGAACTTGTAGAATGTGTAGGAAAAGCAAAGAGACAATCGAACATTTGTTGGAAGAAAGGAGAAATAAGAAGTAGACCGGAAACAAGAAAGGAAATTTTGGGGGAAACAGGAAGAGGGTATGAATGGATGAAAGAAGTGAAAAACAGAAAAGAGGATATTAAGGAAAGGAGTTAAAGACAGCAATAAATAGAGAAGGAAAGCAGATTTTAAGCCGATAGTCGAAAATTACACAATTATTATTGAGTTAATATAAACTAGTTCCTAAAATAACGTAAATATAAAATATTTAATAATAAAAAATATCTAGTTACCCATCAATTCAAAAATATATCACAATGCAACTTAATAAACATTAATTTTGAAAAAATTAAGTGTACAAGTTTTTATTTTGTTGAGTAGTGTATTACAGAAGATATAATGTTGGTAGTATTGATAATGTTGCGAGTTAAGAAATCACTTAGTACATATTGCAGAACAATTACGATCTTCATTCTCTAGCAATAAAACTAGTTTAACGTAAGCGGTAGGCAATCATATGATGTCCATCAGCGTCAGTATTTGAATGTACGTTTATTACGCGATTGTTGCAACACCGCGGCTTGTGTGAGGTGCATGGTTCTCTGAGGTAAGCAGCTAAGAGCTAAGCAGATCGCACCAACAGAAAGCGAATGTTGTTATAGTTCCCACGGAATTAACAGGTGCTCGTTGCGAGGTACTAGGTACGAGGTACGCGGTACGCGGTACACGCGCCCAAATCAGGAGAACTCACATTCTCAACGCAACTCATCGGACACTTGCGAAACCTTAAATGTCCGTTTAATGATGAGATTAATACAGAATATAAAATACCTTTAATCCTTTTGTAATCAAACAATATTGCCTGATTGTTATACACTCATGAATAGCTAACGCAAAATGAAAAGAAACTGTGCAGAAGACTAGTTTTGGACACAACAGGTAAAAATTTAAAAAATTGATGTGAAGTGTGAATTATCACACATTTCAGCATTTTGTAGGTATTTAATAAGTATAACAAGTCAACATAATATTGGATGTGTAGGAATATTTGTTCTATAATCCCATCAAAATCATTTGATATTAATCATTTTTATTCATTATTTGAGTACTAAAAGCTTCCATTTAATTTTTTTAAACAAAATTTAAATAATTTACCAAAAATCCCAACGTTTTTTCTGCATTTGCTTCGTATTCAAGTCTTCATTAGATTAATAAGACATATTTATAAATGGCTTAATTTTCTCTATAAATCAGAAATCTTTTCACTATTAACAATGTGTTATTTGATTTATACGTATTTCATTGCTAAATGATTTATTCCTCTTTGATATTTTAAAAACAAAAGGTTGAATCACAACGTATAATAGTATAATAAATTAACTGAACACTACACACTACAGTGTAGAGTGAAGTGTGGTGTTCAAAACTCGGTCCTCAGCTGTTAAATGTTCTGTTAACCTTATAATAAAAATTGTTTTAAAATCATAGTTTACAAAATAAATACGACTTTTTTCATATTAAGATTAATTTAAATAATTTTAAATCTGTTTTGGGAAAAGTTTGCTGGTTAAAATTAAAAACAATAATAAGTTTTAATTTTATTACAGATATGCAAATAATGTTAATTTTTTTATTAGTAATTCTTAGAGACAACCCAGCATACATTCAACCATCGGCCGAATGCCAGCAAACTGCTTTTTCTGTTGGTAAATTGCTGGCACCAAAAGTTTGTGCAACGCCAGTATTAATAATATACTTCACATTTGTATTTCGCACTCCTCCTATACGAAGTACTTTACCAGCATTTAATGCGATTATTTTGCACTTTACCGCTGCTGGGCCGGCAATTGATACGCCAATAGGCCAGGTAACGGCCACGGGGACACCGGGTACTGGCCCATTACTTTCAATGCCGGGGAGTATGTGCTTCAACAGTGCTGGCCCGTATAAAAATGTTTGCTGGGAATGCATCAAAATTATTATTTTTAAAATATGATCTCCCCCTACTAAAATTTAAATATGATTATTTTTTTTGTAACGAATGATAGTGCTATATCGGCACTCAAAAATCCAAAAAGCGGACCCCGTACCAACGAGAAAACGCTAAGAAGAAGAAGAAGAAGACAGTGCAATATGAGATTTGTTAAGAATATATTAAATATAATTTATATTTTTATAGAATGTCGTCTTTTGGGCGAGATTTGTTGTAATCGGCGCGATGGCTTTTTGATAAGTTATGTAAAGGCATACAATATAAACGTTCTCTACGATGTAGACTGAGATAGTCAATGTATTTATATGTCTGTCTCATTAAAGCAATTCACTAACTACAAAGTTTGGAAAACTGTCTACCATCGGCAACGTATAACGCATTAAATTTAGGGCTCTGAACGATTGCTTGCGCTACCATATGACAAACTTGTAGTGACAATCAACAGTGTATAAGTCATAGCCTATAGTCAACTAATTTAAGAGCTAAAACGCAGCAAAAAACAAAATTAAATTTATAGATACAACAATTGTCACACGCATTTAAAAAGTGGCATTTTTATTTGATTTAAGGATAACCCGACTTATTTATTTAAAAATCCAATACTGCTAACTGGAATAAATTGTGAATTAGTTAAAGAAACTATATAGGTAATGTCACTTTATAAATTAATAATTTTAAAATAAATATACAATTTTAATATTCACAATACCCCACTGGTATTTTTGCGCACATGTCAGTATATTAGTATTAGATTGTTTTTGGATTGTTTGTTTGAATCTGTAAAGACGGCGTTCTTGTGATTTGTAGAAATGTTTAGACGTGGATCATTTGTCATACGCATAATAAGAATCTTCCCGTAATGAGCTCAGCTCATCTTGAGCAATAAAAAGAGAAAGACGTGTCATCATGGCCAAGTGAAGGTAGAACCGCGTTGGTGATAGTCCACAGGCCTGTACGCTCTGCGCCTCTAGCTATACTTAAAATCTTCTCACAACCAAAATTATCATGTACCCTATCTATAAATATATTCTCAAAAGTCAACATTAAGGCTGGGTTACAAGGACATTGAGTAAAATACACAAAAAATTACAAGTTCCTGTAATGACAATGAAAGACAAATCTTGAATTGTATCTTTCGAAACTGTAATTGAGAGCAGTGTTTCTTAATCTTTATTCCATCGCGAACCAGTGAAAAGTCAGATAATTTTTCTCAGTCCGGCAATTTAAAAGTACAAGTAAACAAATATATACTAGGGATGGGAAAAAAGCATCGATGTATCGAAAACATCGATGTTTGTTTTAAACACATTGATGTTTTTACCATCGATTGTCAGATGACGATAGTATCGATAAAACATTGATGTCTACTACCGATGTCGATGTTTAAACTTTGAAATTCAGAAACTACTGCTAGTGCGCTGGAATCTTAAAATTTAAATTTTTATTAATATGTATTAGTACACAAAATATAAGCGCCATCTATTGTGATATAACAATACTAATAGTGTTAGTTGTTATTCTTCTTAGCAGTTAGCAGAATAAGAAAAAAATAAGAAGAAACAATGCCAACGACCAACGACGCCAAAAACTTGTTGCTTTTTGAGTCTTGTTGACACTTTCCCAGTTGTTGTTCATCCAATCCCTGGAATTACCGTATTGGGAAATATAATTATAATTTATTTATTAATAAAACTATTATTAGGATTATTATATTGTAATGTTAGTGTAAAATTAATATTAGGATTGCTATGTTAGTGTTAGTGTTATAAAAAAATGTAATATGTATTTCAACTTAAAAAAAATGAAAAAAAAATATGTGTATGACAGTATGATATTTTTATGTTAAATAATATAAAATTAACATTAAGATTACTATATTAGTATTATAATAAAATGCAATATTTCATTTTAGAAATGTAAAAATAGTGGGAACAAATTAGGATTATTATATTGGGTAATGTTAATGTGAAATTAATTACTATTAAAAAAGAATATTTCTATTTAAAAATCTAATAAATGCTTTTTGTGTATTATATGTTACTTTTTTTCGTATTATATCTTTACATTATTAAGTAAAACCTATATAATATAAATAAATAGCTTTTTTTAATATTAATAAAATATCGATGTATCGGAAACATCGATGTTTTTCCTTCAATGTTTTTTCAACATCGATAGTAAGCGCCGATGTTAACAACAATGTTAAACATCGATGTTTTGCCTTCGATGTACAACCCTAATATATACAAATTAATTTTTATACGAGTATAATATGTATTGTATTTATTTATGTTTTATACAGCATGTCATACATATGAACAGGGGTTGAAACGGAAAATTTAACGAACCGGAACGCTCATAATTACTGTGCGATCAAAATAACATTAATAGAACAATATTTTCAATAATTTCACGAATCGGAAGGATATTTTTCATAAATTCACGTACCGAATCGGAACACCATTCTGGTTTGTTTCGGTACATTTCGAGCCCTGTATTTGACTCATCATCAGTAATGATAAAATCAAGCATCTCATCGTTAGTAGACGCAGTCATGAGAACACGACCAACTTAAAAATTAATGGCAACACTTTTGAGACAGTTTATACTTCCAAATACCTGGGCACTATTAAATCAGGTGAATCTGATGCAGAAAGAAATTACGGAAACAGAATTAAAGCTGCTAATATACCGTATTTAGCATTTGGTACCCTCTTCAAAAGGAAACTTCTGTCTAGGAACATCAAAATCAGGTTATACCAAGTTATAGTACGTCCCGTACTTATATATGGCTCCGAAACATGAGATCGAAAACACCTCACAGTTTTCGAAAATAAAATATTACACCGAATCTTTTGTCCCATTCAAATTAATAGTGAATGGAGAATCCGTAAGAACAGAGATATCCGAGAACTGTACTCAAGGCCGAGTATCACACAAGAACTGAGAGGTAGACAATTACAGTGTATAGGACAGGTGATGAGGATGAGGGAGGACAGAATGGTTAGGAGAACATGGAAGAGAAGATTAAATACTCGTCGCTCAGTGGGAAGACCTCACAAGAGATGGAGAGATCAGCTAACAGAAGATCTAAGAAGTATTGGTATACAGGACACATGGAAAGACCTGACAATGAACAGTCACGATGGAGGACTTATGTGAGTGAGGCCAAAAGTCAACCTGACTAACAGTTCCCAAAAAAGAAAGAAGATGAGGAGCGGTACCTAAAAACTTGAACTATTTCAAACAAAAAAGTTGAATATGGGAGATATTTCAAGATTTTAATTTTAGAATACCCCACCCCCTCCCGTAACTATCGAAATATTCACTATATTGAAGAATAAGCATAGAACAAAAATTTGTTTTCAACAATTTGTGTCATACATGTTTTCCTTTGTTCAATCATTAGCAAGTGAGATATTCCAAATTTTTAGTTGGCATCCCCTCTACCCCCCCCCCCCCAAGAATGAAAGTACTGATATGCCATATTACCTATGTTCTATTTCTACTCTATTATCATACCAAATTACGTTAAAATATATCCAGCCCTTTTTGTGTAAATCTCGGACAAACAGACTGACAGAGACAAATTAATTTTTTTTAATGATAACTCCTTATAATAACCTGAAGCGTGTTGAAAACAAATAAGAGGACTAAAAAAAAATTTAAAAAAAATAAATTTAGCCTCCAATTTTATTAATATTGATCAGGGATCTCCAAACTTTTTCGTAAGCGGCCCATATTAAGTAAATGTCGGGCCGGATAATTTGAATTCAGCTGAGCTCTTGGCGCTTGATTTTAAAAACAAGCTTACCAAAAACATTGATTAAGCAACACAAATATAACTCCTGATTGACTCACTGACATATCAAAATACAATTTTGGAAACTCTGTGTTATTGTTGTTGTTTATGTTTTTTTTTTTTATAAAATACCAAGTGTGCTTAGTATCTTGTCTGACATATATTGAAGATGACACCTTTCACATTGAAACAATGGGTAATCTGTGTCGCACCCAAAACAACTGGAACAAAAGATCATCGCTTGGTCGCTGGGCGTTGTCAAATGTCAAACGGTGTCTTCTTCAGGGCGGTGTTCATCCCATTGGGTTCGAACTCAGCACACACCCGTGTGAAAGTCTACCCAACACAACTACAAGCGGTGGGTGCGAACTATGACGCTATAACGGTATGACATTGTTGGCGTTTAACAGAAATAACTTACAAGAAAAAATATACTCCTATAATGTTACGAACACATTACCTTTCGAACTATTGTTAATTTATTTTAAACTTATTGTTATTTATAAAATAATTGTGAAGTGTGAATTTTATGAATTTTAGAATAGAATAGCGTAATTTGTTTGTATGTGGCTATCTGTGCATACATGGGCGCCACGAGGGGGTGAAAGGAGGGTGCAAGTACTTGCACCCCCTGACTTATGAAATAACTAGGGAAGAGGGCAAATTAACCGAAAAAAAATCAATCAAAATATGGAACAGCATTTCTCAACCGGGGGGCCGTGAAAGCTTCGTCGGGGGGCCGCGAAGTCATACAAGATCGAAGCATGAAATTATAATAGTAAAACTCTAAATATTGCAAGATATATTCATAAATAAATGACATTTATATTTATTAAAATATACCTTTTAAACATAAATAAAATAAATTATTATATAAAATAACTTATTTTGACAACTAATTTAAACGGTTCGCGTTGGAGGTACTTCAAGTACTTTCAAGAAGGTACGACTTGAACGTGCAATATGTTTTGTTATGCTCCGAGCTAGTGTTAGCTAAAGGGTAAGAATGCGAAAGTGTTCAAAATGGAAAGCAACTTTGAACACTTGTAAAAAAAAATAGTTGCAAGCCATTATAGGTAACTATATCAGATATTAAAAACATGTTTATGTAAAAGTTGTTTCTTTTCAAAAGCTTTATTCAAATATACACAACACGCCATACGTTCCTATATAAAAAATCGAAGTCGTCCTTGATATCCTGTACTTCCGGATTATTTAGGAAAATTTAAATACTACCATCCAATTATTTGGGTAAATGCTGGTCACCCAATTTTTTTCCCAGCTTGCTCACACATCGTCTTTTCGAGAAACATCGTGTTTCCTCTATCTTGATACACCTTGATACACTCTCTCTCTCTCTCTCTCTCTCTCTCTCTCTCTCTCTCTCTCTCTCTCTCTCTCTCTCTCTCTTATATATACATATATATATAGGGGGGCCGCAGACAATACTTACGTTGTTTTGGGGGGTCCCATGCCAGAAAAGGTTGAGAAACACTGATATAGAATATATTTTTTTTCAATTGAACACATACTGAATGCATAAATATTAATTAACATATGTAATAGAACTTTGGGAAATCCATTTTAGAAAAAACAACGTTAGAATCAAAATTTTAGTCGTCTTCATTTGGATTATAAATAGTGTATGCATTAACATTTTTAGGGTTTTGTAGGTATGACCAAAAAACCCTTATAGCGTCATTTTGTCGTCTGTCTGTCTGTCTGTATGTTCGGTAAAAATTGTAGCCAAACGGCTAAACTTAGAGAGTTGAAATTTAGCATGCTTATACAACTCTTTGCTCCGCACATAAGAAAAATACTAAAACATCTAAAAAACATAATAAAAACGAAAAAAACATACGAAAAAAAATATATTTTTTTAAAATTCTGAGTAGGGTATCAAATGAAAGCCTTTAGTACGTGGATTAACTATCAAAATTTAATTTTTGCAATATAAATTATTATGATACGATTTTTGCCAAAATTGTGTAAAAAAAATGTCCCACACCCTGTAGCCCAGATGGTTTAAACTAAAAATCTGAAAAAACTCTAAGTAATGTACATTGGTGTGAACCGGAATACTACAGCAGGAATTTTTGATCAGATTATGTTTTCGTAAAATAACGCATTTTTTGTATTTTTTGGTTGACGATATACAAAAGTTATAGTTATGTAACACACTATACTAGAAGGCGTATCCTGGTCTAATGGTTAGCTTGCTCGCTTGCTACGCAGCAAACTAGGGTTCGCTCCCGGGCAGAGGAGACAATTTTATTTATTGTTTTTTTTTTTCATTTTTATTTTCTTTAAATTATTTTGTCAAAATTATAGTTATATTTTCGCAAATGTTACATTTAATTTTTAAGAGCGTAAATTTAATAACCAGTTGGAATGATTGGAATTATATTTTCATTCTAAGTATCATGTATAAGAAACCAGAGTGGTGGAGCAATGACTTAAAACAACCAATGGAAGCCATAGGTGCAATTTCAAAATCTTAATGAACCTTGCTATATATAAAAAAATACTGCACATATTTAGAAACCTAAATAATGGTATTAGGTATTCGAATTAAAATTAACAAAAAAATATTTTAACATAAAATTTGTTTTTAAAGCTCTTAGATTAACAGACAATAAATTATTTTTAAAATATCGTTCATTTTGCGTGATTACTACAAAGCAAAATTTGTCCTACACACTCAGCATGCCGCCTTCATATTATATACTTGCGAAACCCTGCAATGTTGAAAATTCACACTGCTCATCAATTTTTTGTATTAGAAGAAGCCATCAACATTCTTTCAATAAATACTGCCAGTCCGGTTATTTAATTTACACACCTCGTATATGTACATCATAAAAATAAGAGGTAAATCTTATTTTATAGTGATTGGTTTTTTTTCGTATTATTCGATTATTTTCTCAAAAAAAAATCTAAATTTGGCCGACAAATACAAAACGAAATACATCCAAAATTTTTGGAAAGGAACGGTCAGCTTTTCCACATTTTCCACAAAGACTGGTTTAGTAGAGATTCCAGAACAACAACTCGGGCAAGTGAGTTTCTTAAAATGAGTTGCTTTGAAACGTTTAAAATTTTAAACATGTTGAAGTGTTCTGGTTCTAATAATGTGCGTTGTGTGTATTGAGATTCATCCTTTTGTAGTTAGTGAGCACTTTCAGTTTTCAAGAATAACACCATATATGGCCCACGCAAGTACGTGCGATTTGACCATCTTCAGTAAATGTGTGTCATGATGCTCCATACCTTGTTCATCTTCATCACAAACAGCTGAAATCTAACCATATATTTTTTATTTAAGCCACTGTTTCTAAACCGCCGGTCCGTGCCAAAATCTAACCAGTCTGCGAAAACTTTTAAAACAATTTACGCCTAGTAAAACTTAAAAATTATAAATTTTTAGAAGTTTACTTGGTCCAACACTAAATAGGTACGATTCTTCGACGATAGGGGGGCGTGCAAATTCAAGTTGTGTAGTTGTGAAGGTGACCATACGCCCCGAATTCATCAGAACAGTTCCAAATTTTCACCCTTTGTCCCGTATTTAATTATTTTATTCCGAACTGTCTCAAATTTCAGAAAAAGTACTTAAATGAAAATTAAAACATTTGCTAATATTATTTTCAATACTGTCTTTATTTTAACTATATTTTAACTCATAAAATTGTTTGTATCAACAAAATAATACACACGAAGCGACGCGACATAAAAATCTTATAAAATGCTTCAGAGCAGAAGAGATTCCAAATATTCATTTTATTAAAAGCTGCATTGAACACAAAATAATCGATTTTTCATTCTTTTCAACTTATATACATTGTTTGCTGTTAAGTAATTGATAAGTATGATATTTTAAGATTACAAGTAACGATCCCCTTAGCCACCTACATATTATTAAAGTTGCATGACAAAAAGAAAATTTTCTTTATTTTAAACAAATATCTGTACATTTTTTATGTAAGTTAAATAATAATTTCAATGTTTTTTTGAGGATATATCTTATAATCATTTGAAGCCTATAAAAACAAAATAAGAGGCCGAAAAAAAAATAGATATAGCCTACAATGTTATTGATATAGACATAAATTATAATATAAGTATAAATTATGATTATGTGTTTTAAGAAATGTTTATTTATGTTTTACGATCAATAATTTATATTTTTACAATTATACTTAAATTATTTTATTTATATATATAAAAAAATCATCCCTCTGTCTTCGATCTCTCGTCCGGAATTTCAAACTGAAAAATATGGCCACCTTAGTCGTTGTGTGAGACAATAAATAAAAATAAAATTAGTCAAAAAAATGTTTTTTATTTAAACAATGGTACTGTTCTTCAGATTTATCTTCGTCAGCTTCATCAGAGTCATCGGTTTTATGATCAAATCTGCAATTTTTGCAAATTATAAATGTATGTTCCAAACAAAAATATACATTGCAAAGTCAGCAAGAATATTTTAACAGTGTTCTTTTTATCACTGGAACTGTTTTTTTATCAGTCAATACAATTCTGAGAAGTTGGTTAGGGCAGAGGAGAGGTTAACTGGACATACAATTAAATTCTGGGCATACTGGACGTGGAAGAGCTGCAGATTTTTAGAACAGCAAACTTTTAGGAATGTAGGATAGTTAATAAATATAAAGTCAAACGTTGTTCGAAAAATCCTTTCTTACTGGGTACATTATGGAATGAATATACTCCCTGATTTTAATCTTTCTAGGTCTAGGGGACCTTTATTCGAATAAAAAATACACCGTTATCACTTTAGGGGTGAAATTTAAAAAATGATCAAAACACTTTCTGAATATTTTTAAAATACAGCTATACGCCAAGAAGGAAATTTATTACTCAACAACTGCAGGAGATATGAAAGGTTCTATAATTCAACCCGGATGTAGATTCACCCCTTTAGGGGTTGAGTTGGGCAAAATCCTGAATTATGTTTTTAAACATTTGTATGAGTAACTTTCGTAAGCTAAAACCAAGTCTATATCTCTTCGGGTCTAAGATGTATTGAGGAATTCGTGAAAACTCATTACATCCCCTTAGGGATCGAATTTCGAAAAATACCTTCTTAGTGGGCGCTTAAGTCATGGAAGGAATATACTCCCAGAATTGCATTCTTCTAGATCCGGGGAACGTTTTACCGAATAAAAAATTTATCATTTTGAGGAATAAATTTAAAAAAACGGTCAAAATATATTCTAAAGATTTTAAACAGACACTTATATGCCAAAACAGAATGTTATAACTCAACAAATACAGGAAATACGAAGGGTTCTATAATTTAACCTGAATGAAGATTCGTCCCTTTAAGGGTTGATATGGGCAAAATCCTGAATTATATTTTTAAACATTTGTATGGGTATGTCACCCCTTTTCATCTCCTTAAGGGTCGGATTTTGAAAAATTTCCCTGACACCCTTCTTAGTGGGTACCTACGTCATTGAAGGAATATACTCCGAGAATTTCATTCTTCTAGATCCAGGGGACGTTTTACCGAATAAAAAATACTAATTTATCTTTCGAGGCTGAAATTTAAAAAAACGGTGAAAATATATTCTAAAGATTTTAAAAAGACACTTATATGCCAAAAAAGAATGTTATAACTCAACAAATACAGGAAATACGAAGGGTTCTATAATTTAACCTGAATGAAGATTCACTCCTTTAAGGGTTGATATGGGCAAAATCCTGAATTATATTTTTAAACATTTGTATGGGTATTTCATCCCTTTTCATCTCCTTAAGGGTCGGATTTTGAAAAATTTCCCAGAAACCCTTCTTAGTGGGTACCTACGTCATGAAAGGAATATACTCCCCGAATTTCATGTTTCTATGTCCAGGGGTTTGGACTGAGTTTTAGCGAGTCAGGATTTTTTTTTTATATATATAGTTTTATTTTATGGAGTTCGCGGCTTCCGTTTATATACTTACGACAACCTGGTTGAGAAACACATTTCTGATATATAATCCATGCTTTCTTGTTGGAAACTAAGTAGTAAAAATTATACTATATACTTTCTCATATATTTTCTGAGTGAAAGTAAAACAAAAAAGATTATTATTTAATCTGTTGTTACGCCACTGTTAGTTTCGAAATGGACCTTGTAAACTTGGACCACACCCGATATTTTAAATACAAAGTCCGAATTGCAAACATGTGACCGCGAATGCGACTCGACTATATTCGTGTCGTAGTCGCCCTCGCGGTGTCGCCTTATCATCGAAACGTGTGATAACAGATGATAAGACCAGTATGTTTCCGTATCATTTAATGTACCTTGCAACAACGAGCAACTGTTGCTATAGCGAATATTATATATTTCTTAAAACAGAAAATAAAATATTTAAAACGATACTATTAATATGCAGCTTTTGCTCATGAGAAAACAACAAAAAAAAAACTATTTAATCTGCTTTAATTTGAAATATAATAAATAAATAAATAAATTCATAAATAGACACGAGGTGCATTTCGTGTTACTCCAGTTCATGACCATATCAGCCGAATTCGTTTATTGTTGGTCATGGGCCTCCCCATTGCTTCTCTAAATATTTCTGTATTTGGTTAGCAATAGAAAATTTCCAACAATCCTCTTAATATTACCCCAACTAACTGCATTCAAATTATTATTATAGATTGTTGTTTTTAAATGTAAACACAAGGTGTTGAATGATTCTAGTATTTCATTTGTCAACACCTGTTCATGTTAGTTTACACAATAATTTTGAAGCGATACACGACAACTCGGCGACTGTCAAATCGGCAATGGTCGTCAACTCGGCGACTTCAATGGTCAACTCGGCGACTTCAACGGTCAACTCGACGACGCTTAACGCAGCCATGGTAAGAAATCTCCGTAACAAAAATTATTATGAAAAGGAAATTATACAGGGTGTATCAAAATACAGGGATTTTTCTCGAAAATGTGATGTGTAAGTTAGGAAAAAACTTGATGACCAAAGTTTACCCAAATAATTTTACGAAACAAACCGGAAGTACCAAATATTAAGGACAACTTTGATTTCTTAAATGGAGAAAAGCAGAAAGAAGTCAGGGAGGAATGGAGAGGTGCTATAACTGCTGCCAACCAATTTAAAGCCTGTAGTACACGATGCAGTTTCTCGATTTGAATCCCGTACGATTTGTCGTACGATAATTATTGCATTGAGAATTTTGTTCAGAATTATCGGATGTAAAATTATTGTAGTATACCATCCAATATTTATCGCCTTGAATCTGTACCAATTGATGCGCATTACGTCTATTTTTGTAAGTTGACAGAATTAGAAATAATTGTAATTAACCTAGAATGGACAGATAGTTTACCAATTTTTGAAGACTGATAATATTAATCTTTGTCCCAAATCAGTAAATCTCCTGGATTCGCAAAGCCGTACCGTTTTATGTTCTAATTTATTACATTACAAATTGAAGGGAATTATTATTTTAGGACCAATAAAAACGTGGGAAGATGGAATTCAAAGAGCGGCAGCAAGAAGAGGGATGAAATAGAAATAAACAAGGACTATGACACAAGATAGAAAGAAGTGGCAAGAAATATTGAGAAGGACACCGCAAGATTAATAATCAAACGCAAACAGCCTGACACCAGAAAATGGTAAAAAGGCTTTAGATTAAGTAAGTCATATAAACCAGAATCCTAAGATAGGCAGGAAAAACCGGAGCCTCCAGAAGAAAACCATATAAGTGGCAGCCCTCCGTAATTTGATTGTATTAGACTTAAAATAAGTGGTAGTTTACTTAAAACTGTGTACAACTTTATGGTAGATGGCACTGTTTAACTAACAAATCAATACAATTTTAATTATGTAGTATTAGTTTTTATTTATCTGGCCCCTTTTTTGTGAAAAACAATTGTAATAACTCCGCCTCTGGTGTTGAGGATGCAAGTTCCAAGGTCTTAGTGTCTTCTTCACCTATGTATGTGTTTGTGCGCGGTGACGTCACCGCGGATACGCCCGACACACACACATACACAATCTGATACACACACATGCACAAGCCGCTAAACCTTTGTACTGGTACCGTACACTCGACATCATAAGCCAAACAGAATAAAACTTTTTGATATATATATTTTCGGTTCATTTAATATTATAATTAATAATTAGATGCGCAAATGTAAAACTGCAAAAATGGAGAATCTGTTTGTAATAAGTATTTTTGGAATATACGAGCCCAAAAGCACTTGAGTTCGTCCGTATCTATTTTGTAGCTGAATTTCTTTACAAAAATTTAAAAAAAGGTTAATATCAAGTTTAATGTAATGAATCCAGGGGTAGACTATGGCCTAGGCAGACTAGGAAACTGCCTAGGACACGTATTATTTTGGGGCCCGTAAAACGGAAATTTCCCTTTTTTTGCTCATTTGAAATAATGTTTCCTTGTTTTGCTTATCACTTGATTTCGGAATGATGTTTCTTTCTTTTGCTCATCAGTTAATTTTGGAATGATGATATTTCTCGGTTCGAATAACTTACCGAAGATAACTTAACTAAGCCTAGGGCCCCGATCTACCTTAATCCGCTATTGAATGAACCATTTAATTTTAGGAAAGTACCATTCATTTGAAATGTATTTTTGTAAATTTTAACCAATAAATGACTGGTAATGGATAAATATGGCAGTTATAACAAGTTTTTGTCACTTCTTTGACTTGAAGAAGTATGGAACTTTTTCTAAGAGCAACCCTTTTCATTTTGGGCTTTTGTTTTAAATTTTTAGGAGCGCCTGGACTCCTAGAGGATACTGCCGATGCTTATGTGAGGTTGTGTCCTCCCCTCCCGTTACAGTTTTGTAAGCCCTCTGATTTTTATGATATATGTAGGCAGGGCCGTTTTAGGCCATGCAGGGGCCCTTGGGCAGAGAATTTGGGGCCCTTTTAGAAAGTAAAAAAAAATATGTGAGTGAAACCATCAGTATGTACTTTTATTTACTGACTTTATTGGTTATGATGGTTAGCTTTATACAAATCAAATATAAGTGAAGTGATTACTATTTTGAGAATTGGACTTATGTTAATGATGATGGTTTCTTCCGGGATTTCTGTTGTGCAAAATCTTCTATTATGTCCTCAAAGTATAATTTTGAAGGATATCACTTTCTATGCACATGATTGACAAATTAGTAAGTCGTTCTTGTAACATAGTCGTTCGTAATTCATTTTTTATTCTTTTTAGCCGGGAAAATGAGCGCTCTCCACTTCAATTGGTGACCATAAATCTCATCTGGTTTTCGATTTACCCTAGGCATTTTACGTCGTTCTTGAGACTTAATTTCTGGCTCAATAATCTCATAGGCACTACGGTATAATAAATATGGGTAAAAATGTATTGCTGGTTATTTTAATAAATGGTCTTGCGCATTAATAGAGATGGACATTTTTATTAGCATATTGAATAAAAAACATAAAATTAATAAGAATAGTATTAAAATGAATTAAAAAAGTTACAAATTATAATATGTTAAACTCATACAAACATTTCTTGGTCAAATATTGGTCAAAATAGATATTATTATAATATGTTTTCTGTAAATAATTTGCAGTTGATAAAAAAAAAATTAAATTTCTACTATTTATTGTTTAGTTATGTCAATAACTAGTTTGGTAACAACAAATACAAAAAGTCTTGACCAGTAAGATTTTTATTTGAATAAAAGCGAAAAGTTGGGGGATGTAAAGTTAATGACAAAATTGTTTCGCG
This sequence comes from Liopterus haemorrhoidalis, assembly GCA_963971575.1. Taxonomy (NCBI): domain Eukaryota; kingdom Metazoa; phylum Arthropoda; class Insecta; order Coleoptera; family Dytiscidae; genus Liopterus; species Liopterus haemorrhoidalis. The sequence goes on from OZ020614.1 coordinate 7,819,446, forward strand.
CACCCCCGGTATAGGCTATGTGAACCACCAAGGGTCTGGGGACCCCAGTTTAAGAACCGCTGATTTAGAGGTTCGATGGATCCCTAAATGGCATGCCCCTGGCGGGTAAGGTTATAGCGGGTCATAGTTACGCCATTGGTTTGTTTATTTCACTTATTCTACAAATTTCAAATACAAATCTTAAAAAATGCGAATGGGTGAAACAGGCGCGACCCAGGGAAGGCTCACGGGCTTGAGCCCCCCCTCATATTAAAATTACAGGTTTTTAAGGGTCATATTTTTCGTGTACATAAATTATATAAGTGAGGCATCGCACTGAAGAAATTTTGGCTTTTGAGACCATAAGAAAAAGTTTAAAAGTCCAACATGTAAGAATGTATGTATATTTGTGTGGCAGACTATAACTTTACGTAGGGGGGATGACTCGCGAAATTTGAAGCTATGCTACTGGGTGTATCTAAATGTAATTTATAACATTTAAAATTAATCACACTAATTACTTGTACGTCTCTTATGTAAGGAAATTAATATTATTATATATTAAAAATCATTTTTCAACATTAAGGAACATTTAGAAATTGTTTTATTACTATTTCTTCAGTAAGGTTTAAATACCTATATTTTTTATTGAAGATATCAAAGTACAAAAAAAATACATGTGGTAATACAAACTAGAAATAGAAATCTGTTAAAAGAAAAGGTGGAGCAAGTCATATCTCTTCTCTTGATATCTTTTACATTAATAAAATTGAAGACTATTGAGAACTGACATGCTCAAATACGCTGTCTGGTGGTCAAATATTGTACTAGACACTCTAGTACTGTTTGAACTTATTACGTATGTTTCAGTGTTGAATTTTTGTTAGAATATCGACAGAAGTTGTGAAAAACTATAAAAACAGAATATATTGTAGTGTTTTTGGCTGTCATTCAAGACAGGACAAAGCATATTGACAGCTGAGTACTAGAGCCAACAGCCATATTGCCTAGGATCACAGCGCCGCCACCGGTAATGTCGTTTCTCAAGACTATATCTGTTCTACAAGGTTCAGATGATTATAAGACGATATCCGCAAAAAAACAATATCTGTATGTAACAACGGCTGGACATATATTAACGAAATTTGGTATGATGATAGAGTAGATGCAGGATTTGAATATAGGTTATATGGCACCTCAAAATTCTGTCGGGAACTAAATTAGATTCGTTATATTCTTAATGTATTCATTTCAGTTTTAGATTATGAATGTTAAAATATTTCATAGATTCTGAAGTTAAACCAGGAATGGGGAGTTAAACCAGAAAAATAAACGACTCCCGACTTGGTATTTTTGAGAACCGACTCCGACTCCTGACTCCAACTCCCGACTCCGACTCCCGAATCCAACTTCCGACTCCAACTCCTTTCACTTGTAAATCGTACTTACATTAAATATTTTAGGTTGGGGTGAGCTGGCATTACAAAATGTCAATTTAATTTTATATACACTTTTCATATATCACTTATTCCTTTTGACAGTTAAATTTTGGCTACTAACATGAAACATGAAATAACCACGGAGCTCATTACAACTTGAGAAAATAATAATCCTATTTAGTTCCGCTAAAACATAACAAACAGGGCATACAGAAAAAGATAAATATGGATATGTGTAAAAACAAAAAATCTTTACTGCCTCATCGTATTAATCTATTAATACAAGTTGTAGATATTAATGAAATTATAAACTGAAAAATATGGAAAACTGGTTAAAACCTGTATTAAATATTTCCAATTCTGTTTTCGCTTTTGAACAAAAAAAAAAAAAAAAAAAACGTTGTTCCTGTTTCCGTTCTTTAAAAAAATCCAATAATATCGATATTTTGTTTTCGTTGTTGGTGTGTTGGTATCCTTGATAAAAATTAAATCAATGAGTCGGGAGTAGATATTTTTCCAACTCCCGACTCCTCCAAAAACTTTCGACTCGTCAACTCCCGACTCCGACTCCGACTACCCATTCCTGAGTTATACCCTTTTCACACTAGAACTTTAAGATCGGATGTTAAAGTGAATATGTCTTTAAACGCTAATGTGAAACCGTATGGCCTCGTCTAAATACAAGCGATGTTTAATTCAGAGATCTGCGTCTTAAACATCGTCCGCATTGCCAACATAATTTCTATTATAAAAAAATACTCTTTGAATTTGTGCTGTGAGCATTTTATATTATCATTATCAAGAATACTGTATTATATCGACGTTATAAGAAGTTTATACTTATTGTTATAATAAAATTATTTATTTTAATACTGTGTTTAATAAAATACAGAGCTACAATAATTGAGATAAAATGTATCGACTTACATGTTAATACAGGTGTAATATATTCTTTATTGTAGTGTCTTTATTGTAGAATAAAATGAAATATCCATATTTGTTTATAATAATTCAAAATGTGCGTCTGCGCAGATAGTTCAAAACTGGTAATTTCATGACGGTAACTTAAGGACAAAATTACTGTAGCTGATGACAACACCGGAGATTTAAACATCAAGTGTGAAGGCAAACCGATGTTAAACATCGGTGAACTTTAAGTTCACTCGTCTAAAAGTTCTAGTGTGAAAAGGGTATTAAACAAATGACGCACAGACTTTCTGTGTTTTTAAATTAAATTTACTAATTTTTTAATAATAAAACTATATAGTTGTAGATTAAAATGTGGTTTGACTCACATGTAATGGCTATATTTCACTTGGATGATTACAACCCTCACCTGTTGCTCCTCAGGTGGTAAACTTTATCCTGGTGAAATATAGCCCCCATTGTATAATAGGGGTATAATATGATTATTAAATAAAATATTATTATTTACAGGTATTAAAATTGTTACAGATTAAATTTTAATATGATTTTTTTGCGGAATTGTTATAAATAGTCGATAATATCAGCTTTTTTCCGCGTCGAACTCTTGTCTTGTCCCCCTTTATACGCCGGACATACATTATAACATATTTTCCTGGCTTATCTTTTATTTCCTCTGCTATATAAATATATGTATATTTTTTAGAATAACGTTTGCACCTGAATAATTTTTCTGAAGTGTTTAATTGCGCAACAATTTTGCAAGTATTCTGTAATAAATTTTAGTATATCATGATAAGTGATAAGATTAAAATCCTAGATCACTATTTAAACAAGTGGTAAGAGCATGACAACGCCCTTTTATCTAAGATACACGTGCAGACATTATCTTGAGAGCTTACAAAGACTTATGGCAATAAAAACAACCTAGAAACCTAAAATGTTTTCGATTACACTTCATCAACCGGAAGGGATAGTTTACTTACAACACGCTAGAAGATAAAAATACAGGCTGATTTTAAAGCCTGGTTTATAATAACTCAATAACATAACGCATAAGTATTGAACAATGGGTTTGACCATTCAGAACATCTGTTTGTTATAAATAGAAAAAAAAGAATAGTGTAATTTTTTAGCTTACGAGGGCTATCTTTTAAGTTCTTACAAAAACTAAGAAAGAAAAACATTTTTTTGGAACTGTTTTATTGCTTTTCAAAATATTTGCTTTGAAGATTTATACACTTTGGCATGTGTTCAAACCAATTTTTGAAACATTTATCCACTATGAAGTTGGTATCTCAAAAACATTGGGGAACAAAAAAAAGTCGGATAAATCAGGTGAATACGGGCAATGAGACATTAATTCGATCTTTTTCTCCTTCAAATAATCAATTGTTTGACGTGCTGTGTGGGAGCATTGTCATGATGAAGAATGATGCGACGTTTTTGGTTGTTTTTCCTGATTTTGTCGATGACTTCTGGCAAATTGTTGTATACCATGCAGAAATGAATAATAATGAGAAACACGTTTTTGAAATTACAAAAAATGAAGCCATTTATCAATATATTTCTTATTAATTTAATGAAGACTTAGATACGAAGCAAATGCAGAAAAATTCGATGGGGTTTTTTAATTAAAATTTTTTTGTTTTGAAATTTTGGCAAATTATTTAAATTTAGTTTAAAAAAAATTGAATGGAAGCTCTTAGTACTCAAATGACGAATAAAAATGATTCTCAAAATAATATCCCTAGACATCCAGCATTCTGTTGGCTTCTTGCGCTTGAGAAGTTTATTTCCAAAACGTCTCCTGTCCAATTTTATAAAAAATGTTATTGTTTTATTGGCAACATCCACTTCTTTGAAAAAAATATACATAATTTCCAAACCGACCTAAAAACTCTAAATAAATGGCTGATTTAAAAAGGTGATTTTAAGTAATTTATAATTGCAATTAATTGTTTTTCGTGTTTACTCCCAAATGTTGAAAAATGGAGAAGAGACGTTTTGGAAATAGGCTCCACACTTATTATATTTATATATTAAATACCCACAAAAACCTTAAATATGTGAAAATTCACATATTTCATCATTTCACATACATTTTTTGTTTTTACGATATAATGGTATATTTTAAACAAAATTAAAGCATTTATTTTCTATCTATATTAAATATTTGAAAAACTATGAATCCTCATTTCCTGCACTAACCTTAATTACTATTTACTGTAGTTAAGATTTTAATGACGAATTAAAACCGTGTGCCATTTTTGTGCCAAAAAATAACATTTTTTAAGTTAACAGTCGTGAGAAAACTATGTAATTACTTTTTAAATTTACCAGATTTTTTCTAGTATACTTTACAGTTAGTTTAAAATGCGTGAATTCCGCTTACAGCGTCATACATGTAATTAAGTACATATTACAACCGTGTCCAAATGTTAAGAAATTTTATATTCACGGAATTACTCAAAATTATGTTTTCGCTACCGTCCTGCAAGCACGGTTGCCAACTGTCTTATTTTCCAAAATGCAATCCCAGTTTTTATAAACTTTATATCTGAAATATAAGTGAATAAACTTTTCAAGATTTTGTTTTAGAATCTCACGAGTTATTATTCTATAGAATTCTATAGGTAATTTTAATGTAAGATATGGACAGAAACCATAAAAAAAAATATGTGGAGTGTGAATTTTCACACTTTTCAGGGTTTTGTAGGTATTTAATAAGTACAAGAAACCAACAGAATGCTGGATGTATATGCTAAAAATCAACAGTTTTTTGATAATTTAAATAATTTGCGAAAATTTCGCCACAATAAAATTTTAGAAATGTATTACTATTAACAATACGAGGGTTACCTTTTATGTTTTTACAAACGACCACTAGATGGCAATATTAACTTTCTTAGTAAAAATTTAAAAAGTAGCCCTCGGAAGTGACGTTAAAAGGGTTTTTTTGGTGGTCATATCTACAAAACCCTAAAAAGAGTAAAATTTGGAAGATTTTGAAAACGGCTAAGCTCTGAATAGGCCAGAATGAATCTCCTGCAGTGACATAGCGAGGGGGATAAGGTCTATGATGCCCCGGGCGTATACGTCTTAGGGGACGCCAACAATAATAAGGGGGGCGCTTTTTTTCGCTCATGCTTCGTCACTGATATCCTGATTCTAATGGTTGGTTTATATACGGAACAAGAATATGGAATGGGAAATAAGAATAGTACACAAGAATAAAAAATATGAAACCGTTTATATCAGACATAACATTTCGTCGCTGCGCCTGCGTACTTGCGTTGGCCTGTGTTTAACGGTTATCGCTTGACAGGTTGTTGTGTTTAATATAACCTTTAAAAAAATGTTCAGTAAAATGGATTCAGAAGATTTTATAAATTTATTTGCTTGTGTTGCACACATTATATTGTTGTTTCCAACCTTCTGATCACAGCTGGAAAACAGCTGTTGAACAAATTTTATTACGGCCGACATCTTGACCGTTGTACGCATGCTTCTCGTCTGTTATTCTTGGAATAAGAATAAAATGTTAAATGTTAGCAACTTTTCTTGTATTTAAGTTAAATTTCATTCCTACATAAACCGATATACGGCGCAGCCATGTTTTAACATCTTGTGTACTATTCTTATTTCCTATTCCTTATTCTTGTTCCGTATATAAACCAACCATAAAACGTCAGTCAAACAAGCTCGTGGTTAAACCAGGATTAGACGTCCAATATTGTTAACATGTGATAGAGTGCGCCTATGTTTCTGATCGAGTACGTCAACCGTGATCATCACAACAGGTGGGAGAACATTAAACATTCTCATCTGTTGCTAACTGCTCACAGTAAATAAACACGCCCAAATCATATTTACTAACTAAAAATTACGCATCTCCTGTCATACGAAAAAAACGTAATAATTTAAATCGTTTTGGTGCGACCTCAGATTTTGTTGACAAAGATAATCATACGTCATTTCTAGAGATTAAAACGAAAAAAGATACCTATAGTCACGTATTGATAAATAATTTTGGAAATAAAATCAAGTTAGCCAACTTAAACCTATTAGTGCCTTGTTTTAGTAATACTTATATACTTGATTAACATATACTATCAGTGTTATTATCGTACTTGTAACAGGATTGCTGTGTACTTATACCTCAGTCAGTCTAATTGAATCTAACTGAGTCTACAATTTACACTATCGAGGCTTAGGAAATGGTCTCAAATACCCCACCCAACTTAGTTAGATTAAGTTAAATTGTAAAATTGAAAGCAATCAAATACTTAAATAAATTAAAAAATTATAACTTGTTGCATGAGTAGCATATTATTTTAATAAGAACAATGCTGCGATAAGAGGGGATGAAAGTAATGAGAACTCCGGTTAATAGTTAGTTAAAAACAGTGATACAAATAAGAGTTACCAATATAATAAATTAAGAAGTCATTATCATCACCGCGACAGCCTGAAGTTTCCAGGTTTCGTGATCATATTTTGTGTACATTCAGGACTAATATGGTCAGTATTACGTCCTTTTTTTAGCGTACACAGAAAGGCACCTACATTTAATAAATGGTTGCGAACGTAGTACGGATTTTTGATTTTTCGAAATGTTTTACTAACTCAGAGATTTACATTACCATAATAATAATAATGAAAAAAAATAGTTAATATCTCATTGAAATCGTGTATCACAGTGTTCTTCAACCTTTTTGCCCCCGCGGACCGGTGAAAATAGGATAAACATTTCGCAGACCGGCTGAAATCTAAGACACAAATAAATACCAATATAGATAGTATTTGATTACTATATAGGTATATGTTATACAATTATACAATTCAAATTTTTAGTGCGACATCTGCTGCTGCTTCTTTGTTAGAAAATTTGATACACGTGACTGCAGAGTTGTTTCTGAGAGACGAAGCGCTGCGTTAACATCCATTAGAGTTCTCTGTTTGGTTTTTGAAATTGACATGGCTCAAAAAGTCTTTTCGCACAAATAGGAAGTCGAAAAAATGATCAATAATTTGATAGCTTTAAAATTAAAAGATGGATATCTTTTTCTAGTGATATCCAAAATTAAGACAATGGTTGCATTTTATGTCTGGACACCAGAGTGACATCAGAAGACAACTCGATCAGCTTTTCTATTTCACGAGGATCAAGTGCACATGACTTTATATCTTCCAAGAATGGATTATTAATGCAGAGGTTACGTTTACGAGGATCTTTATTTTCAGGGAAATAAATGTTGACTTATTATGTTGAATATAACTTAATGGTTGACAACAGCAGCAATCAAAAATTCTTCCAAAAATGGAAAAATGTCTATATCTTCCTCTTGGAAGCAACTATTCGAAAGAACTAGCTTCTTCAGAAGTATGAAACATAACTGCGAGTGGCGTTGTATTGGAGCTAGTAAATATTAAATAAATCATTGTTCGGACATAAGTTAGCTGCTGCGTCGACTAAAAAAAATTGCATATACTCATGAACAGAAGTGTGCATCTACATGATTCGGTCGAAATTTTTCGCGGCCCGGCAGGAATTTTCTGCGGACCACCGGTTGAAGAACACTGGTGTAACGCATTTGACTGTGGCTGAGAAGAATGCAAAGGTGAGAAAGGATAGATTAAACTAGAAGCGCCCGCGTGTTTTTTGTGGTCAGGGTACTGTCTTATTTGTCTTTTGATTCTGTTTATTGGTGTATTTGTAGTAGATGGGCGCGGGCCGTGAATTTTCACGGGTCACGATGGGTCATGACGCGACCCTGTGACCCGCGTGAACGTGAACAAAAATGATACTTCGGGCCGTGAGCGGTTGGAACGTGAGTCCGATATTATGCACCGTGCGTGAACGAGCGTGAACCGAAAAATCACGTGACTCAGGATAATTTTTTGCGTTGCAAAAAGGTAAAATTTCCTCTTTTTATTTACAGGAAAAAAAGAGTAAAATTTAAAAAATACAAATTGCATATATCATCCTGTAAGATCGTCAGCTTTCAGTTAATTTGTTCATTATACAAGGTGTCTCAAAAGAAGGGTATTTTTAAATACAGTAGTCTACTACACGGTCAAGGCGATTTATTAAATGTTAATTTGTGGGCAATTCATTTTTTCGAATTATAGCCTTTGTTGCTGTGCGCCAAAAATTTTAACTAACTAACTAACATATTTTCGGATTTCGTTAAACCAAATTTGGATCCGCCGTGAGTATAATTACCACGTGACTTGTGAAAAAAAAGTCACGACGTGATCTACGGGCCACGTCGTGCGTGAACAATAATTTTAATCGTGAGCAAGCGTGATGTAAAATTTTATTTATCTTTTTTCAAAATTTCAAGCGAGCATTACGTTACGCGGTACGTTACAGGTTCGGCTCGCTAATATGTTCGCGGCTTTATGAAACTTATGTTTTAATATACTATTATAACACAATTCTTCTCCTAATTAAGTCTGATAAATATCGCAAAAAAAGTTTGAAAAGTTTATTAAAATTGTTATTGTTATATTTATATTAGTTATATATTAGTCCTTATTAATCATAAATCACCACCACCGTATCCCTTTATATTAAGCAAAAACATTTTAAATGATTTTTAACAATCCATTTTTCATTAATTTTGGGTACACCACTGGTAAGAAAATATTCAGATAGGCACTTAGGCGGATCCTGTCCTCTTGGAAAGTTTCTGGACCCACCCTAGCCCATTGTCAAATTAAAAATAAATAAATAATACAGTTTTCAACAGTACAATCCCGTTTACTTTTCTCATGTTTCTGGTTTTTGTTATTTTTATTTCGGGTATCAAAAATTGGGCTATTCGTAAATTATATAGTTTTTAATAAACCTAGCGATTTGGAAAAGAAATAGGGGTACAAAATGTAACATAATTTCCGCAAGGGATACTGTGGAGGTGCCCCCCCCCCCACTCCCCCCAATAATATGAAAATAAACTTACCATGAAAACCATGAAAACTTCTTTTCGTGAGACAATTTTCACCTCAAAACTTCAAACGTCTATAATTATATTTTATCACTTAAAAGTAATAGGAATTTTATTTAGCTAGTTTATAACTACAGTCAGGCACTTTATTTTAAAAATATATATTATTTATTATTAAAAATATATTATTTAATAAATACTTTTAGTTTTATCACATTTTAAAGGCACATTTTGGGTTATAATCTGAAAAAGAAAAAATATATTAGAAAAATTCATCTTGTTTGTAACAATAATCAAAAATTTCTATTGAACTATTCTTGGTTCAATAGAAATATATGCGTTATATTCTGAATATGCGTTATTCAGAATTTTTCGTAGTTTTAGACCAGTCCCTTTGGGTCATAACAAAAACGGTTCCATACGCCTATGTGGTGCATAAGAGCAAAGAAGGTAAGTTCTGCAGGTTATAGGGAATAATAAAACATTTCTAAGAAATATTAAAAATTAATATTTAAAGATTGTCAAGGGTAAGAGAAGCCGTGGAAGACCTAAAACGAGGTGTAAGAATTGCATAAAGAAAGGTTTAGATAGTAAGGATATAGTAGGGGATGAGTATTTGAATAGAAGAGAATGGAGGAGACTCGTCAGTAATAGGGACCAAGTGAAAATGGGAAGAACTCAAAAAGAAGAAGAAGAAGAAATGAATCGTGTCAAAACAAAATTCAAAAAAATACTTTTCGTCTCTTAATCTATGTTATGTACGCAGCAAGAACTTTCATTAAAAAAAATAATAAAAAAGTTAAAAACAAATCTATGCAAAATATTACTTTAGCAGACAAAAGACCCGGAAAAAATTACTTAATTTTTTAAATATTAGGAGCGTTTCGGTACAATCAATCAGCGACCATCGTACCTAACCAGTATACTCTTGAAAGTTGATGTATTATTTATTTTTTAGTATTTATGTTTCTATCACCAATCTGTAATATATAAATTAGCTTGTGTGTATGTGTGTATGTTATCTCAAAACTAAAGAACGGTGACCGATTAAAAAATAAATAAAATACATCGCATTCATAGTTTTGTTTATGGAAAAATAGGCCTGTTTTTATGACTCTCAGGGTCCCTGAATTTTTTGAAATAATTAAAATCAAGCGAAAAGGTTAAAATACATATGGAAATAAATTTCTCAACACATAAATACTGAGAACTTTGTACCTAATTTTCCTGAAAAAGTCTGGTTTGCACCAAGGTGATCAGAAAATCTTTCCACAGGCGAAGCTTTTTTATTCCTTAGAAACAAAGAGACTTTAGAAACAAACCTGACTTAAAATATATTTTTTATAAACAAACTAAAAAATATTAAGTCGTGCTATAGACAGTGCTGTTGATAGGCACAGGAAATAGAGAGGCAGAGGGAGAGAAAGGTTGACAGCGACAGCGGGCACACCAGGTAGTGTATATATATATATATATTTTTTTTTTTTTCGAAACAATGTTTTATAAATTTTAGTATTTTCTATATGCAGGTTAAAGAACTGTATATGCATTCCAAAATACAACTCTATAACTCCAACAGTTTGGCCACAATTTCTACTGTACAGACAGACAATTATTATGATAATTAGAGATGGGTCGTTCATGAACGAACCGGCTCACTGAGCCGACTCAGTACACTGACCGAAGTGACACGGTTCACCAAATTGAAATGAGCCGGCTCACGGCTCACTGTATAGTTTCAAGTTTCAAGGATACGATTGGTCGGGCGATCGATTGTGAGCAGTGACCGGAGTGATCCGGATCTGGATCGATGTCATGTTGAACTTCGCGAGAACTCGGCTTGTAATGTATTATCATAAAGTGTATTATTTATTGTCATCTATTTGTAGGGCAGTTTATTTGAAACTAATAGGATTAGTCTGTATTTTCTTACAACCATACTATATAAAAATATTAAAAATATTGCCCAAATCCCAGATGTCCGATTTATAAGGGCAATAAACATCGCCATAAACTTAACACATCTGGTTTAAAATACAGTAGCTACATAAAGTGAATTGTTTGTTTCAAAAATGTTAGAAAAGAACCGGGGCTAAGCGATGTTCTACCTACGAGCGAACGACCGACAACTGACCGGGTTTAAGCGACGTTCTACCTACGAGCGAACGACCGACAACTGACCGGGTCTAAGGAAGAGCCGGCTCTAAGCGACGTCTACCTACGAGCGAACGACCGACAACTGACCGGGTCTAAGCGACGTTCTACCTACGAACGAACGACTGACCGACTTGTGTCTCGGGATCATGTTTACAGTTCATATATTGCAAGAACCGGCTCTAAGCGACCGAGCTGTGTCTCGAAAACATGTTTACTTAACCGGATCACTGAGCCGGATCAATGAACCGGCTCAACAAACTGAACGACCTCCACTGATCCGGTTCCGCAAACTGAGCCGAAATTCCCATCTCTAATGATAATACGCGATATTCGACAGACATATGAGTGATGGTTTCTTAGTAATACTGTAACGGAGGGTACACTTGGTATACGGCGTATACCTTCTGCTTTGTTTCGAATGAATAGCATGTATCCTGTGCTTTTCAATATCTCGAAGTGTGAAACGATATTATTGCGATATATGTTTTTGCGAATAGAAACTATCCTTTCGATAAAGTAAAATTTACGAACGATATTAAACAAAAAACATATAGAAAAAGCGAGATTTTAGTTAAATCTTAAATTCTAAGTTTATATAACAAGAAAATCACATTTCATGAAAATTTTAAGTGTATTTGTTTGTAACAGAGATTGTGAATATTCATCATATCGCAAATTTTATTCTAGTTTACAAATGTGTCAAATAATTATTAGACGTATTCGAACCATATTTAAATAACAAATAATCTCTGTCTTAAAAATAAATATTAGTTTTGCTTATTTTTCTAACGAAATTAATCTATCAATATTATTACCGATAAATTGTCACATAATTGCTGAGATATACCAAATGGCCAAGGGTGTGTGGTGACATTTTTAACAGTTGGGCAATGTTAGGCATTTGGGCAGTTCAATTTAAACAGTTACGGGTTAAACACATTTTGAATCTTTATTATGGTTCTTAATGTAAAAATTAAACCCTTATACGTTAATTCAAGTAGATTAGTTAAAATGAGGACTTTAATTCAACACCCTTAAATCCATCCTAAGAACCATTGCAACCAGTTAGGCGAACATGGGGAGTTCATGTCCAAAACCGTTCCCGGATTATGAATTCATTATGTGGGATATAAGCAAATAAAAATCGTCTATAAAACCAAATACTGCTTTAACAGATGAACATTTCCTTAAAGCTGCGTTCAGAGCTCCTTAAATTAGTTGACTGTACACTGTGCATTGTGGATAAGTTTAGTAGATAGTTTTAACGTTCAAGGCAGCGTTTGCAGCTAAAGAAAGTGCGTTATGAATAGTACGACTTTAGACCAACTACGGCGGTTTAGTAAAATGATTTTATCTATTATCGTTTTCCTAATTCTGCTATCCTAGATTTTTACTAACTAAACCTAACCTAATTACCTAAATTGATCATATTTACTGTTCGTCTGTAATTTTGGGCGAGATTTGCTGTAATCGGCGCGATGACATTTTGTTAGGTTATGTAAAGTCATACAATGTAAATGTCCTCTGCGATGTAGACTGAGATAGCCAATGTGTTTATATGCCTGTCTCATTAAAACGACTCACTAACTACAAAGTTTGGCAAACTGTTTACAATCGACAACGTATAACGCATTAAATTTAGAGCTCCAAACGGTTGCTCGCGTTACCATATGACAAACTTATTAGTGACAATCAAAAATACATAAGTCATAGTCTATAGTCGACTAATTTAAGAGCTCTGAACGCAGCTTTACATAATTGAAATTATCAATGCACAAATAAAATTATTTTGACAAATTGCATTTAATTAAAGATGTATCGAGGGTTGAGATTCATTCTGGTACCGGTATGAGCGTACCGGTTATAAAAATATTGAAATACTTCCGTACCGGTTGTTAAAATGAATATTAGGATAAAAGGTAAAACATATTAATTAGCCAGTGACCCTCACGTGAAATAAAAGGCCATATCAATTATTTCTAAGTTCAACAAATGATATGGAAATTGTCAGAATAATTTGCGCCACAACACCATTTAATAAGCTTTTTTTGCACAACAGATTTTTCAGCGTTTTCATTTATTAGAGTACCGATTGTTAAATATTTTTAATATCAGACTGTTGAATAGTGTTTTTTGAACTTCTAAAAATTGTGCGTTGCCATGGTAACAGGAAGTGTTGATTCAATTAGGAAGCACTTTTAAAAGCATTTCAAAAATTACAGAATTGACATTTGCGTATTGGCGCCTTAAATAATAATTATAATAATATTAATAACAATAATAATAGTAATATAAATAACAATAAAAGTTAAATTTATTTTACACATTTCGCGGTTTATATTTATATATTTAACATGGGACGTAAAAATTTAATTTACGTTAGTTGGACATTAAGAGGAAATTCCAGAAAACACTCTCGTTTTAATAAAAATATTACTGTGCGTTTATGCATATAAATTTTATTCATTTTTAATACTTTAACTATTAAAATAAAAATTATTACCTACACAAATTTATTTTAATATATTTAGTACTTACAAATAAATTTACAAAGTGTCATTAGAAGCAACAGCTTGCATACAAATTAACTACAGTTTTTAAGTTGTCACTTTAAAATAGATATGATAAATATTTTAAAAACTTAATTTCATAAAAATGGAGAGTTGACGATTGTTTATTGACACCTTAAATATAAATAATAATAAAAATAAATAAGTTCATTGTCATATTTAAAAGTTTACCTTATTTACACAGTTTGATGTTTCTTTTTAACTGATATTTACCTCTTTACCTTTTTTATTTATTCGGAAGGAACTTAGTTACTTAGTTAAAAATTAAGGGAAATAATTTTAAAAAAAACACTTTCATTTAAATAAAAATATTATTGTGCGTTTTTGAATACAATTTTTAATCATTTTTAATGATTTATCTATTTCAAAAATGACTTTTCTAACAGAATTAATAGTACACAGATTTATTTTAATGTTTTTTAGTAGTTATAAATAAATTAAGAAAGTGTCATCACAATTAAGTGCTGTAATACAAATTAACTCTAGTTTTTTAAGTTGTCATTCTGTAATAGATGATATATTAAATAGTGTTGTGAGTGTGTATCATAGATTTATGTAAGATAAATAAAATAGTTAATAAATGTGTGACTTACTCGTGTCTAAGTTGTGTGTGCGCACATGATATGTTCGTACATCGCGTGTTTATAAAGAGCGCGCGAATAGTACTGAGTGCCGGGACATCACAGCATAAGGCACTGCCCCCGGGCCGCGGAGTAACAGTTCCCCACCGCCACGCCGCGGACACCATCACCCATCACAGTATGGCACAGGTACTGTGGATCGCGGGCCGTGGCTGCACCGTGGATCTTCTTTCCAGGGGCGCACTAAAACTATCATAATAGGGGATACGCATAAAATTTATTAAAACTACATTTTTAGGGTTTTGTAGGTATGACCAAAAACCCCTTATACCGTCATTTTGTCGTCTGTCTGTCTGTCTGTCTGTTCGGTAAAAATTGTAGCCAAACGGCTAAACCTAGAGAGTTGAAATTTGGCATGCTTATACAACTTTTTGACCCGCACATAGGAAAAATACTAAAACATCTAAAAAACATATCCCCCTAAAAATATAAACAAATATGTGCTCAACGAAAAAATATATATATTTTTTTAATTCTGAGTAGGGTATCAAATGAAAGCCTTTAGTACGTGGATTAACGATCAAAATTTTATTTTTGCAAAATAAATTATTTTGACGCGATTTTTGCCAAAATTATGCAAAAAATTTTTTGTCCTACACCCGTAGCCCAGATGGTTTAAACTAAAAATCTGAAAAAATTCTAAGTAAAGTACATTGGTGTGAACCGGAATAGTACAACAGGAATTTTTGATCAGATTATGTTTTCGGAAAATAACGCATTTTTTGTGTTTTTAACTAAAATATATTAAATATTTAATTCGCTATGTAACACAGATATGTAAGCGCTCGTAGCGTAGTGCGTTGTGTCATCGCTTTGTAATTTGCAAACTAGAGTTCGATTCCAGTCAATTTTAATTTTTCTGTTTTTTTTTGCATTTTTATTTTGTTTAAATTATTTTGTAACCAATGGAAGCCATGGGCGCAATTTTCAAAATCTTAATGAACGTTGCTATATAAAAAAAATACTGCACATATTTAGAAACTTAAATAATGGTATTAGGCATTCGAATTAAAATTCATAAAAAAATATTTTGACATAAAATTTGTTCCATTTGTTATCATTCAGTTACTAAATACCTGCGAAACCCTGAAATGTGTGAAAATTCACGCTTCACATAAATTTTTTTGATATGCTAATGTTAGTTATGTCACCTAACAAAACAAAAATCACCTTTTTATTAATATTACAGCCAAATTTTTTAATTAAAATATTGTAAATTTGAAATAATCCGACCACAGCGCGAAGGTTGCCGAGTAATATGACTGAGCATGACGTCAAACCCTAGACTGCCCAGACTACAACATAATCTTTACGTGTGTATATTGTATTGTTCGAGAGTTTTGTATTTGTTTTTAAACAATTTTTCACGCATTTATTATTAAAATGGCAGATAAAGATTTTGTCAGAGTGATAATTTACCCAACATGAGCTTTTATGCTCATGGAATATATGAAAAATATTGAATGCTACAGTGCTGAAGAAATACATGATGTCAAAACAGACTTGTAAGTAAACCATTTATGTAATCTATAACTTTATGTAAACAATATAAACGCTACAACTCTGTAAAATGTAAATATTTATGTAATTTAGATGTCAGAATTTTACTACATTGTTTACATGAAGTTACAGAACGTTAGAGGCTATAATATAGGTTATATATTTTAATATAAAATTTAATTCGGTAAACATGTATAAAATCTTTTTATAGAATTAAACTTTATTTTAATTAAAATCACTCTCACTTTACACAATCTATAAAAGTTATAAAAGGAAATAAGTTCACGACAGACTGGGCAGGCTGTACGCAGTATGACGCAGGGTATGACGTCACACGTGAATTTCGCGCGCTACATATATTTATGATTTTTGTAAGCCTTTAAATTAAAAAAAAAAAAATGCAAAACTGTTTTTTATGTTTATATGCAACAAAAGGAATATAATAAAAAAAAAAAAAAATCATGCCTATCCCCTATTGGGGACACTGGGGACACATCCAACATATGAAACATATTATATTCAGTTTCATTCTCATTTGCCATAAGTGAAATGAAAGAAAAATGTTCAGGGGCGCACACAGATTTTTTTTTAAGGGGCGGTCCTCAAAACTGTACTGGTAAAACATCTATTTGCAAAACTGTACTGGGTGAAAAGCAAAAAGTATAAAAGGGTATCATCAGTTTTTAATCACCTATAAACATTTTTAAGTTCCTCTTTTATTAAATGTAAAAACATTTTCCTTTCCATATACAGTGGTACCTCGGTTTTCGTTGATTTCGGTTATCGTCAGTTACGGTTTTCGTCGATTATTTGCGAAAAAATTGTCTCGGCTTTCGTCGGTTGCCTCGGATTTCGTCGGCGTACCGCGACCCAATTCAAGTGTCCGAATTCAAAGATTATGTAGAGGCTGAAGGATTCATCCTAGAACAAGTCTTCAACTGTGATGAAACTGGCCTCTTTTGGAAGAAGATGCCAAAGACGACATTCATTACACAGGAGGTTACATTATTGCCTCGGTTTTCATCTGTTTCGGATTTCAACGATTGTTTTCGGACGGATTATCGACAAAAACCGAGGTACCACTGTTTTTATTACAAATTGCAAAACTTTAGTACAAATACATATAAAATAAACTAAACTACTAAATTGTAAAATCTCAATTTTTAGGGTTTTGCAGGTCTGACCAGCAAAAAACTCTTATAACGTCACTCATGTGTCTGTCTGTCTGTACGGTAGAAATTGTAGCCAAACGGTTGAACATAGAAAGTTGAAATTTGGCATACTTGTACAACTTTTTGACCCACATATAGGAAAACTATAGAGAGTTCAAAAAATAAAGCGCGGGATAAATAAAAAAATTAATGTTTTTCTAAAACTTTGAGTGACATACCATATGAAACCTCTTAATGCGCGGATCAACAAACAAATTTTTATTTTTGAAAAATAAAGTTTTTTTTTGGATTTTTGCCAAAAATGATTCAAAAAACTTTTGTCCCCCACCACAAAAAAAATCTCCTCAATGAACATTGATGAGAACCGAGATAGTTCAACAGGAATTTTGGATCAATTTATCTGATCAAAATTCTTGGTCAGATAAATTTTTCGAAAAATGTTGATTTTTTAGTGTCGATGATAAAAAAAATATTTAAAAAAAAATTATTTTGTGGTATCAAAAGAAAGCTCTTAAGACGTAGATTACGGAACGATAGATAGTTTTTTGAAATTCGTTTCTTTTAACACGAATTTAGCCAAAAATGTGCAAAAGTTCTTGTCCCGCACCCTTTTACCAAAGAGGGTTAAACTAAATTAGGTAATGTATATTGATCTGAGCGGGAAACTTTTGGATACGAGAGGAATTTTTGATCAGATTGTGTTTTTGAGAAAATTAATTATTTTTTTAATTCATGATTAAATTATGGCTAATAATGTTATGGATTTTGTATTTATAGCTAAGATAATGCGTGTATTTTTTTGGAGTTAAATTATTTATTAAATAAATATATTTTTTTTAATAGTTGCCAACTGAGTTACTCACACCACACTACACTCTACACTGTAAAATATTTCTTATTAATCTAATGAAGACTTGAATACGAAGCAAATGCAGAAAAAAACGCTGGGATATTTGGAAAATTATTTAAATTTTGTTTAAAAAAATTAAATGAAAGCACTTAGTTCTCAAATAACAAATAAAAGTGATTATCAAAAAAACTGTTGATTTTGATGTGATAAATGTTCCTAGACATCCAATATTATGTTGGCTTCTTACACCTATTAAATACCTGCAAAACCCTGAAATGGGTGAAAATTCACACTTCACTTCAATTTTTTACTGATTATGGTATAATTACAAACATTCGCTTAGAATTTTAGGGGCGGCCGGATCCTCTGGACAACCCCCCTGTGTGCGCCCCTGAAATGTTTGATATTATTTCTGGCGAGATCGACAACACCTCATAGTTTTCGAAAATAAAATATTACTCTGAATATCAGAGGCAATTACTTGTGACGTCATTGTTTTTATAAAAAATCCGTCTGCAATGCAGGCTATTCCATGAGCAGATTCAGAATTTTTTCAGGCACGGTAAATTGAATTTTTTATGTGTAAATTGTAAAGAAATATGTATAACTCCTCCCCCGCCATTTTCTTCACTCGTCTAATAACGTTCCCAAGAAATTAATATTTATTTTTCCACAAAACAATAAACATTTTATTTATGGATCATAAACTTCGAAGTTTGTATTGGTTTGTTTTTAGGGATTTGTAGATATAACGTCACTTATGTGTCTGTTGTCTGTTAGTCTGTACGGTAGAAACTGTGGCCAAACGGCTGGACTTTGAAAGATGAAATTTGGAATGCTTGTATAATTCTTTGACCCATATATAGGAAAACTATTGAGAGTTCAAAAAAAAACATATCGCGGAATAATATAAACAAATATGTATCCAGCAAAAAAATAAATATGTTATATAAAATAATAAAATTTTGAGTGGGATATCAAAATGAAACCACTTAATACGTGGGTAAACCAACGAAATTTAATTTTTGAAACTGATTTTTTATCGGATGTTAGCCAAAAATGTGTCCAAAAAACTTTACCCCTACTTGTCCCCAACCCTATCTCACAGAGGGGTTGGTCTAAAAATAGGAAAAAAATATCAATAATGTACATTGATGGGAATCAGAATAGTTTAACAGGAATTTTCGATCAGATTAGTTTTTCGAAAAAAGTTTTCGTGCCGTTGATTGTTGAAAATAAAGCTCTTAAGATGTAGATTAAGGAACAAAAGTAGTTTTTTTTTTAATTTCTTTATTTTAACACGGTTTTTGCCTAAAATTTGCTAAAAAGCTCTTGTTCTGTGCCTTATAACTCAGGGGGGTTAATCAAAAATCTGAGTAATGCACATTAATGTGAACTAATTTAAAAAAAAAACACGCTTTTAAAATACTTTTTTTTGTAATTTAACATGAGCCCGCCCCACGAAAAATATTTTGTTTCTAAGCATCTGAACAAAAAAAAAAGCATATGAGCCCTCCTTCAAGCAAAAATGATGGACGCGCGCCTGGAACTAGTACGAGGGTTTTATGTTTTTACAAACGACCACTAGATGGCAATATTGAAATGTGTCATTACTATATTCGTAAAATTTGACATTTGTTATTGTGAAATCAGTGGCAGCTTATAAATTGACCGAATAGTTTGTTGACAGTGCGCAGTGAAAATGAATATTGCACGTAAAGATTTTCGTTTGATGATTTTTTACGATTTTCGTAAAGGCCTAACTCAACAACAATGCATAGATTCGCTTCGTTTAACTTTTAAAGCACGATCAGAAAAGACTGTTTACAATTGGTTTTCAGAATTTCGTCGTGGTCGTGCGTCCGTCAGTGATGAATCTCGTGAAGTTCGACCAAAATCGGTTATGAATAAAAAATACATCGATGCTGTGCGCAAAATGATTGAAGAAGATCGGCATGTGACTTACCATGAGATAGAGGCATCCTTTAGCTATCGCAGACTGCAATACATTCGATTTTGCATGAACATTAAGCTGTGAAAAAGATCTGTTCCCGATGGATTTCGCCTAATTTGACTAAAGTTCAAAAAAAAGGCTCGTGTTGATTGGTGTAAGGGAATGCTAAAAAAAATCAACCTAGGCACTGCAAAATCCGTATACAACATCATTACAGGTGAAGAAACTTCAAAAAAAAGACCCAAACAATCCACTGTTTGGGTCTTTCAAGATGAATGGAAACCCACAAAAGTTGTTCATGAAGCACTTCCAAGAAAATGATCGCTTGTTTCTTCGGATGTACTGGACATGTCGCAGCCATTCCTTTAGAAGATCGGAGAACAGTTAATGCTGAATGGTATACAACAATTTGTTTGCCAGAAGTCATCGACGATAAAATCAGGAAAAACAACCAACAACGTCGCATCATTCTTCATCATGACAATGCAAGCTCCCACACAGTATGTCAAACAATTGATTATTTGAAGGAGAAAAACATCGAATTAATGTATCATTGCCCGTATTTACCTGATTTATCCCCTAACGACTTTTTTTTGTTCCCCTATGTCAAACAAAAAATACGTGGACAACGATTTTCATCACCTCAAGAAGCTGTTGAAGCCTTAGAAAACCATGTTTTTGAGATACCAACTTCAGAGTGGAAAAAATGTTTTGAGAATTGGTTTGAACGCATGCAAAAGAGTAAAAATCTTAAAGGCGAATATTTTGAAAAGAAATAAAACAGTTTGTTCAAAAAAAAAAAATCTTTCTTAGTTTTTGTAAAAACTTAAAAGGTAGCCCTCGTATTTCGCAAATCTAGTTGTTTCAATGTTTTCAACATCGTCATTTGCGTAAAAAATACTACTAGTTTATCAATTTAATCGTAATCCTAACCCATCGGCTCTAGCCTTTTCATGTCTTTCTTAATGCTGTCTAACTATCTTCCTTCGACCAGGCCTGCTTTGCGTCTCCCTAATACAAATTAGGGTCTTTATAAATTGGAAGTTGCATATTTGCACCTAGATCCCCAAAGTAGATGGCCATGATAATAATACATATATATCTAAAATCTAACTAATGAACTTAATAAAATATTAATAAAAACTCACAAAAGAAATTAATAAAATATGAACTACAACAATGGGAAATTCAGAACAAAAGATATAAAATCAATGCTTTGGAATTGGTATTACTAAAAATCACGCTTAGAATAAAAATGTCTTTCCTACGTACATATTTGTGCGAATGTACAATCCATGGACTCCATTTTTTGGCAGAAAATGGTCGACATTTCACCGAAAGAATATTTTGGTTCTTCTGTGTAGTACTATCTTGGGGATGTTCTGGTAATTATTCTTTTTAAACCTGTAAAATACAATTTTGTTGTAGTATTTTTAATTTTGGCCAGTTGGGATGATTTTCAACACAATGCCATTAGCTTTGTGGTTGAAACTAATTATCTACATTGGGATACACATTTTCCATCTTTTGCTGTTTGCGAGTATGATAATCAAAAAAAAATCGCTGAAGTTACTGACAGGTAATTTACAGGTGATTTTTGAAGGACAGTTTTACGCAATTTTTGTTTCAGGTTGTATGGTGATCCACATGATTACAATTTAGATGAAATTGTAAAAGAGTTGGTTTATTTTCGAGGTCTTTCTTATTATACAATACAACTTTGTGGTTCACCAGAAACTGAACCCGATCCAAATTGTTTGAAAAATAATTTTAGCTACTATTCACCAATGGTAAATATAATAAAAGGTTTGAGAAAGGTTGTCAAAGAGTAAGGATATGCAATTTGGTAAAATTTCGTTTTATGCTAACGCGCTGTGTGTTAGGCAACTACTTTATCAATATTGTTACGCGGGTTGCTTATAGCAAACAGATAAGGAAAAATTGTATTTAATCAATTAATCTCTGCTAGGCACCCAAGTGGGGGGTTCCTGGGTTTGAGACCCCCTAAACATTAATAAAAACCCTTATTAAGAGTCGAATTTTTGTGTAATCGAATTATTTTAAACGTGTAAACCTTGAAAAAAAAAATGGAAATACGGTATGTTTTGCCCACCTCCAAAAAATACAAGTGATGAGAAAAAAAAGTCCTCACCTTCAAAGTCCAAGTAATGAGCAAAAAAAAGTCTTCACCTACAAAATGTAAGTGATGAGCAAAAAAAAGGTCCTCACCTCCGAACTACAAACCCGGAAATTTTATAACAAAACCCGGAGTCCTGAGACTCTGCCCGGAAGCTTTGAGATGCCGGGTGAAAACCTGAGACCTGGTCTCCCTGTTCTGAGCCCCGTTTAAGAATACTTTTAAAAAGTATTTGATATTTCTAATACTTGTTATTCGTGATGACTAATAGTATTTGTCATTTGAAATACTTTGATCGGTATTTGGTATATGAAATACTTTTCATGAGTATTTGGCACAACTCTGGTAATAACCATATTCTCCTGACCTCTGGTTATATTAATAGTAACCTTTTTAGGTCCGTAGCACTTGCTCAGAGACTTTTCGTACTTGTAAATGGAATGAAAAGACATTTGATTGTTGTACGTACTTCATACCTGTTGATACAGAATTAGGTACTTGTTATGGAATAAATTCACAGCAGTCCAGGTAATGTTAGAATTACAATACTAATTCGCTTAGTTTAGGTTAAAATTAAAATTATGAGTTTAAAATCCTTCCGTTTTTTAATTTGTTTTCAGAGATCCAAATGGTGTAAAATTTCCTATGGTATCAAATAAAAATGATGGCCCTGGAAGTCTTTATATTGAAGTTTATAATTTTGTAAATGTAAGTTCAGAATTCAAATTGAATCGCTATTGTATTTATCTACTTTTTTGTTTTAGATCTATGTGGTTGGGAGTCAAGAAGTGCCTTCCTTAACCACCTTACAGACAGACATCCTACAAGTTTCCCCACACATTTACTATCATCGATATATTGCTATTAAAGAAATAGAAAACCAGCCAGAAGTGAGTATATTTGGCATCAGTTAATGGAACGAAATAAAACGCTTGGCCAATCAGCTTACTCTAAATTGAAATCAAACAATAGAAATTAGAATGCTTTAAATTGAAACCAACCAGTAGGATCAATTCGCCTCTTGTCCAAGCAATTTTTTTTTTTAGATTCGAATCAACTAATTGGAATAAGTTCAGCTCTTAGCCAATCAGATCACTTAAATTTAAATCAACCAATAGGAAGAGAGTAACATACGAGTCAATCAGAATGCTCTAAATTAAAATCAACTAATAAGATTCGGTTAACCTCTTGGCCAATCAGTTTGTTTCAAATTTAAACCAACCGGTAGGAAGAGAGTAACATATGAGCCAATCAGATTGCTCAAAATTAATATGACCAATAAGATTCAGTTAATCTCTTGGCCAACCAGTTTGCTTTAAATTTAAATCAACCAATAGGAATCGAGTAACATACAAGCCAATCAGAATGCTCTAAATTAAAATCAACCAATAAGATTCGGTTAACCTCTTGGCCAATTAGTTTGCTTTAAATTTAAATCAACCAATATGAATCGTGTAACCTATTACGCAGTCAAAATTTTTTAGATTTTAAATATACCAGAGGTATCAATTAATCTCTCCCCCCACTATGATGAAGGCATCGAGTCACTCGTGACGCGATGCAAGCATCATTGTGTGTACGGTGGCTTTTCTGATGCCGCATCACCGACATCGTGAGTCGATGGACGCATCGGCATCACGACAGTATTGGAGAGCCTGGATGCCGCCTCATTGATGGCGACTGCATGTTTTAACATGTGTAGGCTTGCATCAATGTTTATTTACAATTCTTGGGCGAATTTTATTTAATAGGTATTGAAAACGATGGTCATCCATTCTTAAATAATTGTAATAATATTTTGGTTCATTTATTCTTAATACACTCATAACCGACAATTAGAATATAAATTTTGACCCTTAAGCCAATTTTTACACCACTTTTGGGCTTCTTTGATTTTTTAAGTGACACACCAATTAAGGCAATTATCACTGGCAATGGTAAATCACTATTCATGTTTATATTTTATTCAAAACAGGGGTCAATGTAACAAACGTCTAGCGATATACTAAACAAAGCTGTGTTCAACCGTCGACTCAATGTTTTGCTTTGAGGCATGCATCAATAGTGCATGTCCTACATAATAGTGTGTGTCCTACAGCCAGTGATGCCTGTTTCATGATGCCAAGGAATCAATGCCGTGAATCGATGCATGCCTTTTGGAGGGTTTTAGCCAGTCAGAATGCTTTAGACTAGTGGTTCCCAATTTTTTTCGGTTCTCGACGCCCTTAATGTATCAGAATTTTTCCGCGGCGCCCCAAGTCAAAACTTTAGTTTCACTAACGCAGTTGGAGGAATATTGGAATGATTACGCGGCGTACAGTTTGGGAATCGCTGCTTTATACCAATGGTTCTGAAACTTTAGCCCGCAGATTTAAGTATAAAGTAATGTAATAGTGTTTTAACAAAAATAAATGCCTTCAAATAAATAGTAACTTATTGTTAATCTAATTTATTAATTACCGACTAAAAACAGCTGAAAATCTGTTCGTCAAAATATTTCTTTTATGAAAGGTTCCTCGAGAATTCATAGTAAACTGTAGTGTGTATTTAATTTTTATTCAATTTTTAGGTAAGCGAAGTTAGTGTTGAACAAAGAAATTGTCGATATGGTGAAGAAAATTATTTAAATGTTTATTCATACTACAGTTACAGTGCTTGCTCTGTTCAATGTAGAAAAGACGCCCAAATTAGACTGTGTAATTGCACACATCATCTTATGCCTAACACAGGTATTATACAACACAATATTTTAAGAACATAAGTCGGACACATAATGTATTTATTATTTGATGGTCGTAGGTAATAGTATCTTATGCTACGAGCATGGAATGATAGTCATTTCACGCAATTGCGAGTAGCGCATTTCATACGAGTGAGAAATGACTATTCCATGCAAGTTTCATACTATGATTTTACCACGAATATAATTTTATTACTTAATTAATTTTTATTCAGTTCCCTTTAAAAACTAACAATAATTTTACAGTTGCTTTCAAGCAATTTATTACGTTGCCTAACAACGGTCATGCACGTGTCATACGGAATGTAAATTCAGTTAAAATAAACATACTTGCATCAGATGATTAACTGACTGACCAAGACAAACTCTATTAAAAAATATATTAGAAAAAATCGACAACTTTAACTGTTTTATTTAATTTTAATCCGGTTTTCTTCAAATACTAACAATAATTTGACATGTTCTTTCAACCTATGCATTACGTTGCCTAGCAACGGTCGGCCGTTGCTGCTTGAACCTGTTATGTAATGAGCTCAACCTGTTACGTAATGAGCTCATTACGTAATAGGTCAGCGGTGTATAATAAAAAGGAGTGGTGAACGTGCTACATTTACTAATCACTGACACGCCTATAATGAACGTATATCTATATAGTCGTGGAAAAAATAATATTTTACATTATTTAATTTTAGCTACTTCAGATCTGTGTGATTTAAAAGGAATGGCCTGTCTAAATGATAACTATAATGAACTGGCTGTACTGAAGACTCGTTGGGCAAAGAGAACTGGCTTGATTTGTGATTGCATGCCAAGTTGTACAGAAACAGAAATGTTTTTGATTAAAGATGAAAAATTAGGGTAAAATATGCAAAATAATAAAGTCATCTATTATAAATGAATTAATTTATATTATGTTTTTAGTATTGACCAAGAGTATGCAATTGTAGAATTTACATTAGAACGGCTACCAAGTGAAAGATTTCAAAGAAATGTTGTCCGTGGAAAATTAGATCTAGTTGGTAAGTCTTAGACCAGTGGTTCTTAACTGGTGTTCCGCGGAACACTAGTCTTCCGTGAATTTCTTCCAAATATTCCTCTAAATTTTGACAGAGTCGCTTTGTATATATAACTAGCTGGCGTGCTCTTACTTCTTATAGATTTAACTATGTACATTTTTACAACAACGCAAATGATAAATGAAATATTTCAATTTCAAATAGAATAGAAAACGATCGTTTCACTATTCTAAACCTTTTATATATATATTTTGATGTTAAGTAAATAATTAGTGGGATATTTTGTTTATAGGTAGCCCTCTCCATAGCCCCCTTAATATATACCTTATTAAAAACTCCATTGGACACGGAAGAATCATTTCTTCATTCTTAACAACGTTTCGTATATGTATATAGTCTCTAATATTTATTTTGCTGTTGTAATAAATGATAAATGAGATATTTCAACTTTATAGGTTACACTTTCCTTAGCCCCCTAAACAATATTCTTGTTAAAACCTGCATAAACAGCATTACACGGAAAATACACAGAAAAAACACAACCCCTTCTAAGAAAGAAAAATTTGAGGTGCCTAATAGCCTATGTTCGAATCCTGGTTCTACTTTATCATTGTATCAAATTATATTAAGATGTGTCCAGTCGTTTTTTGCGTGAATCTCGGCCAAACAGACACAAACTGATTTTCTAGTGGATATTCTCTTATAATCACCTGAAACGTTTAGAAATGAAATATGAAAGTGAAAATATATATAAAAAAAACAGATATAGTCTCCATTTTATTAATATTGGAAATAAACAGATGTTACTAAATTCGATTATCCGCAATTTTTTGTTTGTATTCAAAAGTGCTCCGCGACATCAAAAAGGTTAATAACCATTGACTTAGACTACTGGTGCGCACGACCGGTTTTTGTCCAGGAAGCGTTTACGATTTTTTTAGCCGAATTAAATAGATTTTATACAATGAGTATCCGCGGCGACCGGTTGATTTGCCGCAGCGGCAAAAAACGGCACGGTCAAAAAAACGGTCGTGGTGCTACAGTCTTAGTAAAAACTGAAGTAAAAAACATTTTTCTTTTTCAGTGTCTATGGGAGGTACAGCGGCCTTATTTATGGGCGCAAGTTTGCTGAGTTTTGTGGAAATATTATATTACTTTATCCTTCGATTATTTGTGAACCTTTTTTCTAAACGAAATGAAAGAAAAGAGGTTATAAAATTAAATAATGAAAGTAAAGTGCAACCTTTGCCCTTTATTAATTAGAAGGTGTTCAGTTTTTAAGTATCTCTACTAATAGATGGCAGTAGTAGTATAGTTTCGAAAGTTTTAGTAAACATTTTTGACAGCTGTCAATGTCAAAACTGACATTTCTTAATAACTCTCAGCAAATCTATTTAATTTGAAAATAATTTGATATAATTTACTATTCGATATTTAAAATTAGGTCAAAACTTGCGCGTGCGTTAAGAGTGGGCGTGTAGTAGTAACAATGGCTTCTAGTAATTTCAAATCGTTTTTATACACTATAAAATATGTAAAATATTTGTAATAATCGCAAATAAACGTATTTAGACCAGTAATTAATAGTTATTAACAAATTTTTTGTATGATAAATACATAATTAAGTGCTAAAATGGATGGGTCAAGCGCAGAATTGATACAAGAGGTGTCAAAAAATCCTTTAGTCTGCCCTATTTGTCAAGATTATTTCAATGAGCCGTGTTTATTGCAATGTTATCACACGTTTTGTGGACGCTGCTTACGCGGCAGGGAACAGGATGGACGAATTGCCTGTCCACTTTGTGGGTAAGTACATTTTTACACCAAAATAACCTAAGACAATGCATTTATAAATTAGCCTGTTTTTCTACTATCCGTGCTCATTTAGTAGATTAGTCTGTTTTTAAAGATTTCTTGTAGAAAAATAGTATTTTTTTTAAATATTCCTTATTGCTACAACAATTTTTTTACTTAAACTTCTAAAAATCTGGTTGTTAATTACATTCTATTTTAGAGAGTTGCATGTTTTTAAAAAACTATTCAATTTCTAGTCATTCATTTTAATTTAAATCATTTGTTCATGATATATTTTTGCCCATACATATGAGTAAACGTGTTTTTATTTTAATTTGTTCATAAAGAGATTATTTTGATATAGATATATGGAGACTTATGTGATTATTTGTCGTGAATACATCGAGATAATCTCTTTCCGAATCGACTGTATCTAGATAGCATGTATTCTGTATCGATAGAGTACATACTAGCTGGATATTATATTTAAGTGTAAAAGCAAAGTTACATGGGAGCATTTTTTACAGCCGACCAATGCAGGAGGACAGGTATTAAAATATTTCATATTTTTCACCTTTTAAACCATACGTTTAGCTGATGTTCGGTGCTATCAGCCCGTAACACTGCACCCGTTTCATGGTATTATGCTCCCATGTGATGCTACCGTATATCAAAGGATATCATTCATATTTTCATATCATTGAGGTGGCCATACGTTCTGATATGACCGGGACAGTCTTAGTTTTGGATCATTTGTCATTCGTTCTGAAAGTCTCTTCTTGTTCTATTATATATTATGCAAGACGCTAATATCCATAGATGCTGTACGCCAAAATTTTTAATTAAACCCTTTACGATTGATACTATTTTAAAAATTGAAAGAATTTTTGTACCATCATATCTCAAAACCAAAAAGAAATAAAGACATACAGTTGAAATTTTTGAAATCCTAATTTTCTGAAAACCTTATGTTCCATTTTGAACCAAATTTGGAGCAAAAAAACATTTTGAATACATATTGCTAAAATAGGCAAAAAATCAATTTTCGTATGACCATACCACAAAAATTTAAAAAAATAGAGACTGGCGGTTGAAATTTTTGGAAACTTGAACTCTTATATGGCATTAAGTCGAATTTTGAAACAAGACCCGAACAATTTTTTTTTAATTTTTCCAAATTTTTTTTGAGATATTCGAAATATTCTATTTCAAAAACGGTGAAAGAGAGAAATGTGGTTTAAATTTTTGAAATCCTAGTACTTGTTTAGTCTAGTAAAAATTGGGTCCTTTTTTTTATTTTACATCAGCCTATTTCTGCAACGAGACTAATCGCCGATGCCAGGGGGTGAGCCCCTACAAATTGGATGGGGGTGAATGATTTTGAAAATGGGAACCAGCTACCTCACAATTCAGACTGTTTTTACCAGTCAGAACTGCATGATTTAACGAGCTGCTCCATTGGCAATTGGCAACCTTAATAACAGAACTTTTTTAATAAATATGAATCGTATAACAAAAAAAAAACGTTTAAAAATGGGCAAAAATTATGAGGAATTTGAGGCCATAAGGCTCTTACGAAATTATCAATTTTTGAGCAATTTTTTTGTCTCATTTATCTCAAAATATACAAACTTATGTATTTTGAGCGGTAGATCTCAAAAAAGAAATGTTATTTAAAAGAAAAACATGCTAGCTAGTGCTTACCATTTTTGAATAAACGCCAAAAACTAGTTGACCATAACTCAAAAACTATTTAAGAGTGATTTTTCTTTTACATAATCACAATAAACTATGATCAAAATTTGGTACAAATTAAAAATAAATATATTTTTTTAGTCAAATTGCATGCTATAAGCAAATTTGTTCTTAGCACTTAATCTGTTAAAAGAGTTTAATTACTTAAAAGATCCGAAGTCATCTTGTTTGCATTCCAAAAATGACAATGCGACGTATCTAATTCGTCAAAATATATTATAATTCGTAATACATCATCAGCAAATGTCTACGTAGAATATTACGTATATTCTAGCCCATTATGATTACTAAACAATACTGGGAGAGAGCAAACATCACGTCAATCGGAAATGAGATCAAACTGAGGAATTGGAGTCAGATTGGACATCCTCTAAGAAGAAGTCCCAAATCTATTAGCAGAATAGATATTCAAGAGTGGAATATTTAAGGAAGTCGCTTACGGGGCAGACCTGTCCATACCTAGCTTCGCATTATCCTCAAAGAAGCCAGTGAAAGCTGCAAATTCTGCAGAGAGCTATAACACCTTGCTCAAGATAAATTAAAATAGTGGAAATTTATTGAGGATCTATGCTTCAAGTAGTACCGACAGGACATATATAATAATAATATGTAATTGTAAGAATATCGTAATTCCAGTCTTGTGAATATGTACGTATGCCTTACTTCTGTGTTATTCAGCCTTACTTGATACACTTATTCCATCCCCTCATCTTCCAAAATCATGATTCTGTTAATGAATAATTCGTATTGCAAATCACATAGTTGAACGAATGAAATTCTTTAGCCGAGGTATGTTTGTAGTTTAAATCAATGATTATATTGATTCATATTTTACAATTAGTCTTGCTTTATTTTTAGTATCGTTTAATAAATATCAATCTTTTTCAGACAATTCACCCCGTTGAAAGATGGAAGTGTACTGCCACCGACTGATAATTTGATGCGTCAACTTCTCGAGATATCCAACAGTGAGAACCCACCCTGTGCCAACTGTGATAAGCGTGATCGCTCCAACATGCATTACTGCAATACATGCGGTGCTCTTTATATTCTATATTATTGTTGTTTCTTTCCTTTGACAACATTTTATTTTACTTAGGTTTGTTTTTATTATTTTTATTTTTTATTCGCTTACATTGTTTAAAAAAGGATCAAAAACTTATATTTACAAAAAAACATATTGTTACATGATGAGTATTTATTTCTTAGGCTATAGCTTTAACTGTGTAGAATGGTTTTGTCAATCGCCGATCTATGGCAAAAATCTCACCGGTCCGTGAACCCTTAAAAAATATGTAGCTAATTTTTTTTATATATAAAGGTAATCTACGATTTACAAGATATGTAATAATATATTATTCTAAAGAAATTTCAAGGATATTTTTAGTTTTTCATAGTATTTTTAATTCTTTTTGACTGTCTGTCAATATAATATCAACAAAAATATGGTAAATATATTAGTAAAAAATAAAAATCTCTGCCTGAAAAAGTGGAAAGGCCTTTTAATATATCAACTGATGATTCAGGCAAATTTTAGGTGGGTTAAGTGCCCTTTTTCAGTCTTTTCTTGGACGTAAAAAATTACTTTCCTTAAAGCAACGAGCAAACGAGCATGCATGGGCTTGGATTTTTGCCCATTTTTAGTTTTTGGATTCATAAAGACCTACGATCCACTTTCTCTCTATCTCTAAATGTCATTTCAATTGATATTGTTCCCGATTTAGGAAAATTATGGAATTTTAAAGTGGGATTTTTCTTTATCGACGATTTACATAGCGGCACACAACAAAATGAATTGTTTTTTGCTTCAGAAAAATAAAACACAAACAACAACAAAACATGTATTTCTCCATCAAACATAACAAAACAATGTCACTCTCGTATCTTCCGCAAATCGCCACCAGATTTCAGGGCGCTTAGGAAGTTTCCCCTAGTGTAAGACGCATGTACTTTTCTACTGTCAACTGTAGACTAATAACATTTCTCGTTAGATTTTAAGATTAATTTGTGATTAAACTCTTGACAGTGAGATAAATGTCGCAATATTAGTATGGACTGAGATGCAATGAAATTAATGGAACTTACCGAGCATTTGTTTAATTCTTATATTATTATTATCATGTTTCTCTGTGAAATATCGGGTACTTTTATTGAACATATATAGCTAAATTTATTGTTTGTTTCTAGGACAAGCATTATGTTCACACTGTCGAGAAAACACACATAGAGCAAAGATGTTTGCTAGCCATGAAATAATGCATATGTCGAAATGCATAAGAGAACCTCGGAGGGTATGTATAATTTTAAATAAAATAACTTGATTTACGTAAAAAAACTAATGCGTGTACAGATTTTATGAACTGTGGATTTAGTTCTATTAGTTTCCTCTTTACTTTTCTAGAATTTTATACTTGCCTCCCACGTTGATACTAGTTTTCTCTGTTCATTTCTTTTTTCTATTTCCTTCCTACATCCATTTGGTAACTGTTTCTCTGGGTATCTAATTATATTTTCTTCATATCTTATTACAGCTATTGCTGTTTCTATTTTGATATTTTTTACTTTTTTCTACTTAGATATTAACAAAATACACTTTATCACAAAAGCATATAAGTGGATAGATATTACTTTTGGTACAAAACATATCGGATACCAAATTTTCCCAGCATTACACTAGCGTAGCAGATAAAAAACCGTTTCTAGTTACATTACGTAAATCAACGTTTACTTTTGTACGTTATCCTGAGATTTGTCATAGTATATTTATAGTCTTAACACAAAAATTATATTACAGTGCCCCCAACACGGAGAACAGTTCATAATGTATTCCCCCGTCCAGCACGCGATGTTATGCGTAAACTGCTTTCGAGATACTCCTTCAGAAATACGAGCACAGTGTATTGATATGGATACAGCTCACATTCAAGCTAGTAAGAGATTAGAAAGAGGTCAAGCTGCTATCTTAGACCTTCAAAGTAGTGTGCGAGATGGACTGATTGCTCTGAAAGGATTGCTAGATGAGTTAAGGAGAAATATGGAGAGTGAGAAGCATACAATTAACACCTTCTGTCAAGGGATGCAAGAAGCAATGGCAAAGACACATGCAGCGATGATAATGGAGGTTCAAAGACAATTTGAAAGCAAAGAAAGAACATTCAGGTAGCTACAACATATTTACATATTATAATACAGTCCCTGGCCATATTGTTAGACGTAACTTAACAGTCTGTTATAGCAATGAACCGTATTATAAAACTGGTGCTATGAATTATGAAAAATTAAGGTGCGCCTAACAATGTGGCCAGAGATTTTCTATAATTTTAGGTACATTTGTCATATTTAAATTTTAACCTTCATAATACTATTTGGTTTATCAATAAAGGAATGCATAAGTTAAAATTTAAGAACCAAATTAATGTTTTTAAATATTAAATTGTGTTTTAAAGGTTTAAGTATTAAATAATGACACTGAAACTTTCCTTCAATATTATATTTATAATACCAGATGCATATTTTGACTTGGTATGCAAGCTTCAACAGTAGCTAGTATTATAAATACAATATTGAAGGAAAATTTCAATGTCGTCATTTAATATTTATGTTTTTGATGGAATTCTGTTCATGTATGGAACAATTCTGGTTCAATTGTAGTTTGTTTTGTTCGATAGATACAGACTCTCTTGTTGTCTCCACTGAAATTAAATTATTTTACTTCTGCATTCCTCAAAGTAAGCTATTATAAGCATGTGTTATAAAGTTTTTCTTCTTGCTTGTCAAACTATTGAGTAATAGTTTTAGATTTTTCAAATTGCGTGATTATATACAATAAATGGGGGGTCTGTATTAAAATATATATTGAATATGTCTAATTTTTAATATTTTGTTTTTGAATACTTGTATTTTAATAGGCTTGATTAAAATAAGTATTAGGCATCTTAGAACAAAGAAAAGTCGTAAATAGCAATTGCCAAATATACCTTTTCTTCGCGATACGAATTTTCAAATTACGAAAAAGGGTTGTGTCTTAAATCAGTCTATATTTTTCCCCAGTTGCAATAAGTTGATACATTTTAATGGCATTCTGGTATTTGTTGTAAGATGTTCTAAAGCTTCATCAGGTTACCCTTGATGCGTGTAGTTTTAAAAATGTTTTAAACTATGTTTTTCTTTATGTAGGGCGCAGCTTGTGGCCCTTGGGACTGTTATGCCTGTATTACAACTCCACCTAGTGTTGTGCGCAACCTTCACCAGTTCTGCTAATAAATACCAGTTTCTAGAACTCTGCCCCGCGTTGCTAGAACGATTAGCTTCAGTAGGACAGCTTTCTCAGCCTGCTAGGTAATTTAGAGTTTATTAAAGTGACCATTTGTACAACCATTATTAAGATTAGTTTATAAGTATAAGCCATTTAAACTTAACAAGACAATAAAATACATAATTCATGATTTTTTGTGGAATTACAAATGGTCTCTTATTTTTTACAGTGAAACAGTTACATGATTTTAGTTTTTGATAATTTCTTTAATCGATCATTCATTTCTTTACGTTTTCACAGACCTTTGCAGTCCGCAGTAATACGAACAAATTACAAAAATGAATTTGCTCAAAGTTTGGAACCGTGGGTTGGCAAAACAGTACATCAAAATGAGCCTTCAGGTAAGATTTTTTTATATTTCTTTCAAATTAAAATATTTTAACACTAACATTTATTTTTTTAGGTGGTTCAAGAGTGTATGAAACTGCTGAACAAACAAAAAAGCAACAAAATCCTTCGAAGACAAAATTTCTAGATGGTGAGGGTCCGTTCGCAACGCACTGCCGCTCTTTTGAAACTACACTTCGCGAACTGTCCCAACAACTGTGCGGTGTTAAGGATCGTGTCGGGGAGCTACATAGAGATATCACAGCTCTACGGAAAGCCCAGGTATTTTATTCCATTGATAGTGTATTTTTTATTTTTTTTATTTTTTTATATATCTGAATTGTTGTATCCGAGAATGGTTATGTTCTCGGCGTGAATAAGCGAGGATCCACATAGACTTGCTAAATGCCCTGCTCGTTCCGATATATTCATTAGCTAGCGGGTTAGTGGTGTCATTGAGTGGTCATATTTTATTAAATATGGTGTTATTTTTGAGTTTAATGTTTGCTTCCTTGGCAGACAGTAAGTAATAGGTAAACCTTTTTAAGATTGCAACGATAAGGTGCCAAATCGAATCTAATCTAATAAACAACAACAACTTTTTGACGTATTGTAATCTGACATCTAGAAGGCATTTAATCATATTTTTATGTCTTGATTTGTGTATATTCATATTTTATGTTCACTAATATTAAAGAATGTCTTTTCAATGTCTGATAGATTAGTTCAACACAGTACCGCTAGAATAGAGATTCTGTTGAAAAGAGAGCTTTTGTCCATTTGCTTATCTAGTATTTGATGTATTGTTGAACACAGCAGCCATCTGCTGTTTTGGTGGATCTTGGGCCAATTTTGTGGACCGGTCTTGCTGGGTGTCTGCTCCTTTACGTAACGGCAACGCTTTAGATATTTTCACTAGGTAGGGACTGGCTGGGCGTTCGCTCGTATGATTTAATCGTTACCTGTAGATCGCCCGGAGATCGTTGCCTACGGAGCACAGGGACCAGTGTTCGAATCCACCCACCTCCTTTTTATCTTCCGATATTGGGTAGTCAGCTCTGGGGTAGAGGTATTAATAGTAGTAGTATTAAGTATTTAATACTTAAAATGAGTACCTGTTTTTACAGGGATAATAGAACCGGTCGAAACGTCACACTGATCACGTGGCTTTCATATTTATGACCGGCGGTCTAACAGAGAACTTACCTTCTCCGCCCCTATGCGCCTATTTAGGCGTGTGGGAACCTACTGTTATTATATTCCACAAGATAGGGACCAGAGCGAGCCCCAAATAGGTTGCGTGTTGTCTACCAGCCGACAAGAGCGTGCGAGAATGTGACGGCAGGACGTGATGGTCCGTACTGACGGATTTATCTCACTTCCAGATCTCCTGACGCCCTAAATCAAAATCTTATTCGTCTGTCTGAACCGCACGATCTTCTCCACTGGACGCTAGTTGCGTGCACTAGAGGATCACGATCGTGAGGCTTTAACCCAATAAAAAAATTATAATCTACATTTTAAAATTTAATATTGTATTTGTATAGTACAAAAGACTGTCTGGATTATCTTAGCTTTGTCCAATGTCTGGTCTATATTACTATACTCTTCAAATAATCACAACAATTTGTTTAGTATTATTATTTTGTAACAATAAAACGTGTTCTCAGCATTTCGTTCTAGTTCTTGAAAAAAAAAAAAAAAAACAACAAAATATAGTTCCTGTTTGGTTTCCGTTCTTAAAAAAATCGCTTAGTATCATTTTCGTTCTGGTTCAGTGTTCTGTTTCGTGGAATTATGGAAAATATTGAAATGTTTTATTGTTTAGTCACAATATACATATTTGAAGTGGTGTTCTGATTCGTGAAATTTTCCATTTCGAACCTGTCTGGAAGCATCCAGCATTCACTAGAAACATCACTCAACTAGCTTTCACTCCTTATAGGATCGTGTTTTTATCAATATTAAATGATAATTATGTTAATTGTTGCAGGTTCCCCCTTTAACTATCAGATATGAATGCGTAACAAGAGATTGCCAGCTCCTAGATGAAAGTTTAGACAGGCAGCAACAAGAACTGGAAAGATTAGCTGCAATATTCAACGCATCTTGGGAGGAACAACTATGGAGATTACGGGTTGAGCAAGAAGTCTTTAACTGCCAACGAGCTGATGTTATAACACTTCGAAATGAGCTCAAACATCTGAGTACTGTAGCATTACAACTTGAGCCGTACATCAAGAGTCTAAATCAAGCCGGAGATGATCAGACTCAGGCTCATCTACAAAGTTTACTTGAGCATATTGGGCTTCTTCAATCAAATGAAGGTACGTAATTTATTAAAGATGTTCTACTGCCGGGTTTACATGTATTTAGTAGCTAAATCAAAGGGATAAACCAAAACACTTTATATGTTTAATGTTCTCTATACACTGTTTAATAATATATATTAGTACTCTATAAACTCCGTGTCGTTGTGAACGTGATATAATCAATTCAAGATTACAAACATGTATTTTGCATTTATGTAAAGAAGTAGGTGATTTACTAATAACCTGGTTAGTAATTGGCGCGTTTCTGAAAACAATATTGGAGATACGTCATTTAATCAAGTATATAGAAGTGCTTTCAATTTACTTGACTAAACATACTACTTAATCAAGTATGGTATGTTTCAAGATCTACAGAATTAGTTCACTAATACTAGAATATAAATTCAACGGGTGGTACACTAGAGGACTTCTTAGTATAAAAACCAAATACTGTCCGTATTTACGTAGATTACATAGTGTTTACTATTTTCTTTTATAGTTTTATTGTTACTAAAGTTGGTATTTTGTTGGTGTTCTGTTGTTACTGTTAATTTATTGTTATTGTTAATGTGTTTTTGTTATTTTTCGCTTTTGTTGTTTGTTTTCTTTAATATTTTGTTACAAAATTTGCACCTGCACCAAAATGGCATCAAGTTGCTGTGTTCGTTTGTGCAAATCTTTCCGAAAATGAAACCCAGTACTCAGTTTTTATAAATTCCCTGCCAATATGGAAAAAATAAAGTTAAAAACGGAATTAGATAATCAAGAAATTGTTAGTAGACGCAAGGTTTGTGTAATTGACTGAAAATTAATAAAGAACCTAGTCAATTTATGAAAGCACGTTCTCTTCATTTTGTAGAAAACAATTTTTTCGAGTAATATTTGCAACTTAACGACAAATTTTAAATAATCAAGTAATGAACAACGTAGGGCGGGACATAAAATATTTGCAGTTTTTATGGTTTTTTTTTCTGTGATGTCATTCATATTTATTGATGGCAGTATACTAACTTAGTACTTAATCCTTCATTATAGTTATTAACGGTTCAATTATATAACGAGTATAATTACAAACAAACTACTTAACAAAAATTTAATGCTACACGTTTATAGGTAAATAAAAATTATGTGGACTGTCGAAGTTCAGGATTAATCATCTTGCGCTATGATCTTAAATTAAAATCCTAAAATGGCATACACTAATTTAACTTAACTTAAATTATACATTTAAGTTAGTATCACTGTTGTTGTAATTGTGTACATTATACTTCGTTAAGAATTTGCCCGAAGGTGTAAAACTTTATTTTGTTAAATAGTAATCGCTAGTACAATATCTACTGAAGTAATCGGTGCAGGTAGAAAGCAGTCCAATAGATTGTGAAACACACTATACTTGATCAAGTATATACTTAATAAAGTGCTAAACTGGATAGTCTACATGAAGTAAATTTTTTAGTTATTTGATTTAGCTACTAAATAAATGTAAATCCGGCATAATTTCTTTAAATCAAGCAGTGGCGGCTCGCGGACGTTGTAAGTGGTGGGGCGCCAAACAATCATCACAGTAACTATGACAAAACAGGACTTGCGGTGGAGGGGGCTAGAAGTTTTGGGGCCTAAGTTATAAAAATTTATGTATATTTGAGTAGCGCAGCATGATATTCATGAGAGAAACGAAATTTGAAGCTACGCTGTTGCAAACAAAATTACTTTTTATAAATTAAATCTATTTAAAATCGTTATTATGATATAAAAATTACCTTCTTTACGTAATTTTGTCAATAAATCTTTTTCGACAAAATTCCCAGTGCAAATAACCGTTCCAAAAATATGCACTGTCTGGCTAACTTAAGCTGGCTGGTTGCGCAGTAGCGAAAAAATAGAATGGTACGTAGTTACTATTCGTGTAGCAGTCGGTACAGTGCGGTACAGTTACACAAAAATAATTTTTTAGAGCAATTTAGGAAGTGCTCGTACATTAAAAAGTCAATTTTTTTTTTTCGACTGTACTGGAGTAGCACAACTTACGTCTCACTCATTCATAATTCTGTCGAACCCTGAGCAGTATAGTGTCCCACCGGCCAGCTTAAGATAGCCCGACAGTAGTGAGGTTTACCCTCACTTTCCTCACCTGACGAGCCGCCACTGCAAGAAATTCTTTCTTGTCCTATTTATGATTAGATTAGCTAGATATTTTATTATTTAAGGTAAACTACCACGTTCACGCAGTAGAATTTTGGGTCAACTTATAGAAAAAGTCCGTCCAAGCACTGAATCAAGAGAACGAAGTAAATCAGTCGGTCAACCAGAACCAGTAAAACAATCGCACAAAACAAAAAAACAACAATATACTCAACAACAACAACAATTAGAAAATCACATAAAAGAAAAAATACATGATATTATGTGTCGTAGACAATCAAAAATTGAAACGCACACAGAAGTTGAGGATCGTAAACTTTCGAAATCTGATTTGGAGCAAATAGCAAAACTTGGTAGTAAACCTAATCTACGTCACCATAAAAAAATGGGAAAGAGTTGTGATAAAATTAATGCGTGTTCTAAATTGGAAATTGATAAGAAGAAATGTGCAAGTGAATCTGAATATCAAAGAATTTCTGAAGCGACAAGTCAAAGTGTTAAAGCATTAGTTCATAAAGAAAGTCGTTCTTCACCTAGTTCTCCTAAGTGTAAGAATAAACGTAAACCTAAAGTATATCCTTATTCTGATGGTGAGGATAACGTTTTTTATAATAGACATGATTCTGCAGACTCTTTAAGCACTATGAGTGTCAACTCTCGACGTTCTAGTCTTGAGTGTCCGGACAAAACCCTCGTAGTAGTTATAGGTATGTATTTTACTATCGAAAATAAACGTACTTTTTTGTTATAGTTTCATATCTTACTATTTTATTATAATTGGTCCGCCTAATCAATGCACTCTTCGTCATATTACGTCATAATTTCTATTACAGAATAGCTAAATAGTCTTTTTATTTTTGCATTTTAACAATAGAGTATAGTATATTTCATTTTATAATACGTTACTATAGTCCGTTCAAACGTTAGAATGCAGTATTGCTCTTATGGGAAATGAGAGCGGTGTGGCCAAATGTTGTAAAAGTGTCAAATATGTCCATGAACCCAAAATATTATGCGTAATTTTATATTGTTTTGTTGATAATTAATTGAAATTAAATGGTTAAAGTATCAGGTAATGAATAACCGTTTGTACCACGTTTTCAACGATCAGCGCGTTTTACAATTGGCAACCTCGCCAAGAAAGAAAAGGATAGTGTTATTGGGCTAACCCATTAAATAGTATAAAAAAAAACTATTCCATTTGCCCTGTACTGCATTCTAACCTTTGAACTGACTATAGTGATCTGGTAATTTTTGTGTTGTAAATGGACTTTTATGGAACCATGTATATTTGGTTTTTTAAATTTTGGTTTATTATTATATTAAGGTTATATTAATTTAAAAATTACAAATGTCAGATTGTCATTCATATCAATTAACTGCCAAATATATTGAAAGGTGCTATTTAAGATTTACCACCCTAAGATGATATGGTTGAGGACACAACCGCTAGGGTTTACGTGAATACGTCCGCGAGGTCTTCTTTCTGTATTGTACTGCGCTCCATTTATACTAGTTATACAGTTGCCCATGTTAGAAGCGCTCATCGCTTAAGTCGACACCAGCCACGTGAAACGTTTTGACCTTGTGCCTTATGAATTTATTAGATTCTCTACCTGATTACTCCTGATTTATAAATCGTAGGTATATAGGTCAGAGGATTTGTTTTTTTCGTTTGGTAAATGCTGTTGCTATCGTAATTTTACTTCGTACATTTTTAGGGGTTACAACGATATTCAACAGCAACTTAAACGTTACAATTTTCGTCGAAAATGAAAACATAAAAATACTTATTGTCAGCAATCTATTGATCTGGGATTTATATGGTCGGGAATTATTTTGTAGCAATATTAAATCGTAAAAGCCTTTCTTACATATTTTTGATATATCTTTTACAGTTTAGCCACCTTAACAAGTTTAATGTACCGTACGCAAGATTTTTCCGATTTATTTCAAAATATTTCTTAATTGCTCAGAACCATAATGGCATACCGTTACATAGAACATAAAGTTTCCAGACAAGTCCAATACCATGACGAAATCCGTATTATAATCAGTTTAGCTTATCTTGTGTTTTAAATTTCCCTTATAACTACAATATGACCTAGAAAAAAATACGTCTATATAGACATAAGATTGATTTATTTTCAAATTAGGTTGGCAATATCACTCTCCAGTAACTTGACATTTGACGTCCGAGTTTGAGGTTATATTCAAAATAAACATATATTTGTAAAAAGATATATATATATTTGTATTGTAATTATTGAAAAATGTACATTATAATTTTAAAAAAAGAGAGTAAATACTCAAAAACAGTACACATACAGAATTGCCAACTTAACATATTTAAAAATAAAATTCATGGCCAATTAGACGTCTTTTTTTCGAACATATTGTACTTAGAGATTATTGTTTTGAGATAATTGAAGTTTTACAATTTTTATATTATAGTTCTGACGTTTATAATGACACGACTGCATGTTTTGGCGGCCTGACCATAGTATATACAGTAGTTTCACTTATTGTCGACTCTTTTGAAGTTGAGGGGGCAAATATTCGTGACCTTGGCTTGGCTAGGAAGGTTAAAACGATATAGACTATTTATGCATATGGATACGGACGAAGTTTAATGGTTGAACGTGGTTGACTTAGCAAAAAAGTTTGTAAAAATTTAATTGGGTGGACTCAAAAATGAATTTTGAAAACGCTTCATATTATTATTTTATGTAATAATAAAACTATTGCAAGTAGTACAATAATGAAGTAGGAATAGTATATTGTACAACTAGTGCGGAATATGTATTCTGCGTGTGTTGCTCACTATGATTTTCCTCCGATTACCATTTTTCAATAAATAAATAATCAAAAAAATACAATATAAATATGGTTAACAGCCAATAATGCGCGCGCAGCCTGTACTGGAATGAATATTCTCGGAAACTGCACATGCGCATTGCTGCGAATTTATTCTTTCCCGCACAACGCACATGCGCATTGAGGCGTATTTATCATTCCCGTATCGCCTGCGCGCACATGAGGGTAACATACGAAATTAAGCTGATTTCCTGTCCAACTAACAGTATCGAAATGAGACAGTTCCATAGTAGTCGCAGGAAAAATTATTTAACGGAAGCAAATTTTTCTTTTTTTTTTTAAATTATCAATTAAGTAAGTAAATTTATGTATCATAAAAAACTGTTCTTGGTTAAGATTAAGAAACGGGATAATTAAATGAAGTTGAATATACATTTCATTATATTTTATAAATTTGACAGTAAATAAATTTAATTTTTTTGTTTATATGAGTTTAAAAAATTTCTGTTCTCTCTTATTGAAGAGTAAAAAAAAATTAATGTTAAATAAAACTTAATCAAAAAAATTATGTGGTGAATTTTGACATTTCCACACCTTCCACGTATAACGAGGAACATAGTTGGCATAGACTTTTTCCTACATTTTTTCTTGGGCAGTACAGCGGAAAATTATGTAAAAATATTTTGTCTAAATTATCTACAAATTTTAAAAAATGTCTGGGTTTATTAATTTTATAAAAAATTCTTATTTTGTAGTCACAATTTTAGTAAATATATACATTCGACTGATTTCATTATTGTGCACTCAGCAATATATTTTTACAAATATTACAGCTGTGAAGAAGATATGGCTGCTGGTTGTTAAAAGTTTTGAAATTTACTACTTCGTACCGACTCGTATAGTTTCGGAAAAGTTCACATACTAGCCACGCTCACGCATGCGTATGAAAATTCCAGTACAAAAAACTTCCTGAGTGAAATTACTGTATATACTGTGGCCTGAATATACACTGATAAATATCACTTAATAATATTTCTAAATATGTTTATTTTTTTAGGGGCGCGAAAAAAACCTTTAACCCTAGCTCAAAAACAACGTTCGTGGGAGACTTTTCCCCCAAAACGAAGACACCATATTTGTAAAGCACAAACCCCACCAGCCTCTACCCCTCTGAGGAAAACCGATAGTTTTGAAGGTCACGAAGAAGCAGTGAAGACATTAGTTGCAGCTGTACAGGAAACAAGAAGAAAGCCAAAGAGCTCTAATTAATCTTTGTGTTGCGTTACTTGTTTAAGAAGACCAGACTAATTGGTAATTTATTATTTAAGTTAAAGGGTACGAAATAAATATTAGTCGTATTTGGTAGTTACAACAATTTACAACATAGTTTAGTGGAATTGAACCATGGTTTCTTCTTTTTATAACGTTTACTGTGACTACCACATATAGCTAGACTTTTTTTGAGTTTTTAAAAATTTGTTTTATTTTATATTATTTTCTTTTTTGTTTATATACATTGTTTAAATTTGTTTTTACACTGCTTAACATGATACTGAAATAATTTATGCTTTTAAGAAATAAAAAAAAAAAAGTCGTGATCGTCGGTGTCTTTCTGGGCTAATATACAATTCCCAGAAAGATTGTATGATTGTCATTTAGGCATGTAATATACTACACAGAAAGTTGGCACTGCAAGGTCATATATAAATCGTATAAATCAATCGCATAGTTTTTTGACAGCTACCATAGGCGGCGCTATAGGGAAATATGAGGCGGCTATGACGACATATTATTATGCTAGACGCGTAAATATTATAAACAAGTTTTAGTTCTTCCAAATAATAATTGTCAATCTACAGAATATTAAATACAAACTTATAAAAATCACAATAAATATGGGGGAAAATACCTGCCACCATACAGTTTTTCTTGGATATCCTAGATATAAATTAATCACTTATTTCAGAAACCCAATACGATTACCATAATACGATTCATTACAATAGGCGTTTACGTTTATTCAGTCCACAATATTGCTCAGATTGATCTGGTGACGTCACGAGGTTAGTTGGATTGCTCAAATTTTGTTAACATTTTCGTAAGCAATATAAGTCTGAAGTTAAGTAGTGCCGCCTGACGGTGGCGCAACTGTCAAATTTCTGTCGTTGATTACAACTACTACCGCATTTTGTTTTATAAATATGATTTTATTACCAATAATTGAATGCTATCGTAAATGGTTTCGTCTATTTTGTTAAGTTATGTTTACATACCTCTCCAATTGGCTGTATGATTCAATTTACCGGCGCTAACCCACACCATCATCAACCGTTAATCCAAGCAATCCTGCTAGATTAACATATTTAGAAATGCTCGGAGCGCTCTGGCTAATCAATCGGATTTACTAAGAATAAGCTAATATGTACGCTCCGACTGACCTTACAAACGAATCGGGAGCACTTGGATCACTCGGATCAATCTGACTGATTAAACGTAAACGCCTAGCGTTGCTAGTTGTTGTAATGTTCGTAGTTCATAAGGTTAACTCACTCTATGCTCGTAACTCTTGGTCGATCGATATGTCAATGTCAATCAATTGTTATGGAAGATCTAGACAACGTTGTAGCTTGTCTTCAACACGAAAATTAAAAATTTCTTAGTTAAACCAGAATTTAACACGACTACTACTTGGGAATTTAGAACTATTGCACTGGTTGCATTTTATTATTATATAGTCATTTTGATTTTAACGTAAACACGTCCATTAGATCAATGTATTCTCTAATGAGTAGTTACGGTATACACTCTAGGTTTACTTTAAAAACAGGTTAAGTTTTTACAAGAGAACAGTGGCACTTTAAGTACTTGGAGGGCCCCAAGCGCTGTCTAATTTTGAGGCTCCCCTTCTTCTAAATACTTTCTTTGCGATCTTCCATGTTTTATTTTTGTGACCTCTGAAATTCTGAAGCTCCAGTCGCGCTTAGTGAGCATGTGTCCACCACTGCAAAAACAGTTATTTTTTTTTTTTAGATTTTTAGA
Organism: Liopterus haemorrhoidalis; assembly: GCA_963971575.1. NCBI lineage: Eukaryota > Metazoa > Arthropoda > Insecta > Coleoptera > Dytiscidae > Liopterus > Liopterus haemorrhoidalis. The sequence continues at coordinate 7,863,979 of OZ020614.1, forward strand.
TTTTTTCAAAACTATGTTTTCAAAATTGTCTGCTTTCTTCAATAAGCGTTTCAAATATATATTATTAGTCGCAACTTAAGAAACTAATAAAACATAGATTATTTACCATTATATTTGGTTCGAGGACAAGTGGAGGACATACAGATCAAATATTGAATGCTGGAGGCTCTTCTCTTGCTAACTGCATATCACATTCCAACTGCCTGTTCGTCTGACGAAACCAGATAGATTCATTATAATGTTAAGCAGTGTATTTAAATAATTAAATTATTTAAACTAGTGATGAGCAATGTTTTACGTGGGCCAAATATGACAAGAACTACTCTCCCCGAGACATACTTAACCATATTCTATAAAATATTCGGTGTGGAATATTTTGTATTATTCTGTCATCAAGTGCTTCATTATACGTCTATTTTTGTTCTATGATGCTTATCTTTTGTGATTGAATGAAAGAATTTCTTAATCTTGATGATCGGGGTGTATCACACAGCCTTGGCCTCAATCGTGATTGCTCATCACTGATTCACACTATAAGCTTTCTTGTTCAAAAGATTACACATTCCATTATAAAGTTTTTATTTTTTTTTGCTTGAACGAGAAAACATGTCTTTGAGTGAAAGTTGAAATAAATTTATTTTCTGTCTTATAAAATCTATGATATATTAGTAAATCTCTTTGATGCAGTGACAGTAAAACGTAATAGTTACATGATGTCATTTAATTCCTTAATAAAATAACTTAAATGCAGTCATCTTTATTATTATTTTTTGTAATATACAATATTACTATTTTTAAAGGACCGATTACATTGAGAGAGTTTAGCTAAGTAAGAGAGTGAGCGAATCGGCGAGTTTCGGTTACGCACAGCTAGTTAACTCGCTTATTCGCCCAGTAGATGTTCCGCAGCAGGTTATATTTTTATGTTTGAATCGCGTAATTTTTCAATTGTTGCGTCTTTATTTTTATTATTCTTATTTCAAATGAAGTGAAATCATATATTTAATACTTCTATATTGTTCATCATAGACAAGAACACTTCTTCGCCAAACGGAGATAAATTCCTTTGATACGTAATGCTATTCAGAAGTATTGAATTTATGAGTGAAACAGTAACAATATTGTTGATTTTTTTCATATTTTTTTCTCGTCTTTCTACCTCTCAAACTACCTTGCAGACTCTTACCCACAGTTATCTAATTTTTCTCTTTTGCCTTTCTCCAATTTATGACATGATAAAAGGGCAACAACAACAATTCTCGCTCGAACTACTTCTCAAGACGTTTCGGCGACTATTAAACACCCAGAGGGTGAATTATCTTACCACTCGTTCCACAGCAATGAATAAAATAGCCCGATCTTCAACTTTACTCGCTAGGGCAAAGTGAGCAGCGAGTTTATTATCCAGCGTTATTACATTGAGTGAGTTTGTAGCAACGAGTAAATTTTCCAGGGACTAGCTTACTCGCTCAATGTAATCGAGTCTTAAGGTGTGCTATATTTCTTTTGCACCACGTTGAACAATACCTTTACATTTTTGTCCTCCAAATTTATATTACTTTTCTTGAATGTATGACGTTTATTTTGTAAACAATATTGATTAGCTCACCAATATAATTTTGTAAATTACGAGTTTTTTTCATATACCCGTTGATCGCGAAATTTCGCTTATCGCGATAGTGCCTGGAACGCAACTCCCACGACCAACGGGAGTTGCCTGTAGTAGATATTTTACTCTATGGGTAGGCGCATAGTGAAAGCAGGTTGCTGGTTGCTTGTTATTGACGCTGGTTCGTGCTGGCAGCCAACTCTGGGGAACCAGCACCAGCCTCTACTATGCGCGATATAATTGATAACACATAGGATATTCCAGCTCGCAGGCTGACCTTCGCCAGCGCTAGTAGCCGGCTACCAGCAACCAACTATACGCCTACCCTAACTCTGATGCCCACTAAATATCTGATACATTTCCGTTTTGATTATATCACTCGCAGAATTTTTTATATTTGTTTTTCTTTTAAATTATATTATGCATACCGTTAACATTTGATAAATTAAATAATGAGTTGTTATGTTGTAATGTGATAGGCACAGTATTACAAGAACTATCAAAGTTCTTTAAGCAAGTAGACATTTCACTTCCATGATATTATAAACTTATCACAACTTTTAGTGACTGTTGTCTTTTGCTGTTTCTGTACCAATGAGTTATAAAAAACTTTATTTATGTCTTCTATTTAACTTCCAATTTGTTGTTATTGAATTAGTTTAATAATTTTTAATATAATCTGACTTTGACATGGTCTTATTATGTAAGTAACGTGTTTAGAAACTTATAATCGTTCCAACAATTATCCAAAGTAGAAAACAAACGGATTTTATGTATATACAACCCTGTAAGTGTTCCGAAATGGATGTGATCTATACGAATTATGAATGTATTTATCCACAATAGATAACAGTTTTGTTTTAGTGTGAACACGGATTAATTCAAAAATTCTTAAATTTTTTTAAGAATATATTTTTACTAAATTGAATTAGTCCGAGTTCTGTTTACGTGTCAAAATCGTAATTCTTTTTCTATGCCAAAAAATGCCTCAACATAATAGTTTTTTATTTAGAAATTAAAAAGACAGAAGCAAGAAATAATTTTTATAAAAACTTAAAAATAAGTACTAAAAACAGGGTTATACCGTAATAACCCGTAGCCCAAATCTAACCCGGTTTTCAAAATGAGTTAAACTTATTTAAGTAATTACATGTTTCCGCATCGTTGTTGTATAGCGAATTTCATTGTAAATCGAATCATAAATACATTTATAACACTCTTTCCTTTCATATGAACGGAAGAGGTGTTTAGGGTTGATTTAGAAGAGTATTACAAGCACCTTAATTTTATTTTTAACACATTTTGACTATTGTAACACTTTTCTTATGATCGACCCCCGATCACGTATTTGAAAATTTTATATCAGGGTGTATAAAAGCAATATTAATAATATGGTATACGATTAAAATAATACTTGCTTCTATCTTTTTATTGTAGTTTAAATTTTTTTAAAATAATTTCTTTAAAAAATGTCTCGAGTAAGACTTCAAAATTTATCCCATTTATGTTTTTATCTTCTCAGGGTCATTTTTATTTTAGATGGTTAAAAGGGTAATGTCAGATCTGTTTTCTTTTCTGGATGCTTAATACTGCCAAAAATTATAAGGCGCCTTTAGAAAAAAATATCTTTAAAAAGTTTATTTAATATTTTGGTTAGTTAAAAAAATGGGACGTTTCTTGTAGATCAAAACGAAAAATGGAATTTTTGAGGAATAAAACGTGTCGATTTTCTAACTGTTTGTTAAAGATATATTGTGTTGCTATGGTTACATATGTAAATTGAATGTGATTGCTTAAGTGTTATAAAAAGCTTACATACCGTAAAATTAGAGAATCGACACTATCTTTTATCTTTGTATTAAAAAACGAAAATATATATTTTACTACGTTGATAGAGTTTTTACTAGATCTGTTCATCTACAATATTTTGTAGTCCTCAAAAATATAGTTAAATATATAAAATGCGAAACGGCCCCAAAACATAGTAAAATTTATGTAATCAAAAAAATTATATCAAAATATTTAATGGTATTTGGAATGTGCAATGCCATTAACTGGATCATACACACATTTTTCGCAATTTTAGACTGAAATATTTTGATGAATAAAAATTATTTTGCCTAAATTCGAGGCAAATATTGATTTTAACTCGTAAAGTATTAATTTTTACGGACGTCCTGATAATTCGCAAGATGAATTCACAGGTACGCTTTTGGAGTGGTATATAAAATTATTATTTAAATTTAATACAAAATAAACCACATTAGTGTGAACATAGTAAAATAATTCGATTCCGAATTCTTATTAATCAAGATGTATTTAACTGGTAGCATTAGGTTGCGCATGGGTGTATTGAAAAAAAAAAAATGAAGGTTCAACTCTAATTGAGTCGTCAGGTTGGAGCTTAGGACTACGACTTGCAGATCGGAGAGATAAAATGGGTTACTCGAGTATGGTTCGCGCGACGCTATGCCGCCGCTTTGACTCAGTTTCTCGGCAACCGTGAACGCAAAACAACTGTGCGTGTTGAGAGCTTTAAAACGATACTACGCACAGTTCTTTTGCACTCACGGTTGTCCAGATATACCGCTTATTGTCGGAAGTGAACCGGTTCACAAGAAAATAACTTCTAAAATGTTCAGTTCAAACCATTTCGAACTGTTCTTTGTATATTTGAATAGATCTCGTCGAGAACTTTAAAACGATACCATGCACAGTCGTTTTGCGCTCACGGTTCAGGAGTTAAACTGAGTCAAATGCAACAGCACACCCAGAAATATTGCATCATTTCCCTCGCGCACGAGGATTTAGTGAAGCATCGCACGTACGTATTACAAAATTCGCGAATTGGACTCCATGCTGTTTACGAATATGCTAACACGATTACTGTGCGACACGTAGTTTTAACGATAATACGATTTCAATTGGGACCTATTTTTTTCTCAGGTGGTCGGCCGTAGAACTTCTCATGCTATCCGCGGAGTTAGACGTAGCCCTATGTCAAAAATATAATACATGCACGCTCGTCGATTAAGTACAAATATACTCCGTTCGGAATCAAGAAGTAGTAATCATGCAATGTTCACGTGATAATTTTGACAAACTCTCGTCGTTCGTTTGCTGTTGAGCCGTTAATTTAATGCGACAGCCAATAGCGTAGCGACTTCAATCTTTCACGTGATTTTATTACTATTTTTACATTTTGAAAAGGGTATAGTTACGTAAATTTTTTTATTTGCAAACGTAAGTTGAAAAATTTTCAAAAGTAAAAAACAAAATCAAAAATTGATAAATTATTTCTTTTTTAATGAGTTTAATTAATTTTGCAGATAATTAATATATTTTTTTACTGGCAATGAGAAAATAGATATTTTTTCTCCCTCCCCTTTGATTATGCCATTGTTTCATAAATATTAGGTTATAAATTTAACTCTTCTCTATTATGACATTTAGAAAAGAGTTCCGGAACGTTTTCTATCTCCACAAAAAAAAGTACCGGAGCATTGTTCCAGTGTGTTCCGATCTGAATACATTTCTTGCACACATGATTTGATCGAAATAAAATTACTGCAGATTTATCATGAGAAACAATGGTATTGCACTAAGTGGACGTTTCACATTAAATCGGCTTTTTAAGTTGATCTGTAATATAAAAAAGGTTAAGAAATAATGCTTTAAAGTCTAGTCCTCAAAAAAAAAAAAAAAAAATAGAGGGAGAAAAAAAATAACGGAGAAATAACTCGGAGATCCGAGAGTATATGGTATACATACAAAACTCCTAAGGCAGAATTTGAAGAGAAATATGTGAAAAAAAGAACAAAAACATTTTTTCTCTGAAATTTGAGACCGGATTAAAATAGCATAAAACAACCAGTGTAAAGACAGAACTCAAAGAGGAAGGAAGAGAAATTTAATATATATTTTTTCTTCCTATTTATTTCCATTTTGGTCTATCTGTCACATTTATTCTCTTAATTTTGTCTTTAATATTTTGGTTGACATCCACTATTTTAAACTGTAAAATCTTAATATTAGAACTTTTGAGTTCACGTTTTAATTGTTAATATAATGACTAAATTTGCGAAAATATTGTGTATGAAACTATATGAGTATTAAATATGACTTATAAAATGCTTTCAATCCTACAACAAAGCCGAGAATATATATAGGACTGTTAAAAAAAATTAAATATCCTAATTTTTAATTTTCAAAAACAGTTTAAACAAAAGTGTGATATTTTTTAGAAATAGTTGAAGGATTTTCAAAATAAGCACAAAAATGTCTTCAGAACTGTTAAATATTAAAACCTACAAAAAAATAATAATAATAATACTAATAATAAGAAAACTAAACCATTTGCTCAGATATAAAATATCTACAGGGAGCAATTCCTGCATACGTAAAAAGGACAATGCATGTGTAAAAAGGAATTACATATACAATTATGGTTTACCGTATATTTTGATGAAAAATTATTCATTTTCGGTTTAATAAATTTTGACGTTTTTTCTTTAGTTTCTGATTTAGTCTCTCTAATTGGTTTTTTTTTATTGACCATTGCTAATTCATAAGACAGCAGCGCCTCTTTCCACTAAATACTTAACAAAAGTGTTCCATGCGCAAAAATTATTAGAGTAGATTGGAGTAGAACATTTGGGAGTAGTTCAGAGTATTTCACACCTACCTGGAAAGCGCTTACTGTGCCTGCACGCACTATTACGGATATTAGTACAAATACCACTACAGAAATAAACTACTAGCGCCAATATGGGCAATATGTGCAATCTATAAAATCACTATTTTAACATGGCACAGGCGAGTTCAACCTCGATCGCCCAATCTTTCTAGTACACCCTGTATTAGTATCTACTGCACCGGAAGGTGTAGTGTACCCATGTTTTAAAAAAATATTCTCGATAGCTGTCATATAATGCCACAAATGTTGATATTCGTTTTATTCTTTAAAATTCGCTCTTAAAGTGATCAATTATTAGTTAAAAGCAATAACGATAAATTTTTAAGTTATGGTTTATTAGATTCTTTCTACCAATTGCTCTTTCGATTCGAGGTATAATTTGTTTATAAGATCACGTGACTAAAGGGGTCCATTATTCCGTAAACCACGAATATTGTATGTTAAGTACCCATGAATTTTCATCTAACGAACATTTGCGAATTTCGTATTGCTAACATACTTGTCAAACTGCGCGTTAATAATTAAGACAGTTTTGAAGACATCAAAAAGAAACTTTGTCCAACGTATATAGAGAAAAACTAGCTTATTGTGTTCACTGAATTTCTGAATTTGTACTCTGCATGCAAGAAACATATATAACTGTTAGAATGTAAATGGTCATTTAAGAATGTTACGTATAGAAAAAAAGTTTAGATATTAGTTATATAACGTATTTATGTTTTATTGTTCCCGAGTTGACCGAATAAAAAATATCGAAGAAAATGTCTATTTATAACTTCCATTACAGTGTTTTCACAATAACAAATATATAAATACCTTATTTCAATTTCCTTTCCATCAATTTCAATGAACTACATCCATTGGCGTAACTAGAACACATGGGCCCCTATGCGAAATGTTTCTTCAGCCCCCCTTAAATTATAAAGCTTAAAGTAAAGATTAAATTTAAAAATAAAAATTCTCAGTAGCCAACTCTTTGAATAATAATTTTGGGTTTTGTCTTTTGTTTTCAAATTTGCTCTCTATGTTCCATTTATCTGCAATAAGATCGGCTTCTTTCATGATATCCCCAAAATTATTTCTCATATCCTGTAGATTAATAGAAGCCTTTATCAAATATTGATAAGCTTCACTCAAGTCAACCGATTTTCTTTGTAGTAATTTAGATGCTGCGTTAATATATAATAAAACCTTTTCCATAAATCCTGTTAAAAAAATTGAGATAACCAATAGTTAACCATGAATTGAAAAACCGGTCGTTAGATTATTACAATTGTGCAATTATTAAAAATAAACAGTATCTTCGTTTTTGTGTAATTCCAAGGGCCCCAATCGCAAATACCCATCGTTGTTGGGCGCCACAAATTTTAACTTTAACCTAGGGCCCCAAATCTACATCATAAATATGATATTATACAGTCAAAAATCACAGTCAATTATTATTTTCCTTTTTAATTTAAAATTTTAATATGTAGCTCTAATTCAGCAGAACCTCTAAGGGCCCCCTAGAGCATCGGGCCCCTGTGTGTATTATCATACAGCTCATCTATTACAAGCGAACGGGTAAGTCTTGTGTTTTTTGATGCCACTATATGAAACCTATGTGGTCAGACCTGCGCCAGAACTTTTGGCGCTCGGACAAGACCAGGAACCTATGTCCTTTTAGTATAATTTGTATACAATAATTCAGATATTTAATGAATATTTATTTCGCAAATTTTTTATGACGGTTAACAAGACACGCCTTCTGCATGCCAAAATTGATAATGCATGGAAGAAATAAAACATAAGAAACATTCTTCAAATCTTCTTCAGCCAAAAAAACAAGAATTGTAAGTGAAGAAACTCCTTGGAGAAATTTCCAGGGAAACAACCTCCAGGTGATTCTCCCATGAAATTAACTCTATGGACTTGTGAACTATGTAAATAGTAAATTTTCAACTCTTCAGTCCTTTTCGAAACGTTGTGGAATAAATCGAATGGTTTTTACTTTAAAACTTACGAAAAATCGTAATTCGACTAACGAATAATTCGTACTACGAATCACCTCGGAACGAATTAAATTCGTTAGCCAAGGTATTACTGTATCTGAGCGCTTGTTTGGCGCCCCTCACAACGCGGTGCTTTTTCCTGTGCCCAGTGATGAGTAAATAGTTAACAACCTGCTAGCAAAAAAGAATACTAATAAAAATCGGGAGGAGATAACCGTCTTATCTGTTTGTTTTACACTAGATACACAGAGCCGTAGCAATGTTTTCGTCGCCCTTGGCAAATGAAGTAAATTGATAAAATTTACTCCCAAAAGCAAATGAAGAGCAAAAAAAGGTCTTCACCTCCCAAATTCAAGTGAAAAGCAAAAAAAAAGTCCTCACCTCCCAAATTCAACTGAAGAGCAAAAAAAAAGGTTTTCACCCGCAATGGGACACCGCGCCCTTATCAAACCTCGCGCCCCTGGCAAATGCCCCAACGCCGCTACGGTACTGTAGATACATTCGCGTATATAAAATCCCACATAGCTATCATCTAGTCGGAATTGCAATCATAATCACAAAAGCAAGTAATGAAATACAAACTATGTTTTATTTTATAATAACGGTTAAACTTAAAACATGTTTTGATTTTAATACTTAATTGTAATTTAATTTTTAATAAGTTTAACAACCGGCTCGGGCGAGCCGTCTCTAATACACCACTGGGTTCTGGGACAGATGTTATTACAAATGGAGCGTGCTATTGGTGGTTTAACTTCTGTAATATTTAAAAATTAGTCTAGGTTTTTGCGTTTGCTCAGAACTGTTTTAAATTGAAATGCTCATATTTTTTACCAACTTCCAAATTAATTATATCTTATTATTATTATTGCTATTTAATCTATTTGGATCATAAAGAAAACTTAACATAAAAAATCTGATATGCTATTAGATTAGTATTACATTTTGTATATTTATTTCATAATTCTAATAATAAAATTAATCTACAGAGATTAATATTTAAAAATAATTCTTGATATCAAATTTAGTATCCTTCAAAGTTTTTTGAATTATTGTCAGGTCGTTTATCAAATAAATAATTGGCATATGAACAATTTGTTAATAATTAATCAATATTTATAGCGACATCGTAATTACTGATAAAATATATTTGACATAAAACAAACTGCAATGTTAATAATAGATATTAAGAAACAAAACATGCTAAATGGAATAAAATTATTGCTATACAGTAAAAATTAAGAATTTGTTTTATAAACATATTTTAAATGCGACCAGTGGCCACTCGTCAAAATTGAGGCCAATCACCTTATTGGAAAGATAAATAAAAACAGTTTATAAATAATTATAATTTTTTTTATTATAGTTATAAAAATTGTAAAAGTGGAGTCTTAATTCCTCAATTATTCTCTTATTTTTGTCCAGTCACGATTGTGGCAAAATTAAATTTTTGTATGACTCCATCAAAAATTATTAATTAGTATCTCAAAAATTAAAAGAGGTCGTTTTTACAAACACAGGCGCCGATGCGCAATATAATCAAATGGACGTTTTCACTCGTAAGCCGGTCCGGCTACCGACACCGGTAAACGCAGCCGGTGTTTATCGCGACAAATTGCATGCCGGACCGGCATCTCATTACTTTTATTATAGTATCCTAGTGCTTAATACTATTTTCTAATCAGTCTGGGAGGAAATCAAATATATTAGTACTTTTACGAAAGTAATTGAATAATTTAGACTGTTCCTTTGTAAGATTTTCAAAGAATGTATAACAACTGCCTGCCAAGTGTCTGTCAAAAGGGGATGTACCCATTATTGTCTTTTGTTTTTTATACTTCTGTACATCCTTGAAAGCTGCGTCTAAATTAACGACCCGATCCAGTAATGTAACACGCCGTGTAAAATTATTGTCTAGTTTAGATGGGAACACGCGCACAAGCCGAGCGGTTTCAAAGCGCTCCACATCATGTAGTATAGTTTCTATTTACAAGATCTCTATCAGAATTATTAAAAATGCCAGGAAAAATTAAACAGTATAGTATAATAAATAGGTTGTTATCACTGGAGTAGTATACATACGTCAAACAAAGTTTGACAGCAGATAGTTTCAAAAGGATGTTGGTTTTGTTTCAAGGGATACTTTTTTACGTCAATACTATACAAAAAAATCAGCTGTGGCCACCACAGGACTGACCGCCATCACAAAGTACTTGTTTAATTTATGCTGCTTTATCAAAAAATGTCTCAAATAAAAGTTGTAAGTTATTGCTTTTATAGCAACTTTTGTAAAATATATATTTTTTTTCGAAATATTCTCTGTTGTGAAATATTTGCAAAAATCTTAAAACCGATACGAGTAAACTCCCATTTCTAGTTAACCGATTTTTACCAAAAGTTGATCAACTCGTGCCATTGGTGTCAAAAGGTTAAATATGAAGTTTCATAAAAATCCTTTTAGCCGAATTTGCTCTACACGTGTACACGGACCGATAGACAGACAGACAGACAGATCGACAGACATCATGCTAAAAATAGTCAAAACGTTATGTAGGGACCTCAGTTCGTGGAGATCCATCGAGATCTCGAAATATCAAAATCGGTATGATCACATTACCTCCCTTATATATGTTGGCGGTCGGTAAAAAAAAACGTACTAAGGTGAAAAATATAAAGACAAATAACCTTTAGAGACCTGTGGTTGAAATTTGTAGAATCCTGGGGTCCATAATCCATATTTTGAAGCAAATTCACAAGAAATATTAAATTTAACGATTTTTTTTTCCGGGTAATTCAAAAATTTCGGTCTCGAAAACAATAAAACATAGACTCTTGCGCTTTGAATTTTTTAAATCGTATCTTATTTACTGGGCCTCAATGAACAAACTTTTTCAACAAATATGAATCGTAAAACAAAATCCGTGAAAACTGAAAAATCGTAAGGGGTTAAAAAATTTTAGGCAAATATTTTTACCAAAATTTGTCTTTATTATATTTAAAATTTGATTTAATATGAAATATACATGTATATGCATACGTATATATTTTGTGCTCAAAAATACCCTCCATTGTTATCTACGACTTAGAGTTTTTGAGTACTCATAAAAATCTTTTTGAATTGGGAATTACTCAACAATTAGGCATGGGGGAGATATTTAAATATTTTCCAATCGCAAAATTAGTCTATAAACATCATTTGGTGCAAGTTGAAAATATAAAATATTTTAATAAAATCTGTTCCAGGAAAATTTTAGGGTATTAGTGATGGATGCATAACTTACAACAGTGTTTCCCAAAGTGAGTTCCGCGAAAATGTCAAAAAGGCAAATGGCAAAAATCGCAAAAAGCTTTTGCGAGATAAGGTGATAATGAAATGTATGGCAAGGGATTCGCGACAAAATAAGTTTAGGAACTGCTGATTTCGAGTCAAAATCAGATTGTCGGAACCGAAAACCGTGACAATGCAAATCTATACTACATAAATTAGTTCGTTTGTGTGAATGTATGTGTGTTACCTCAAAACTAAAGAACCGTTGCACCGATGTAAAATACATCATGTAAATATTGTTACTAGGATCGTTTATGGTAAAATATGCCTGTTTTTATGACACAGGCTCCCTGAATTTTTTAATTAATGAAAAGCAAGCAAAAATGTTAAAATTATATAAAAATAAATTCCCTAAAAACCATAAATGCCAAGAACTTTGTACCTGATTCTACGAAAGTCTAATTTACACCAAGGTGTTCAAATAATCTTTCTGCAGGCTGAAGCCTATTTTTCGTGCCTTAAATCATCCTAATTTTTATAAATAACCTAAAAAACTCTCAGGCGCTCTGTAGGCGTGAGAAAGCAAAGTGGCAGTGGGTAATATGGTTTAACAGCAATGGGCACGCTAGCTAGTATTTAATAAATAATAAAAAAAGTATTATACAAAATTGTTTTCATTTAATTACGAGATGCGCGCATCGCTAAAACATAAATAATGTTAGCAAGGTATTGCAAGAAATTCGTTAACTTTCGAAAAAATAATCTGATCAAAAAGTCCTGTTGAACTATTTCGGTGAGCATTACTAAGAAATTTTTTAGAATTTTAAATTAACTTAGAGATATTTTTAAATTAATTTAAGGTTACAGGGCGTCGGACAAAAATTTTAAAGTATATTTTTCACAAAAATCCTGTTGAAATTATGAAAATTTTAAAAAAACTACTTCTCATGCCTCAATTTACGCCTTAAGAACTTTCTTTTAATACCACATAATAAGTTTGTAAAAAATAATTATTTCGGTATCACAAAAAATTTTATATTTTTCGAAAAAATAATTTGACCAAAAATTCCTGAAGAATTATTTTAGTTCCCATACATTGTTGTAAATTGGTTTACATTTTTAGACCATCCCTCACGGAAATAAATTGTGGATCATGTTTTTTGACACATTTATCGAGGTAATTGGGTAATTTTTTTTTTTGTTTTCAAAAATAAAATTGTGTCTGTTTATCTGCGCATCAAGAGGTTTTATTTGATGCCCTAATCAAAATTAAAAAAAAAATGTTTTCGTGAATACAAATTTGTTTACATTTTTCGGGCGAAGTCTCAGAATATTTCCTATATGCAGTTCAATAACTGTATATGCATGCTAAACTTAGACTCTCTAAGTCTAGCCGTTTCGCCACAGTTTCTACCGTATAAACAGACAGACAGACACGAGTGATTTTAACAAACCTGATGAGTAAAAAAAAGAAACTTTTTTTAAGTCGGACTAGTAAAAACAGATTTTGAAAAACCGCAAAACAAAAAAAAAAAATCCAGCAAATACCAAAAGAGCCATATTTAGGTACCCAAAGAGCTAGATCTGCCCCAAAAGCCAAATATTTTCGGTCTCTACTCTAGTATAACTATAATTTTGGCTAATCGCTAGATACTTTAATTGTTCTTGAGTTGTAAGGAGGGGTGCTGCATTAATTTACCATTTTCAGTGCCTGGTATTTTACTTCTGATTTTTAAATAGACCTAATACGGCGCTTAATTGTTTTTGTACGCCACTGGACTTATATGATTTTACATTATTTTTAGAAGTTATTTAAATTATAGAAATTGTAGAGATAATGCAAGACTTGTCTCTGTACTATCTTTTTGTTTTAAAATATAAATTAGATAACTTAGGTAATATTTTTAATTTATAATAACTTGAATTTTTAAGATATTAATTTTGGTAACAAATATATCGAAAGTTTTGTTAAAATACTGTCTTTTGATTATTAGTTTTATGTACTGGTTATTTTTTAGAAACTGCGATAATGTGTGCTTACACTTCCTAATATCTAAGAGTGGAGCAGCCACTGTGCGGTCACAGTTGTCGCAGCGCCTCTGTCGACAATATTCCGTAACAACTAGACAAGAACAATTTTTGTCTGCATTGCATGTGTTAAAAGTCGTCTAAATAACAGGAAGAAATGTTAAATTAGTGCTAAATAATAAACAATTAGTGAATTTATAGTGGTTCAATAGACTGTAAACTTTGATCAAAATGCGTTTATTCATTATCTGCAGTTTATTTTGTGGAATAGCCCTTGCTAGCTTGGACGAATTCAGCTATGGAGGTACACCTTACTTACAGCACCTGTATTGCATGATTTGTTGCTAGTATACCTTTATTCATTTGTTTTAAACAATAATAAATAGTTTTTTGTTATTAACAAATGGGGTGTTGTTTGTTTTTTTATCAATATTATTGTTTTTATTGTATTTATTTGGAGTTATATGCAGGTGTATGACAAAATGGCGTTCTAGTCGTTCAATAAAGTATTCCTTAACATTTTTTCTTGTTATAAACTAAATATTTGAGTAGACGGATGTAGACTTTTACAGAATTTTTGTTTATTTTTTCGATGAGATCATTGTGTCATTGAAATTTTATACATCGAAAAGTAGAACGTCCAAAACGAGACAACTAAAATTTGTTTATTTTTTTAATAATGAGCACGAATATTCCGTATTTATGTTAATTTTTTATTGATTTACACTCAATTGAGTAATGATTTATAAATATTACAAAAAAATTTCCTAATTCTATTTGCACCTAGCCGAGAAATATATTTGTTTGCTTATTTCATTTTATTATTATACAATAAAGATATACTTTTTATGCATGTTTATCAGACCATTAAAATACATGTGCAAATATTGTTTTATGGTTCTGTGAAGCGATAACATGTTTTAATTTTTATTTGTTTTTCTTTGGGCGTACTTTCCAAGGATTTTTCCAGTAGAAGATATTCCAATAACCCTGAAAATAATTGGAAAGTACCTGACGATTTCCTAGAAAAATAAGATATCGCATTTTATTTATTGCTACCTGATTGCATTCTTGTTTTTTTTTCTTTGCGATTTATATTATACAGGGTGTTGCTCTAATTTGTCATATATCTAGAACTCGGCGCAGAGTATAAAAACTCGCTTATTACTAACCACAAAATCATTTGTAGCTTATTTTATTCGTTAGTAGTTCTTTGTGACCATATTTTGATTTTTTTTTGCAATTTCTAGAACACCTGGTGTGAACAGGTGTTCACAAAAATCAAACCCAATATGTCCCAAATTTGATGTTGTCCGGCATCTGTGCTAAATAGTCGAAAACTTATTGTCGTAAATTTTTTTCACGTTCTTTATTGGGTCGCATGACTCATTACCCCCTGATTTTTGTAACATTTTCAAGAAAGCAATGAATACATCAACATCTGCATTTCAAATAGCAACAAATTAAGGTTATTTTTAGAAAATGGATTTTTAATTTAAGACAAAATGTTACGTTTTTAATTAAACGTTAACCCTAGAATGTCTTGTTTGAGCCTGTCTTGTGTTGCTTAGATTCTGGATTCGCCGGAAGTGTGAGTAATAGTATTAGTAATCTCTTATCTACTTCCCGGAAGCAGTTTTTTTCAGGGAACCCAATATCAGGAACATTCAATTTCCTAGATTTCGGGGGATGTTTAATTAAAATTTTCAATTTGAAATAAAATGTGCTTCGAGATAATAGAGTAATTCACTTCCAAAAGGTCTTTTTTGACTGTATCTTCCTCCTTTGGCACTGACAGTCGGTTTGAATTATGACCTCATAAATGCTACATTTTGTTGAATACTTGCTAGATATCTTGTAGACCCTCTAGATACATGTTTCCCAACCTTTTTTTTTCATCGCGGATTATTTTTGTTTACCGATAAAAAGTTAGATGTTTTTGCGGTGTGACAATAGAAAAAAACAAACATAAGTTAATGAATTTTATATACTATATGTATTGTATTTTACAGCATGTTACCTATACATTTTAACTTATTAAGTATATAATAATTATATAATGTCATTTTATTTTTTCGGACCAGTCTTATTTCTTCCGGACCGGTGGTGATCCGCGGGCTGGCGATTGAGAAACAGTGTTCTATAATCCGTTCAAACGTTTGAATGCAGTATTGTTCTTATGGGAAAAGGGAGCGGTGTTGCCAAATGTTGTACGTCAAGTGTAAATTTTATATTCTTTCGTTGTTAATTAATAGAAACTAAATGAAAAAAGTATCAGAGACTCGTATGATTTACAAAAATCAGGTAATGATAACCATTGTAGAATACCGTGTCTTCACAGATCAATGCGTTTTATAGCCAGCAACGTCGCTAACAAAGGAAAAGATAGCGTTATTGGGGTAATCCATTTGAGAGTATGTAAAAAAATTGATGTGAAGTGTGAATATTCACACATTTCAGGGTTTCGCAGGTATATAATAAGTGAAGGCGGTATGCTGAGTGTGTAGCACAAATTTTACTTTGTAGTAATCACGGCAAAATGAACGATATTTTTAAAATAATTTATCGTCTGTTAATCATATAATAAGACTGGTTATTAAATTTACGCTCATAAAAATTAAATACAACATTTGTCAAAATATAACTAGAATTTTGACAAAATAATTTCAACATAATAAAAATGCAAAAAAAAAAACAGAAAAAATAAAATTCACTCCGTACTCGAACTCGAAACCCTTCGTTTTCCACAGCCAGTTTAAGAGCGCTCTAACGCTTGTAACCATCGAACGCTATGCATGTGAGTGTCTTACATTGGTATAACTTTTGTACTTTGTGAACCAAAAACCACAAAAAATGCGTTATTTTCCAAAAACATAATCTGATCAAAAATTCCTGTTGTACTATTTCGGTTCACACCAATATACATTACTTAGAATTTTTTTAGATTTTTAGTTTAAACCATCTGGGCTACAGGGTGTGGGACAAAATTTTTTTTGCACATTTTTGGCAAAAATCGCATCAAAATAATTTATTTTGCAAAAATAAAAATTTGATCGTTAATCCACGTACTAAGGGCTTTCATTTGATACCCTACTCAGAATTTAAAAAAAATATTTTTGTTTTCGATGAGCACATATTTGTTTATATTTTTAGGGGGGTATGTTTTTTAGATGTTTTAGTATTTTTCCTATGTGCGGGTCAAAGAGTTGTATAAGCATGCCAAATTTCAACTCTCTAGGTTTAGCCGTTTGGCTACAATTTTTACCGAACAGACAGATAGACAGACAGACAGACAGACAGACAGACGACAAAATGACGGTATAAGGGTTTTTTGGTCATACCTACAAAACCCTAAAAACTACTCCATTTATCCTGTACTGCATTCTAACGTTTGAACGAACTATAGATCAGCGTTTTTGAAACTTTTTGCGTTACCATCCATTATAATTATTTGCTAGAATGTGACCCTATGGCCGTTTTCACACGCACCGGTAAAACCTGCGCTTATGTTGGCTTTAACTATTGTAGTCTTTCACGCACGCCGTCATTGACTGTGTGGTTGTCATAGAGTTGTGACATCGGATATGTATTTTTTTATCAACAGACGTTTCCTTGGGTTATTGTACCTTAGAAGTACCGAAGAGGCAAAAACAAAAGACAATACTGGGTACATTCTCTTTTGACTGCCAGAAACTTGGAAGGCAGTTTTACACGCTCTTTGGAAAACTTTAGTCTTTTCTACATTATACTACTCTTCTTAGCACATGGGTATTTTTTGTGTAGTATTGACGTAAAAAGTATAATGTGAAACAAAATACTTCCTTTAAACTTTCAATAGTATTCGACTTCCAACTAAAATTCTGAAAAACTGAAGTCTGGGGTAAAAACGAAATTCTTAGGGGTAATTATAGGGGCTTGACTAAGGGGCGATTGTGAAGGTGAGGACCTTTTTTTTCTCATCATTTAGATTTTGGGAGGTGAGGACTTTTTTTTTTGCTCGTCATTTGGATTTTGAGAGGTGAGGACCTTTTTTTTTTTTCTTGTCACTTAAATTTTTTTTTTACAAGCTAATGGGGCAACGTCGGTGTAAAGAAATATATCTTTGGGTTATGGGTAAAAATGTTCCCCGACCCCTGCTTTAGAGAGAATCAGTCTAAATTTTTCAATTACTTCGGTATGAATACTAATACATTTGATTTCCTCGTAGAATGATTAAAAATACACCCATTATAATTACTTGCTGGGATATGAACCCTAAGGTCGTTTTCACTCCGTAAAATCACATCATACCGGTAAAATCGGCGCCGGATACAATGTAATTAAATGGACGTTTTTACACGTAGACCGGTCCGGCCTCAGGCACCGGTAAATGCAACCGGCGTTGGTCTCGAAAAATCAGATGCCATGCCGGCATCTCATTGCTTTCTTTATACCGGGTGATCAATATTGATCGACAGTGAAATGTAATATTTTTATTACATTATGTATAAAATACTATTTCAAAACCTGAATTTTGTGCAAAATGTCACTTCTGTACAAGAGCAAATAACATGTTCTTACGAAGTTATACTTGTGCGGCGTACTGTACATTTCTTTTAAAACCTGTAGAATTATTGTGTCTGCAGGATTGTAAATAACATGCCAGTGTTAAAGTTTTTGATGGTTCTGTAATATGAATTGATATGATGCTGAGTTTTCGAAGATGAATGACTAATGTTGCTAACTAGAGGGCTGGTTTCCGATAGTGGCCAGATGGTTTATGACATCTTTTAGGGTAAACAAATTTCTAAAGTGATGGAAAAGTACGTGACTGTTTGTAAAATGTAAAACTGGTAGGTTGTAAAATAAATAGAATTGTAGAAATGCTTTGAAATGTTTGAAACACGAAGGAAATTAGTAATTAAATGTAATTTGGGAATTTTTATTAGATGGGTCAGAAACCAACTGCCGCTACAAACTTATTGTTTAAAATCTGTTTAGATTTTGCATCTATATTTAACAATTATATTCAATTAAAAAATTAAAATTTGTGCTGTGCGTAGTTCTAAATAAAATGTCAAAATCTATATATTTATCTATCACGCACGTCTATGTATTTAGTCTAGTTCACCATTATTGGTAAGCGGCCGAAAAACTATTGCTCTGGAGCGGACAAGACAATCAATATTAATCACCCGGTAGTATCCTGGTGCTTAATACTATTTTCTAATCATTCTACGAGGAAATCGAATGTATTAGTACTTGTACGAAAGTAATTGGATAATTTAGACAGAACCTCTCTTAAGTTTTCCAAAGAGCGTGTAAAAACTGCCTTTCAAGTATCGGACAGCCAACGGAGTTTCCAAGCTCGTTAAATCACGCAGTTCTGACTGGTAAATACAGTCTGAATTGGTGTCCCCATTGGTGATATTATTCGGGCGAGAATAATATGTTAACTTTACTCCCATTTTCACAATCATTCACCCCTCATCCAGGTGTAGGAGCTGGCCCCCTGGCATCGGCGATAAGCCTTGTCGCAGAAACAAGCCGATGTACAATTAAAAAAAAAGTATCGGACAGTCAAAAGGCAATATACCTAGTGCTGTATATTGTTTTTGCCTCTTCGGTATTTCCTTCTAAGGTACAATAACTGAAGGAGATGACGGCGTGTGTGAAAAACTATTCAAACCTCTCATATATATGATTAAAATCAGTCAGTATTATGGACACATCAATATTTTAATATCATTTAATACAGCCTCTCCGCGCTTCTAAATCTGTACTACTAAATTACAATTTACTAGACGCTATTAAGCACTACTAACAATAATTCTGTACTAATAATTGTGAACATCAATTTTTAGTAGCGCCTTGTTACTCGTCTTGGTAGTACTACTAAGATTTAGTAAAAAATTATAAACATGGCCCCAAGACTTTAAATTTACGTGAACAACTTTTGACCATAAGCCATTTTGATAAGCTGAAAATAATTCCATGGCCACTACTATTTGACTTCGTTGATTATTTTCTTCGGGGAATTGTAAAACACAAATTTAGGACTATTGTGAGCAACTATTTCAAAGTCTATAATAACAAAAGATATCTTGATTAAATTGTTTTGCCTTAGAGTGAATGTTTATATTCATGGAACCATATATGCTGATCCATTATACATATGTCAAGCAAGCTATGACTAATACAAATCACTTATTAAACTTCCAAGAAAAAACTAAATGTTGGTATTGTTAAATAAGGAATAGACTTATTGATTCTTGGTAGGAGAGTGATAATATCTATTTTAAATACTTACCTTGACAACACTGAAACTGGGAACATATCTCTATTCAACGACTTGAATGCACGTTAGGAGAGATAGGGTTAAATATTTAAGGCCTCTGATTGGCTGGAAAACGATGGAAGTTTACAATATGCAAAAATAAATGACTAGTATCACCTCGACGGGTCTATTCTGTATCTTAAAAAGTTAAAAATCAACCTCAAGGTCAATGTTAAAACATTTTAACCACGCTTTACAATATTTTGTTATTCTGTAACTCTATGGTGTTAAAATTTTAACCTCGATGTGGTTAATTCAGTCGGTTATATTTTGAATTTTAACTCCAGTCAAATACATGATGTTAACATTTTAACCTGTAATTCTAACCTCTAAACGTCAAATAGCCAGAAAAAATCCATTTTTAGAGTTAATCATGGCAAGTCTGTTTATTTTAAACTAATTATTACTTGAACAAATTAAACATAAAGAAGTTAATGAAAAATTAATATAGGTGAATAAAAAATATATACAAATGCTTTTTACATCAGTTCGAATTAAACAAAGGCAACGTGATATGAGTGACCCTTTAATTTATCTGAAGAAACATTTTAAAATATTTTTATTTGTCTAAAACTTCTACGGAATATCTCGTTTTACGAATCGTTTTACTCGTTTTTTTTTTTGAAAATCCAAGAAGAACCAAAAGATTTCCCGATATATACTGCAAGTAAATATTTAAAACTTTAAAATTGTGACACATTTATAAATTTTGATTTCTCTGTTTGTTTAAAAATAAAAGTAACGTAAATATAACCTGAAAAAAAGAAAGAAAAAATACTGATACATTTGCATGTTATGGTAATATTATATTATTTACTTTCTACACCCATAATTATTTATATATAAATATTGTACATTTCCGCAATATAGATTTATTATATTTGAACGTTGTTCATTCACGATTCAACCATAACACTTGTTTACATTTTATCCACACTTACACAAGCAAAATACGTCCCCTTGTAGATAATTTCACAACATACTTTTAACCATAACGTTAAAAAGTTACAACTTAACACTTGGGTTATAACCTGAGATACAGAATAAGAAACAAGGTTAAAATTTTAACGCCCAGTTAAAATGTTATTTTTTAACCATCATTTTTAACCAAATCTTTTTAACCAAAAAATACAGAATAGACCCGCAACTGTGTCAAAGCAAACAAAAATCCCGGAAAATATGTGAAATAAATTAAAACTTGCGGGTTTCGGTCCGAACAATTTGCCACCGTACCCAAGCAGTATACTGTTAGATAAAAGTTGATGTATTATTTGCTTTTTAGTATTTATGTTTTAAATATTGTGTAATATACTTACATAGTATACTATCGATAATCAATAGCAATAACATAAACTAAATAACACGATTATATTTGTAAAAATACTCAAAAAAAGAAATAAAAGCAAGCTCGACACAAAAACACTTGTAAACAACAGTAGTCCAGATTTTCAGTGGTTCAGCTATTCATCAACAGACGGCACAAGTAAATTTTTTGCATTAGTATGTTTTCTAAAATGATGTTTGCAAGGTGACACAGTAAAATCAGTGACGTCACGATTCCATTTTATAATCGCCTTTAATTTTGATATTAAGTAAATAATGAAATAATTCATTTATAGGTAGCGTTCCATATAGCCCCCCAAATAATCATTTTATTAAAAACTATTTTGAACAGAGAATCATAATTTTTTCATTCTTAACTGATATACCTTTTTGTTCTTAGTAAATGAAAAATGAGATATTTCAACTTTATAGGTAACACTCTCTTTGACTCTCTACATAATCTTATTATAAACTGTAGAAACGCGTTTCCCAACCTTTTTTCATGGCGGACCGGCAAGTTTAGAAATAAATATGTATCGCAAAAGTTTTATATTTTTTATTGCACTGATTACAAACACAAAAAAAACAACAAAAAATCACATGATTAGTGAAAAAAAAAAAATACTTAAGCAATTAACAGATTAAGGACCGAGATTTTCATCTCAAAATTAAGTGGGTTTTAATTTATTAGGCGAATAGCTGCATAATAAAAAAAACCGCGGATCGGCAAAAAAATCTCACGGACCGGCGGTTGGGAAACACTGCTGTAGAATATAAAAGAAATGTTTCATTTATCTTAACACATGTTCTCATTTACATTTTTATTATAAAGTAGATAAAAAGTGAGATATTTCAAGATTTGTTTTCTTTTTATAAACAATTTTTGTTATACACGTTTCTGTTAATGTTAATAATTCTAATAATAAGGTATATATTTCAAAAGTTTAGCTCTAGGGTGTCCCCCGTAACTCTCCAAATACCTATTAATCCAGTTGAAAAAAAATACAGTAAACAAAAATGATTTGTTTTCTTATTGTAAACAATTTTTGTTAAGTCAATATGTGTACATTTTTCTGTTAATTCAATAATAAGGGAGATATTTAGAAGTTTTTAAATAAATAGTTTTAACCCCGTAGCACCCTCTTAGAATGAGATTTTGTGATGCCATATAGCCATTTCACAATCACAAAATCGTAGGATGCCACATGTTCTTATCCTGGTTTTACTATATCGTCCCAAATTACGTGGAAATATTTCCAGCCGTTTTTATGTAAATCTTGGACAGAATTGAATTTCTTGCGGATATTTTATTGTCTGCTGAAACTAGAAGAAACCAAATATGAGGCCAAAATATTAAATAAAAACAGATATAGCCTGTAATTTTATTAATATTGATTCCAAAGAAATGTACATTTATATATATATATTTTTTTAAGTACAGATTTTCGTAATGTTTCATATTTGACGTTTGATTAAATTTTCCCGGGCATATAATTTCACATTTTACCTGTGTAAATTGGTCTCCTAGTTTATGCATTGAAGTCGTTGGATACAGTACAGATCAAAGAAAATGTAGATTTTTGCAAAATATCTTCCATTATTGCTAGTACTGTGATTGTCCACCGTAAACATTGTGCACTGTATATTTTAGTTCAATTCTGTATTAATTATGCATAGTGTTGTGGACCTCTAAATATATCAATTTCAAATTTATTATTTAGTAAATGGATTGTTCAGAATCAAAGGGTACTTTTTCAAAAGCTTATAAAATGAATAATTTAGTTAGGCCAATAACATTACCTTCAATCAAATTGTTAATTGATTTTGCAACCTCTATACACCAATTGACTAACCAATATGCTAACCACAAATATAGGTACATGCCGTTAACATTTTATATAGATTTTCAAATAATAACTTTAGACAGTTTATAAAGGTGCGTTACTGACTTGAGCATTTTTGCGCGCATGAAGGCAGTACGCCCACAGATTTTCGTTTGGATAAAAAATGAAATAATGCACACAAAACTATCTTGTTTGTGCGCGTAAAATCGCGTTCCACCTATCAGTTATGTCCACGCACATATTTATTTAAAGCAGAGAGTCGAACCCAAATTTATTATGTTCCAAGTAAATATTTTTCGTTCCAGTTTCGGTTTTGGTTTAGCTAAAAATTCCGGTTCAGGTCCGTTTCGGCTCCGGTTCAAATAAAAATTTAAAATCCAGTCTATTAACAAATGCCTACCGGTATAAATTTTGGTTTAATTTTATTTAGCAAATTCCTTCTTATTCTTGTTTTTCAGAAAATTGAAAATACAAAAGAAATAGAACTTAATAAAAAATTTATTATTTTATTGTCAAAAACAAAAACCAAATATAATTTAGGAACATAAAAATGAAAATATAAAAAAATATTGCACGTAAATAAAATAAAAATCTAACAAATTACAAAAGGAGGAAATTACAATAACTAATAAGACACAGGGTCAGATTAAGGGGGTGTCAAAACAGTCAGTTGCCTGGGGGGCCAGATGCAAGGAGTGCTGAAAATTTTGCTTGGACTTATTTTTTGCTCAACAAATATTTTTGACATCAATGAACAACTTAATTTTCAGCGCCCCTAAAAATTTAGGTTTAGCTGGCTAGTAATTTTCACGTAATTATGCACATCTGGGGGCGCTATATAAAGAGTCTGTCCCGGGTGCAGAAATGCTTTAGTCCGACCCTGATCTCACACAGTTCATATAACCACAATTATAGAGAAGAAAAACGTTAATAAGTAATATGAACTTTTCTCTTACAAAAATAATAAATAACAGTTTGTAACATTATAAAAAAGAAAATGGAAAACTTTTTTCTTACAAAAGAAAATTAATCATAGTTCATTCAGGTGAAAAAATAATATTTGAAATTTAAAAAGAAAATTAAATTAAAAATCCATGGTTAATCAACACGTTAATATGTTCTTCAAATTTGCTTCCGATAGATTCATTCTCTTATCAGTCAATTTATAAGTTTTAGTAGTAAGAAACCGATTAATGAATTAATTTATTGAAAAGAAAAAATTTGAACCGAAATTAACCGTTATTAACATTTCGTTCCGGTTTCGGTTTTCATATATGAGCAAATTTACGTTCCGGTTCCGGTTCTGTTAAAAATTCCGATTAATTTCGGTTTTCAGTTCGGCTCCGGTTCGACTTTTTGATTTAAAGTAAGTAGTGTCAACGATGGCGGAAAGTAATGTTGTTGCTTTAACAAGTGCAGCGTACATAGTAATGCACATACTTAGTAAAACAAAAAGAAAAAACAAAACAAACGGTGGTGGCTGACATAACTATATTATAGAAGAAGGGAAATATATAATGGTTCAAGTTTAGGATCCCATAATACAGGATATTGTTCATACTCATTAATGAGTTACAGGACTGACTCGTTACTCAATACCATGTTAAATGTTTCCTGGTGTTTACTTAAATTTACAAACACTACTGGGTACTAGTCGATCCCTAGGGTTTGCGGGTCTGTGTGCAAAAGTATATGCGGGGCTGAAAAAATGAACTAAAGGAACTAAATGGACATGGGAAGAGGGGATATCTGAGGCCATGTGAGGTCCACAGCGCGGGAAAATATAAACAAATATATATTCCACGAAAAAATTATATTACCATAACTTGCAAATGTATCAATAATTTTTCTGTCTTTTCTTTCTTCTGTATGTATCTTAATATATTTTCATTTTATGTTCAGGTTATATTTATCTTATTTTTATTTTTAAACAAATAGAGAAATCAAAATTTATAAGTGTATCATAATTTTAAAGTTTTAAATATTTACTTGCACTATATCGGGAAATCTATTGGTTTTTCTCGGATTAAAAAAAAAAAAAACAACATTTGTAAAACGAGGTATCCCGTAGAAGTTTTAGACAAATGAAAATATTTTAAAATGTTTCTTCAGGTAAATTTAAAGGATCACTCATATCACTCAGTTGCTTTTGTTTAATTCGAACTGACCTCCTGAAAACCATTTGTATTTATTTTTATTCACCTATATTAATTTTTCATTTATTAACTTCTTTATGTTCAATTTGTTCCAGTAACAGTTGGTTTAAAATCAGACTTGCCATGGTTAATTCTAAAAATTGATTTTTTCTGACTATTTGACGTTTAGAGGTTAGAATTACAGCTGGTTAAAATGTTAACGCCATGTATTTGGCTGGAGTTAAAATTTCACATATAACCTACTAAATTAACCACACCGAGGTTAAAATTTTAACGCCATAGAGTTACAGAATAACAAAATATGGTAAAGCGGGGTTAAAAAGTTTAACTTCGACCTTGAGGTTAATTTTTAACTTTTTAAGATACAGAATAGACTCGATATGTGTGGATAAACCAACAAAATTTTATATTTGAAAAATCAAATTTTTTTGGGTATTTCGCAAAAAATATGGTTTGAGGGGGAGATCTAAAAATTTGAAATTCTATTAGTGATATTATTCGGGCGAGAATAATGTGTTTACATTACCCCCATTTTCACAATCATTCACCCCTCATCCAGGTGTAGGAGCTCGTCCCCTGGCATCGGCACTTAGCCTCGTTGCAGAAATAGTCGGATGTAAAATAAATAAAATAATAATAATAAAAATTTGAAAAAATCGCAATAATATACATTGATGAGAACCGGAATTGTCGACAGGAATGTTTTATCAGATTAACTTTTCAAAAAATATCGAAATTTTTGTAGCGGAAAAAAAAATATTGTGTGGCATGAAAAGAAAGCTCTAAGACGTAGAAGAACGAAAAGTTTTTTTTTTTTAATTCTTTAGTTTAACACCTTTTTTGCCAAAAATGTGCTAAAAAAACTTTAGTCCCACATCCTGTATCCCAGGGGAGTTAAAAAAAATCTGAAAAAATTCTGAGTAATGCACATTAATGTGAACCGGAATAGTCCAGCAGGAATTTTTGATCTGATAATTATTTCGAAAATTACCGAATTTTTTGTTTCGTGTAATCGTGTTTATAATATTTACCTATCTGGAGAACTGGGTAGCTATAGCTGGTTCTTGATGCGAGCACATTTCGTAATTTATTACGCTTGTAAGTCTCTAGATGGAAGCAAAAGTTTTTTCAAAAGTTATCAAAATGATTTTTAATATGTACCCACAATTTGTTTCACTTACTAAATACCTAGAACATCTTGAAATGTGTGAAAATTTACACTACATATCTTTTTTCTTTCTTTACAGTTCCGAAACTGGATGTGGATAGTCTAGAAAATGGATATCACGGTCTTGTGAAAGAAAATGAGACTTTAGTTGAAGTAACGCCTGCAATTAGAGCTGTTGGTACACCCGTTTGCAGTTTTAGGATAGTAAACAAGCACCATGGAGAAGCTCCATTTGAGATCGTCTCCAAAGGCGATGGATACGCGGAACTCAGAGCTAGAAGAGTACTCAACTGTGAGAAAAGAAGAAATTACAAATTTGATATCGCTGCTGTTGGATGCAATGGAAAACAAAGTGAAAAGTAAGTACACAAATTATTTCAAAATTCGAGTTCGAAAACAATATACGGATGATTTTTTTTTTTTTTGTGGCCAGCAATGAAGACTATTTGCGCCTAACATAACCCATTTACAGTTGTGGCCATAAGTATGGAAACTTTTATTATATACATATAAATTCAACTTGAGTTATGCTTATGTATTTAAATCAAAATTAATTGAGGAAATGGCTGTTTAATAAATATTTATTGTACTGATAATATGTTTGAAATGAAAGATTCAGTTCAACATAAATGATATTTATTTGGTCAAAAAGTATGGAAAATATACAAAAATAAATATAATTAAAAATTAAAGTAATTTTTTAATATTTGATGACGTAGTCTTTTGCTTTTATCACAGAAAAACATTTTCTTGGCATCGAATCTACAAAATTAGCACATATTTGTTAAGGGGAAGTTTTTCCACTCTTGCTCTATAATTTTAAAAAGTTGGTCATTGTAGCTGTGTTTTTGTGAATTTGCCTATCTAAATTCTCCCAAAGGTGCTCGATTGGATTAAGATCAGGATTCTGAGATGGTACGTTTTTATGTAAAAACCAATGTTTTATCAAATTTGACGAATGTTTCGGGTCATTGTCTTGATGAAATAACCATCTCAGAAGCATTTCTTCTTCTGCATATGGAAACATCAAACTCTTTAGAATATGTTTATACTTAAATTGATTCATTATCCCATATATTCTTATTATTGGACCAGTTCCATATGAAGAAAAAATCCCCAAACCATGATGTTGCCGCCTCCCTGTTTGACAGTGGAAATCTGGTACTCAGAGCCGCAGTAAGGAGGGGGGGGGCGACGGCCCTTAGCGCAGTAAGGAAAAGGGCGCCACATTGCGAAAGTGAGGACCTTTTTTTTTGCTCTTCACTTGGATTTTGGGAGGTGAGGACATTTTTTGTTGCTCATCACTTGGAATTTGGGAGGTGAGGACCTTTTTTTTTGCTCTTCACTTGGATTCTGGGAGGTGAGGACTTTTTTTTTTTTGCTCATCACTTGGAATTTGGGAGGTTAGGACCTTTTTTTTGCTCATCATCTAGATTTTGGGCGGTGAGAATCTTGTTTTTGCTTATCACTTACATTTATTTGCCAAGGGCGCCAAAACGCAGTTTTGCCCCTAGCGCAAGTTTCTTTACTGCGGCTCTGCTGGTACTTATTGTCGTATCTTGCTTCCTTCGGACGCCTCACATCTTTCAAACTCCTGAACAATTTAAATTTTCTTTCATCACTCCAAAGGACCGTTTTCCATTTATTAATGGACCACTCTAAATGATCTCTAGCAAAATCCAATCAAGCCCTTCTGATTTACTTAGAAATAAGTGGCTTTTTTACCGCTACTCTAGCAACTAGTCCCATATTATTTATTCTCCTTCTTATAGTACAATTTGACAATAGAAGATTTCCTCAGAAATGTGTCTTGATGTCTTTTTCGAATCACATGTTGAAATTCATTTTATAATTTTATCTACTCTTGACGTGTTTTTTTTTTAGTTTGGCCACTTTTTAATTTAACGTCCACGGTGCCTTTATAATTAAATTTCTTTATAATTTTTGAAATCGTACCTTTTGGTATCTATAAAAGTTTAGAACTGTCACACTGTTTATTGCCACTGTGGTATAATTGAATAATTTTTATTTTTACATCGCAAGAATATGTTTTCTGAGGCATGGTACGATAAAACACGTCAATACAATAATGAATAAGTTTTATACTAAAATCTTCAATTCAATAAGCTGGTTATTGCATAGTAGAGCATGTTTAATAAGGTTTCCATACTTTCTGGCCAGGCGCATTTTAAAATTTCAATGTAAAATACTGAATATGTAAAAATAATTTATTCTAATTGTTGCAAAATATTTCTCTTTTCTTTCGAATTATATACAAATTACAAGAAAAAAAAATATCTATGATAATTTAATTTTTACTAGGAAAAATAAAAAGTTTCCATACTTATGGCCACCACTGTATATGATTCTCAAGTCGGACATGCGCATTAAATCTGTGCATGAACTTATTCCTTAACTGTTGGTACCCTGTTAAAAACTTCACTGGCTCTTCAAAACACTGCTTTTAATTACAAAAATTACATTTAATTACTTTTAATTACATTGAACTGTTGAAGAATATTAAATTAAATACAGATTGTATTCCATTTATTGCTTTTGCGATTACCATAGCAATTTTGGTTCGATGTCTGTCAAATAATGCGTTGTGCTTCGGGAAGCTGTCTGGGATTTTTCATCCGCGAATGCATCTAGTGTGAAACAAACAGTTATATAGGTTGGTATTTTTTTCACCACTGGAAGTAAGTCCAGAAAAGGTTGTATTTGAAATCGGACGTAGAAGCAAAGAAACAAGGTATTACTGTATTTCAAAGCACCGGGGCAGGCGAATTTTGATATTGAACGTATTATAATCGTTCTGGTACACTCTGTATTGTACCTATATCATTTTGCTTCAATATAATGTCACGTTCTTAGTTTATATAATTATAAATGCCACAGTTAACTAAATATTAATAACTAGACTCATGTAAATCTGCTATTTGGTATGCAACACTCGTGGTACCCGCAAATAACCTTCGTGGTACCCCGTAAACATGCATAAATATGTTGGAAAACATCTACCACCAAGTACAGTCGGATTTTTTTTAAATAGATAATTGCGTCACTGAGTAATCAAAGACTTTAAGAGAAAACTTTTTAAGAGAAATCTGATCAAGGCCATATGACCTATATTATAATTAACGTACTGATATGTTTCTGTCTCATGTACTCCGGGAGCTTGTAAAAGAATTATAAATGCGCAGTTTGTCAATCTGCTTTCATCCTCGTTTAAGCATAGGTACGACAAACGTGCATATTCTCTGTTTTTGTTTGTGAAAATTCACTGTGTGTGAGTTTGTCTTACATAGATTTTAGCGTTACTCTAAATCAGAGTTTCCCAAACTGTGCTCCGCGTACCACCGCAAGCGTCTACTAGTGCTCCGCGATCCACTAGTGTTGCTATATATATACAGTATTGGCCATAAAGATTGCAACTTTTAACATCTTTCAATTTTTCAAATTTTAATAATAATATTGGAAAATAAATACTCTTAATTCTATAATTTAATCATATTTTGTTTGTTACATCAATCAATAATCAAATAATCTGACTTACAGATTAATAATAAATTATTTCTTCATTTTTGCTTGGACAAAAATATTGCAACTAGTTGAATTTTCTTGTTATATGCAGGTTTTATCCATAAATAATATGTTGTGCACAAGTAATATTTCAGTTTATATTTGCCAATCATGGGTCGTAGTAAAACTGTTTCAAGTGAAATTAGAAAATTCATGAAAATTCATTCAAATAAAAAAATGGTTCGAGGATTCAAAAATTAACGTAATGACTTGGCCGTCACAGTCACCCGATTTAAATCCAATAAAAAACCTTTGGGAGATTGTCAACAGAAAGATTAGAAACAAAACACATTCAAATATTGAAGAATTGTTTAAAGCTTTGCAGGGTGCCTGGTCTAATATTGATAATGAAATGATCACGAAATTATTAGAATCAATGGCGAAAAGATGTCGGGAAGTTATAAATACTGGTGGTTACTATACAAAATATTAAAAATGATCTGTTAATAATAATTCATTTTCTTAATTAATGAAAAAAAAGATTTTTTTAAGAGTAGTTGCTATCTTGTCTATGTCCAGGTAAAAATAATAAATACTATAAAAAAAAAATAGAATTTACTATTAAAATTTAATTTTTTACTATAATATATGTAGAGGATTGTTAAAGGTAAGAATTACATTTTTTTAATTTTAAAAATATTGAATAGAATAAAAATAAAAGAGGATTATCAAAAGTTGCTATCTTTATGGCCAATACTGTATATAGCAATGATAGTGCTCGGCGACGAATTCTTCTCGTTAAAAGTGCTCCGCGGCTCAAAAAGTTTGGGAAATTCTGCTCTAAATCACTGGTCTTCAACCTTCTTAAATCTGCGGAACCCTACAGTTTAAATGCGATTTCTTTGGAACCCCAAGGCAAAAAGCCACAATAAGTTGTCTTTTCTAATTTTAACGTCAAACATTTTAAAATAATAATTTAAATGTTTATTAATGAATTTAGTCTGGATCAAAATTGATATTTTATAGCTGACTATATTTCTATATTTTTTTAAATGTAGATATAATATACTATTTTACTTTTTAAATAATGCAATACCTACCTAATATAATTTTTAATGCAAATTATAAATAAAAATTGAATCGAATAATTAGTGATATGCTGTTTTGAATCTTATTTATTTATTTATTATAAACATTTATTAGCAGTCATTATAAACATAAAATCTAATAATACAGCACAAAGTACATATTTAAATAGTCGTTGATATAAGAAGTTATATGAATAATAATCACTACTCAACAAATTTGAACTTTTTGTCGAGTAAAATTAGTTGTTTTGGGATAAATACATCCTACTGAGGACGAAAATGATGATTAAGAAAATTATAGCACTCTTAGATTTAAAGTTATTTAAAATTTACCAAAATCATTGTATCTAAGCAAAGAGTCATTAAAAAATTATTATCCCGTTTCCAAATTATATTATAGTTCACTATTTGTACTATTTTAATTAACTTCAAATAAATACATTTCATACGTATTATGTAAACATGTTAAGCAATTACTTCGATCGTCATTCTCTTTATAAAAAAACCCGACTGTAATTTGTTTTTGATGGCAATGTTGATCGAAAATGCTAAACTTGTGACAATAATGTTACAAAACCTATAAGAAATAGAGACCGACGGTTTGAAATTTTAAAATCCTCGTATCTTTTACAAATTTTCATCTGCATTAAAACTCGGGAAAGAGTGCAGTTCTGATTTGCATACCGATATATAGCGAAAGTTTTCTTAACATGTTAAAGTTTTATGATTGAAAGTCGAAACATTGGACGCAATTAAATGACAAGATTTGTTTCAAATCATCCACAACTTAATTTGTAACATATCAAAAAGGCGAAAGAATTTTTTTGAGAATAGTATTTTAACTTTTTAAATCAGTGTTTTAAAATTGTTTGATGATTTAGATTGAAATTCATAATTTAAAACATCAGGAGGCTAAAAAAAACTAGCTCTGGCCACCACAGAGCAGACCGTTACCACAAAGTACTTGAACAAAATACTTTCTAACTGAAATTATTATAATAATGTGTTATATTACGTTGACAATTTCATGATACTTATTTATAATTTATGAAAATTGAAAATTAAAAATATGAAAAGTTATAAAAATTTATTAAGTCGTATCAAAAAATGTCTCAAATAAAAGTTGTTTGTTATTACTAATATAATTGGTAGCGTAGAGGTAGCGCTCCTGCTTCACGAGCCAAAGGTCCCGGGTTCGAATCCTGGTCAGGGCATGGATGTTTGTGAGCTACAGATATCGATAGGTCTCGCGTAGATGTAACGAATGACACCTCGCCGTACGTGCTATCAGGTCGCGGTCACGAGTTATACTAATTTTACCGCGGACCTGGAGCACCGATTTCACCACAAAAAAGCAGACGCACGTGCCGCTCACTATCCCGGCATCTAACTTTGAACGCTATTATTGTAGATTCTATGGACCTATCTCTCTTTAACTCGGTTATTATATTGTTAGCTTTTATAGTTTTGAAATTATTGAAGGAAGTCTGGTTTACTTTTTTTTTGATACGGATTTTTACCGTGGTACCCTAGTGAAACGATAGACGTAGTCTACGTCAAAAGTGACATCAGTAAATTATTCATTACGATGGACAAATGCTTATCTGTAAAAATCTTAAAAAGTTAAAATTGGTATGATTATAATACCTCTTTTTCTGTATTTGACGGGCGGTAAGAATAAGCTACTATAGCCAGTGGCGGCTTCTAACGGACAGACTGCAATCAAAAGGCATTGGGCTGTTGTGATTCCAGCCCAATCAGTTGTTACCACCAGTCAATGAATATCGCTGCTTAATACAGGGTATTTCAAGTTGATAGAATGTGCCACTTCGTTCAAATTTTTCATTTGCCACATGTGTAGCATGATATACAATCACAATACTATATACATGACACTTTTGACATTTAGAAGTAGGTTATATTCAGTGACTTGGCTACCATAAGGCAAGAATAGGCAACGCCTGCGCCTGTGACAAAGGTTAAAAAAATATACATATTTTTGATTTTAATTTGTTTTAAATTTGGTTGTTTGTACGTAATTGCTACTTCGAGAACTATAAGCGCTACGATATTGGTTACATTATAGAATATCAATTAGCGAAGCAATTTTTTGTTTCGACCAGTGGTTCTCGAATTACATCTTATTCTAGATAGGAAAACATTTTTTCCCTTATTCGATAGAGTATTTTATTTTGTATTTAATGATGTAAATAAATCAGCCTTACATCACAAAATAATTGAGAAAATTGCAATTTAAATTTACATTAATTTTATTGAAATCTTGTTGTAACAAGAGTGCTACGAAAAAGAATAATAATGGGAACAGAAATTTAGTAAATCACTTGAAAACTGTGGGATAGAATTTCAGAAAATCACTATAGGAGCAGGGGGCAGAATTTCAGAAAGTCGCTTGAAGAGCAGGGTGTAGTTCAGAAAGTCTTACTTACTTCCTTACTTACTTAATCGTTGAGTCATTTTACCATCTCTGGTGTCAGGCTTTGTGTGAGTTTGAATTTTACTTGTACTTGTTTTCTTCTTTCACGGGGGAACGTCTCCACAGTTGTTTCAATTCCTCCCTATTTTGAGTCCTACTTCTTGCTCAAACTTAGAATCTGTACACAAGCCTTCAAATTCCTGTTTTTCGGGTTTACCGAAGAGGTGGTAATCTTAGTTCCAGTCCTATAGCCTTTATAAACCAGCCGCCCCTGAATATAATTTTGGTAAATTTTAAATTAGTTCTGATTTTTTTTTTTTTTATAATATATATGTATGACAACTTATGTTCTGGCAGATCTCACATTCCTACAAAAATAACTGAACAGAAATCTGATATAGTTCATTTTGTGAATTTTTATTTTGAATAAAAATCAGAGTGAAATATAAAGTCTTATATATGGTTCCTATTGCAAGATAAAAGAAAATTGAATAGACTGCGTATGGTTTTTGTCAAAGGCTTCTTTTCCTTATTATTTATTGCAGCCACTGTGAAATCAATACATGCATTGACCTTGTATTCAAAGTACATCACAAATCAGAAATAAAATTTACACTGGATTTATAGAAAAAAATATATTTTCAAGTAATGTCTTCTGTATAAATAAATTTTGATATGTTTTTAATTTTTTCGTCTGTATCGTTCCTGTATTTTTTAGGACGTATATTTTTTGTTTGTAGTTGTAGCTTCTATATTTTTTGTTATAAGACGATACCCACCAAAATCAAATTCTTTCTGTCTGTTTGTCTGTCGCAGATTCATGCAAAACCAGTTAGATATATTTTTACGTAATTTGATGACAGAACAAAACGTGGATTCGAACATAGGCTATATCAGGAGTGTCAAACTGGGGCATCGCGGGCCACATAAGGCCCGTGCCTTGTATTTTTGCGGCAACGACTTCTTATACTAAATAATTTTTTATATTATATGTCTTATAGTATAAAAAAATATTTGAACGAAAATACCTTCTAACATAATCTGTTCGGGCCGCGGCGTCCAGACTTCGGCAGAGGGCGGAAAACCAATAGTCAGGCAGTAATGTCGGTAGATCGGTGTTTCCCCGTGATTCCAAATAATATACTCGTACGCAGAGCTTTTAAATAGCACTTTTCTATAGGTGCAACTGCTGTCTACAGTACTAGTACGTTGATTTCGACCCGTTTTGTTTTATTGTTCAATAAAAACTTAATAATTATATACTTTCTCGACATTGGCAAAAGTAAATTGATTTTGTTTTAATTTTGTTATTTGTTATTTCTTTACTTCCTTCAAATAAATATTCAGAAAAACTGGAAAATTAAAAATAGAATGAATAATAATATAAATACATATCGTGCGGCCCGCACGATATGTACAGGCGGGCCGCCTGTTTTTTACATGTTAAAAAAATGACCAGGGGCTAAAATGAGTTTGACACCCCTGAGCTATATCAATGTTTCCTAACACAAAAATTACCCCGGACCAGTTAAATATTTATTTTTATTCCATGCATGTATTGTTTTATTGTGGTGTATATTTTAATATACCTCTAAATGGGCTGTAATAAGCGCTAATAGCAGTATATGCGGGGCGCCAGATATTTTAACTAACTTTTTTACTGGAGAAAATATTGTTTTAAAAATAGTTATTATTTTATTTATTCTGTCTCACGACACAGCTTGAACTCGCACGCCCCCCTTTCGTTGAAAAATCGTACTAATCGGTATCGTATCAAGTAAACTTAAAAATTTATCATTTTATATAAAAGTTCTATTAGCCGAAAACTGTTTTTGATATTGATTTTTCTTAAATTTTCAATTAATTCAACGTTTCGTATCGCTAGGATATATAATATCGTATATTTGTAGATATATATCACATAAATAGTGTTTCGGTTGTGGGAGCATAATTGGGACTAAATCTTAATTAATTTTTACAAGCAAGGGTTTATTTTAAAGATAAAAGTACAATATAGTGTGTTCTTGAGTTAAAATTTGCAATTTGTATTTATTTACTGAGTGCCAGTGTTTTGAAGTTAGATAAAGTTTCTGTTATTGTAAAACTCAAAAGTAAAAATCAAACAAAATTTCAACATACGGACACACCGGAGTCAATCTTCAAATTAAAACATTAAAAATAAATGATCCGACTCTATTTAGTCTAAATTGTATGGCCGAAACAGATGCATATTTATGTAGCGCGAAACCTAGCTATATTATCCTCTTAAGGTATAACCAAAATAAATAAAAACACTAAATTGCTTTGCAAAATGTCACTTTATTGTCAAAAACACACGACTGTAGTTTCACAGTACAATGGCGTTATAAAGTGATCCAAATAAACGAAAGAACGAACAACCGCTAATATATAACGCTTACATGGTAACAGTATAGAAAAACCTAATTAACAAATACCTGAAAACGGGGCGAATAAACTAACTCCTGTTGTTCGTTGAAGACGGGTGCGTCGCGTTTAAGATGTTTGAAAATTTCTAAAGTTCCGAGAAATTTTTTTTAAAGTCTTTGTTTACAATGTGTAGTGGCTTTAAACAATTACTGTTAACAGAATGACCGCTAGAAATATAGGTACAATCTTTAAGTAGGTCGCCAAAGGTAGTTTGGTATATATTTAAATTTAAATTAAAGGCTCTAGTATGTTCTTTTAATCTAATATTGTAATTCCTGCCTGTTTAACCAATATATCTATATTGCTATTGCACTCGTCAACTTAAAGACTCCAGACTTGGAAAGGAAGTTGATTACCAATTTATTGATGAAAAAATTGATCAGTTGAGGGTTCGGGAGTAAAACATGTTAGGTAACAGCACTGGTATTTCTTAGCTAAAAGCATGTAAAACATATTAAGTAAACCCGCTATTATTCTTTCTTATTTCTGTCCAGTGTAATTAATTATATTAAATAAATAATTTACAAAATATATCAATGTATCAATATCAATATATCACTGAAACCTAAAATTGATAACACGTTTTACTCCCGAACCCTTCAATTTATTTTGAAAATAGAATAAATTCTATTTTTTTAAGGGAATTCTAGGTATATTTTATCTGTTTAGTTATTGCCAACTGCTTAGTAGTACTACAAACAAGAAATGTATAGGTTATGTATTTAATTTTCACATGTGATAGTTTCGTTTAGAACCACAAACGGTTTAACCCACCATCTTTTGGGTTCTTTCTTTTGTTTTTGTTTTTTGAAATAATTAACTACCATTAAGGCTGCTTTAATGAGCGGGAACAGAAATGGTATACTGTGGGAACTCCAACACCGTTTAACAGACCTAGACTATGCAGACGATATTTGCCTGCTGTCTCATAAATTCGACTCCTTTCAGTACAATCTGAACCAACTAACTCATCTAGCCAAGCTAACAGGACTCCAGATTAATATCTATAAAACAAAAACCCTCCGCATAAACTCCAACAATATAAGACAGTTAAAAATTGGTCAGGAAGATATTGATGATGTAGATGAGTTCTGCACCTTGGCAGCATAATTGCCAAATATGGAGGAGCAATGCTGAATATTGAGTAACGCTTGAACAAGTCCAGGCAAGCTTTCGCTATGTTAAATGCTTTCTGGAGATCCAATTATATCTTAAGAAACACAAAGCTGCGCTTGTTCAACAGAAATGTGAAATCCTTGCTACTCTACGGATGTGAGACTTGAAAGGTTACCCGTGTAATCACTTCCAAATTGCAAACAGATGTCTTCGCAAAATCATCCGCAGAGCAACAAACAAACCAAACAGCAAGTGGAAATGGATAGAACATATCCTGGGGAAAGAGCGGACTAGCGTGCCTAAAATGGCCTTGTATTGGAATCCGCAAGGCACACACAAAATCGGAAGGCCGAAAACAACCTGGAGACGAACCGTTATTCAAGAAGCGAGGAAGTATGGAAAATTGTGGCTGGAGATTAAACATCTTGCGGCCAATAGAATACGCTGGAAGAGTTTTGTGGAAGCCCTATGCTCCTCACAGGAGCCAAAAGAACATGTATAAGGCTGCTTTAAGACAGCAGAGCCAAAGTGGCAAAATCGAAACTAATCTCATAGACAAAAACAATTTTTTTGATGTGTTGTAATCTGACATCTAGAAGAAATTTAATCATAATTTTCTGTCTTGATTTGTATTTTCTTATATTTTATTTCACTAATAATAAAAACGTCTTGAAAGATGGCAATTTATTAGATTAGTTCATCAAAATACCGCCAGATAGAGTCTCTCTTATGATCATTTGCCTATATAAAAGTACATTTTCATATTTTACTTGTATCTAGTGTTCCAAATTTTTGGTCCTTTAAAAGTGTGCCACCGATACAGATAGGTTGAAAACCACTAAAGTAGGGTTTTAAATGAAAGCTCATAGTATTTAAATTACCGGGAAAAAAATCTAAAGTTGATTTTGATTATAGCAGAAAATATTGACCTAGACAATCAGCATTCTGTTGGCCTGTATCATTTACTACCTAAGAAATCCTTGAATGGGTTAATTGAAAAGTGCCACTCATTCAATTTTTTGAACATGTTTTTCGTCCTTGTATGTTTCTGATAAAATTTAAAAATAAGTATTAAATTTTTAAGTATTATTCACTTGATCCGATTTAAGTGTTGATTTGTACAGTATCGTACGGTGAAAATTACTTTGATCTAGCGGGGTTTGAACCCGTGTTCTTATACTCTGTAGATTTCTTAACATAGAGTTAGTGATTATACTAACGAAGTAACAGTGTTAAAAATGTTTCGTTTTATTTAGTTTTTTATAAAAATCTTTCGAAGCAAATACGAAAATCTCCATTTCTCGGTAGAAAGATTTCATTATAAAAGGATTTAAAACGGAATCCTGCTGAATGTATTCTGTAATGTCCAACATTTGCATAAGTACGTATTTATAAATTTAAATTTAATGATGTTGTTTGTTAAAATTAAGAAGACTACTGTTGTGTTGTACATTTTTATTATTTTTTTAATGTTTCTACATTTAAGAATGTTTTCCATATTTATTTGATCCATGGAAGAGTTAATGGAAAAATACTATTTTATTGTAGCGAATAAATACATTCGGAGATTTCATAGGTTTTATAACCAGGTCCGTAACAAAGGTATTAAATGCCGTTGGCAACTTGCGCTCTCTTGAAAATTTTGGCGCACCATTTCGAAAGGTCAAGAGAGCAAAAAAAATCGGGCAGGGCATCTGCTACGTAGAATACGTCAGTGTCATTTTGTAACAGTGTCGTTTGTGTTGGGTAATGAAATGATGGCTAGCAATGAATTATAGCCTCTCCGATTGCCGAGTTATGACTGCCGAAGTGGCGCGGTATAGCTTCCTTTTTGCCTCGCTCGCTTACACGTGCCGGAGCCATTTAAAACTCATGATCGTGAAAAAAAACCTGTAGTTATGACCGATCTCTTGAAGGTTAAAATTACGCTATTGATCACCCATCTCTCCGGCGGGTACGAAATATGAAGAAGAAGAAAGGTCATGTAATATTCATATGTGACTTATTTTGATGTCTATATGTTATTGGTAATATCCGATTTAAATTTAAATCCGATTTAACTGAAAAATAGAATTTGAAAAGTCATTTAATAACGGAATTGAACAATTTCCGGCCAGTAATACGCACTCACTTTTTCTGGATATGCCAGAATCTGACTATTTACACCTAAGACG
Source organism: Liopterus haemorrhoidalis (assembly GCA_963971575.1). Taxonomy (NCBI): domain Eukaryota; kingdom Metazoa; phylum Arthropoda; class Insecta; order Coleoptera; family Dytiscidae; genus Liopterus; species Liopterus haemorrhoidalis. Next base: position 7,903,160 of record OZ020614.1, read on the forward strand.
TAATAGTAACACATTGCCGTATGTATACCTTTATACATATATACATTAAATGGGTTTTGAGCATCGCGGGTATTCAAAAATACAGGGTGTTCATTTTAAATTGTCCACAATTGTGATCTCTAGAACTATAAGAGCTACGAAATTGGTTTTGCAATTTTATAAGAGCAATCAATGAGCGTAGTAATTTTTTGTTTCGACCAGTGGTTCTCAAAAATCATTGTGCAATTTTCTTATTTTAAATGGGAACACAATTGTTTTTCGCTTATGTGAAAGTGTATTTTATTCTGAATTTAATGATATAAATAAAACAGCCATAAATCACAAAATAATTAAGAAAATTACAATTTAAATTTTTATTAAATTTATTTAAATGTTCTAACAATAGGGTGACCATTCGTCCCGCATTTCGCGGGACGTCCCGCATTTTATTTGGTGTCCCCAGGGCCGAATTTTGCTCTGTACTTATATTTCGGAGGTTAACACCTTTTTTTTGCTCTTTACTTATATTTGGGAGGTGAGGACCTTTTTTTGTTTGCTCTTCACTTATATTTCGGAAGTGACGACCTTTTTTTTTGCTCCGTCCCGCATTGCCTTCTCCAAGAAAATAGTCACCCTATCTAAGAAGAGTGCTTTGAATAATAACTAGAGAACGGACTTACTTACTCTCTGAACTTGAGTTAATACGTTTTCATAGGCGTAGTTTTCAAAAATATAATTATGGTTTATTTCTCTTTATTACTATGATATATTTTACATGTTTAAAATTTTTAAGTAAACCAGGATAAAAATTAATTACCTCAGTAATGAGTACAGTTAATGGCATGAATGGAAATAATCTATCTCATTAGATTTTTATCGCAAGAGGAATGGAACGAAACAGCACGAGTAAAAGGAGCCCACCTACATTCGATTCAACCCCATATTCCACGAAAACCATGGTTTGATAATTTGAAAATCTCAAAAATGTCTGTCTCGACCCTTACTCGAATGCGTTTTAGCCATTGCCATACATACACACATCTGCATAAAATAAAAGTATTAGAATCAGATCTATGCACCTGCGGTGAACTCGGCTACATATAAGAAAACTATTGTCAACTGACAATAACTGAAGCGCCTCTAGTGAGATTTTGAGAAACTGACGATTGTAGGATAGTCGAGTTTGTGACAAGCATGGGAATATGTTCTTAGAAGTGGAAAGACAGTTAAAGACCATTTTAGAGTTTGTTCCCGTGTGTTTCAATAAATATCACATGAAGATACCATTGAACCTGTCAAAAATATCCTACCAAAGTCAGCCATGATGTGAATTCAGTAGCGCCTTTATCGGTAGTGTCAGATGCCAATAGTTAAAAAAAAAAAAAAAAATAACGGGAAAAAATAGAAGCAAATATGTATGTCACGAAAAAAAGAATATTTTTTTAAAATTTTGATGCACAATCAACAAAATTTTATTTTTCAAAAATTAAATGTTTTTATCGAATTTTCGCCAAAAATTTGTCAAAATACTTTTGTTCCCTACCTTCTCTTCTACAGGGCTTGATCTGAAAATCTGAAAACAATTCTCAATAATGTACATTTATGGAAAGCGGAATAGTTCAACAGAAATTTTTGTGCCGATTACTATTTCGAAAAATATCGATTTTTTCGTATCGTAAAATATTTAAAAATATATTTTTTAAAATTTATTGAGTGGTATCAAAAGAAAACACATAAGACGAAGACTAAACAACTAAAAGTAGTTTTTTTTTAAATTTCATTGTTTTAATACGATTTTACTTAAAAATGTTCTAAAAAAAAAACTCTTGTCCCGCACCTTACCACCTAAGGGCTTAATCTAAAATTCAGAAAAAAAACTGAGTAATGCACATTAATGTGAAGCGGAATAGTACCATAGGAGCTATTGATATGATAATTATTTTAAAAGTTATCGATTTTTTGCAACATCGAGCTTTCAACATTTATCTTACTGACTGGAGAATTGGATAGCTATAGCTGGGTCTTGATGCGAGCGCATCTCAGGTACTATTGTTAGTCAGTAGATGGAAGCACGTGGTTTATTCTTTCAAAATTTATTGAAATGTATAGTTTTTAATATGAAATTAAGAAAATTTACAAAACAATTGATCGAAAAACAATTTACTGAAGAAACAATTGATGAATAGGAAAATTAATCGAAAAACAATTTACCGAATAACAATTTATCAAATAGAAAAATTAACCGATAAATTAGAAAATCGTATTCTAACAAATTATTATTATTTTTTTTTTAAGCATAAATTTTGTAAAAAAAAGGCAACGAAGTATTAATAAATTAATTTAAAGAAGCTAATATCAATACAGAAAATATGAAATACTTAATAAGAAATATTGTAAGCAATAGAACACATATATTCTAAAATATCATTATTATTAAAAAAACTTCAAAGACCCGTGCTTCGCACGGAGCTTAATCGTTACTTTAAAACTGTGGAGAAGTAGCATAAAACTTAACCTAATACAATTCTAATTTAATTTTTCAACAGTATTTTTGGTAAATTGTTTTTCAATCAATTTTCCAATTCGTTGAATTGATTTTCGAAAAAATTATTTTCGATCAATTATCCTATTTGATTAATTGTTTTCGATCAATTTTCCTGACACATTTTAATATGTACTCATAATTTATTATCACTAAATACCTGCAAATCCCTGAGAGGTGTGAAAATTCACATTTCACATTCATTTTTTTCTAATCGTGTGTCTGTAAGCCGAGTACATTTTATTCTGTTTTCAATAATGATATGGTTTGCTGTGAAATGGAGTTGTATTCTTGCAAGATTATTTTTCAAATTTGTAAATAAATTTGTAGATTTGTAGAAATAATATATTTTATCTGAAGTAACATTTGAAAGAAACATTTCGGGACGCCGTATTAAAAAAAAAAATAGCGTGGCAGACAACGTGTTATAGTGTTCTAATTTTTAGTAAACAATTTTTTTTTTGTAAAATTTTAAATTTGAATCTCCTTAATTTTAGAAAGTTTCAAAAAACCTGAAAGTGAGTAATTTACAAAAATAAAGTTAGTCTAATTTTTAAAAATAGACCATGAGTCATGTAGTCCCCCACAGCTGACAAGTCTATTAGAGATGATCTTACTTATGGGAAGTGGTGAGATTAGACCGAAATAGATAAACAAAACAATCACTGTCCACTTCCTTTTTTACTCCGGTAAAAAATGACATAAAAAAGATACTGCATTACAAAAACAGAGATGATACTTGAAATTCAACGATATTTTAACTGTACTAAGAGCTAATAAAGAATTTCTGTGGCTCTGTGGTAAAAATGTGTCTATGGGACACTGGGGTGCGGGTTCAGTTCCCCTTAATCTTCTTTTCAATACAGGAATATCTCGGTTATTGCAGTTTCGATTATATCGGTTTTAGATTTGTTTCAGTTTCTTAGTTTTCTATAAGAGTTAGTTAGTTAAAATTTTTGGTGCACAGCAACAATAGCTATTTGCCCCTAGTTTTGTATAGGAGAAGAGTAGAGTTTAATGTATCCGTTAGAAAACATTTCTATGAACAAGTTAAATGAAGGAAGAGAAAGGAAGGTGTATACTAATCCTTTTCTGGTCCATTTTACTGAGTTTCCTCATTACCTTTACTGGTAAAAAGGAGCGCCAGAATTGGAATAAAGGGCACCAGAAGCCTGTCTGAATTGATATTTTTCAAATAAATAAATATATTTTCTTTTATGAAATAGTGATACATAGCTTTTATAAATGTTTACCTAGGCAGGCATGGCACGGGGTGTTTCTTACCGAAACACACCCTTAGAATGTTCGAATCATAGTTTTGGTATGTCGTTGTACGTGAACCGTTTTTGCGTGAAGGATAGATATCGTCTTATAATTACCTGAAACGTTATCTTTTTAGATTTTTTTATGTATGACCACCAAAAAACCCTTATAACATATAGAAGAGTGAAATTTGGCTTGCTTATACAACTCTTTAACCCACATTTAGGAAAAATACTGAGAGTTCAAAAAAACACATTTCGAGATAAATATAAACAAATATGTATTTAATGGAAAAATAAATATTTTTTTTTAAATTTTGAGTGGAGTATCAAACGAAACGTCTTAATGTGTGGATAAACAGGCAAATTTTAATTGTTCAAAAACAATGTTTTTATGGGATTCTCCCCAAAAAGATGTTAAATTTTTTTTGTCACCCACCCTATTAGATTAAGGATATTTTCCAAAAATGTACTAAATAATTACTGTCCCGCACCCTTTAACGCAAAGGATTTAAACCAGGGCTTCGAACCGTTATTTTTTTCGTTTCGGTTTTTGTTACGGTTCAATTGAAAAAAAAAAAAATATCAGTTCGGTTCGGGTTTTCGTTCCGGCAAAAATAACGGTTTTCGGTTCAGTTCCGAGTGATAAATTTTTAAATGCATTTATTTGTAGATATTAGAAATTTATTTTCTACTATAATTTAGAAGAACATTTTATTTCTTAGTTTGTAATAAACATTCCAATGCCGCCGGGGGGGGGGCTCTGGGCGTTCACCCCTCCCCCGAAATAATAGAAGCGCATTTTTTATTACTTATCATTTAAAAAATTGCGATTTTATCTGCTCATCGGTTTAAAAAATAATCTTAAATAAAATGTATTTTATATTTTGGTTCACTTCCATAAACATTATCTGAACCGAAATAAACCGATATTTTTTTTCGGTTCAGCTCCGGTTTTCGTTCCGACAAAAATAACGTTTTTTTTCGGTTTTCGGTTCAGTTCCGGTTCGAAGCCCTGATTTAAACTAAAAATCTGAAAAAATTATAAGTAATGTACATTGACTAAACCGTTTTATTTTGACAAAATTTTCGCAAATTATTTAAATTTTGTTTAAAAAATTTAAATGGAAGCTCTTAGTACTCAAATAACGAATAAAAATAAGTATAAAAAACTGACGATTTTAATGTGATTATAGAATAAATATTCTTAAACAACAAAATGCTGGATTTTTGTTGACATCTTACACGTATTAAATACCTGCAAAACTCTGAAATGTGTGAAAATTCACACTTCACATCATTTTTTTTTAAATTTTTTTTTAAAGAACATACCATAGTGTAAGAGCGCCCCACTGCCTCAGGCGCCAAAATTATTTGTCACGGCTCTCTTTCAGACTCATATAAAAGTATTGGTCCGATACATGTATTGCACAGACGGTATTGATTTCAATACAATATTAAAAATATGTCGTCTAGAACAGTGCTGCTCAAACTATCTGATATGTCGTACCGGTAGACTCTATTTCCAATGTACCACGTTCCGGTACCATATTGGTATCAATATTATACTATTATACTACAGAGTACTCATGAACAGGCTGGTACTTTTCCTGCGGGAATCGAATTTATGGTTTTATATATGAAATTTTACAATTTATTTTAATGTGTTGTTATTTTGATTTGTGATATCTGATGGTAACTGGCGGCTTTACAGCTTCTTATCATAATCCGGTATCTGTTTGGTTTTTCGAACAAACTTTTATTTGTATTTATCCGTGCAAGGTTTGTTACTGTGTATCTGTGTGTATAGAAATATATTTATTTATTGTTTTATCATCTATGCTAAGTAATTTTCAATAGCGAATTGCAAACTTTAAATTTTTAAAAATAAATTCAAGGCCTACTCGACATTTTTTTTACAATCATATTGTATACTACTGATCTGAGAAATATTTTCGTAAATGGGCCAGTCTAAAACCAATAGTAAATTTAATAATGAGAGAATATATCAACCTGCGCCTTTTTGCTACTACAGTGTTTAAGTCCATGAAACAGCTTATGACTCAGTTAATTTGCCTAAATTATACCCAGACGTTGTATATTTACATCTCACCAACTCTTCATATAGCCACAAAATATTTCGTAGAAGTCTGAACATTCTTTGAAATTGGGTCTTGCCAGTTGAAGGTCCTTTTTAGAGTTTCGTAGGTATGACCAAGAAATCCCTATACCGTTACTCATGTGTCTGTCTGTGCGGTAGAAATTGTGACTAAACGGCTAAACATAGACAGTTACAATTTGGCATGCTTGTACAACTCTTTGACCCACATATAGGAAAACTATTGTGATTTAAAAAAAAACAAATCATTGAAAAATATAAATAAATATGTATTAAACGAAAAAATAAATATATATATATTTTTTATTTTGAGGGTTATCAAATGAAATCTCTTAATGAGTGGATAAACCAATAAAATTAAATTTAAAAAAAAAAAAAAAACATTTTTATGAAATTTTTGCAAAAACATTTTGTTGGTCCCACCTGTATCCCAAAGGGGGTAGTCTAAGAGTCTGACCAAATTTTCAAAATTTATATTAATAGGAACTAGAATATTTCAACAGAATTTTTTGATCAGATTAGTTTTTCGAATAGTACCGATTTATTGGGCAGTTGAAAAAAAATATATTTTTTAAAAATTGTGTGATTTTAAAAGAAAGCTCTGAAGACGTAGATTATGGAACGAGAAATAGTGTTTTTTTAAAGATATTTATTTTAACAGGAATTATACGAAAAAGGTGCTAAAAAAAAGCCCAAGCCCTGTAACACAGGCGGGTTTAATTAAAATTTAGAAAAATTTCTTGGTAATGCGCATTGATGTTAGTTCAATAAGAATTTTTGATCAGATTAATTTTTTTAAAGTTATCTCTGTTTCTTTTATTTTTGAAAAAATATATATTTTTTTCTTAATTTCATGTAGCAGTGATGGAGAACCTTTTTTCTCAAACGGTTTAAATATATAATGCATAATTTTTTTTTTTTGTCGCTTTAAAGTATAAGTATTTGTCTGAAACCCTTGATAATCTCGTTAACTCTACCTGAGCTAGCGGCCTTGTGTTTGACGTGTATAATACAGGTATATAACAGGTCATAGTTGAATTCCATTTTGGTATTATTATCATATTTGTCGATTTTTCTACCCTGTTTCGTGAAGTTATCTTAGAATCTCTCTTTAATATCTTCAGAACTACAAATATTTGTACGGGTCATTTTAAATCGACATATGGGTAACTGGGACCCGCGAGTCATACGTTCGCCATCAGTGATGTAGGGTATTAAATAAAAGCTCTTAGTACATTTAACAGACGATAAATGATTTTTAAAATATCGTTCATATTGACGCGATTATTGCAAATGTCCCACACGTTGAGCTTGCGGATCTACAGTGAGATCGTTAATTCCTGAGCGTTATGTGATACCTAACAGAAACATTTGGTTATCAAACTTATTTCCAAGGACATTTACACAGGCGTAGATTCGATTTTTATTAACTTAAACCAATTAATTCTTAAATGATCACTGTTTTTCTCTACAATGACAACAACAAATATGAAGTTCGCAACGGATTATCGTTGTTCCTCGGGCGAGTTCGAGTCAACGAAGTAATCTGATTGGTTCTTTGTGAATTGGAATACAGTTTTGATATTTTTAAACTCATTGTTTACTGTTATGTAACGCTCAGGAATTAATGATCTCACTGTATTGGCCGCCTCATTTTCTAGATACCTGCAAAATCCTGAAATGTTTGAAAATTCACACTTCACATCATTTTTTTGCGTGCAATATTTTCTTTACTTAAACGTTTGAAAGTAAAAAATTTTGTTATAAAGTTTTTCATAGGAAGCATCTGGTTGTATTGGAATTTTAAAGATGTTAGTTTTTAATAAAGCTGAAATATTTCAACAAAAATGAGACCAATTTTCATTGAACGCTGGGTAGAAATAGTACGGCTTTAATTAGAAACACTGCAGGATAATGAACTTCAAGCGCCTTGAAACGGAGACGCAGAAAGAATCTAAGACGTAGCGCTCTAATTGCAGTCTTCCGTCTACTATTCATTATTCAAATATCGCATTTATTCATAACATCAACATATTTAAACTGAGTTTATTCTAATTGTATGACATATGCAAAATAACTTGATTTGCTTACTTCACATTTTTACATTTAAAGGTTTATGTCGTCTTAAAAGAAACAAAATGCCTTACAACTACATAGTGTTTCTCAGTTTCGACATACATATGCGGACCACAAAAACATACATTCATTTCATATATACAGGATGTAACTAGATAAAGGAAAACGATTTTTTATTTTATATACGATTTTACGATGTTTTCTTTGATGTGCTCGGAGATACAAAAAAGTAGTTTAAATGAAATATGTAGGGTTTTTAGAAGACTATGAGATTCTTGACCCATATGAAAAAAATTGATGTGAAGTGTGAATTTTCACACATTTCTGGGTTTTGCAGGTATTTAGTAACTGAACGATGATTATTTGGAATGCCAAAACAAATTTTATGTCAAAATATTTTTTTATGAATTTTAATTCGAATGCCTAATACCATTATTTAAATATATGCAGTAATTTTTTTATATAGCAAAGTTCATTAAGATTTTGAAAATTGCACCTATGGCTTCCATTGGTTGCTTACATCATAAGTCCCGGCCTTTGATTTCGTCAAACATAGAATTAAATTATAATTTCAACACTTTCCACTGGTTATTAAATTTACGCTTTTAAAAATTAAATGCAACATTTACCAAATATAACTAGAATTTTAACAAAATAGTTTAAACAAAATAAAAATGCAAAAAAAAAAAACAAAAAATAAAATCAACAGGATTCGAACCCTAGTTTGCAAGTTAAGTTATATTATTAAGCGTACGACAAATCCAACCACGCCACAAGAGCTACTGATCTGGTATGTTACACAACGTATTAAATAGTTAACATATTTTAGTTAAAAACACAAAAAAGGCGTTATTTTCCGAAAACATAATCTGATAAAAAATTCCTGTTCTACTATTCCGGTTCACACCAATGTACATTACTTAGAATTTTTAGTTTAAACCATCTGGGTTACAGGGTGTGGGACAAAATTTTTTTTCACAATTTTGGCAAAAATCGCTTCAAAATAATTTATTTTGCAAAAATAAAATGTTGATCGTTAATCCACGTACTAAGGGCTTTCATTTGATACCCTACTCAGAATTTAAAAAAAATATTTTTTTTTTCGATGAGCACATATTTCTTTATATTTTTAGAGGGATATGTTTTTTAGGTGTTTTAGTATTTTTCCTATGTGCGGGTCAAAGAGTTGTATAAGCATGCCAAATTTCAACTCTCTAGGTCTAGCCGTTTGGCTACAATTTTTACCGAACAGACAGACAGACAGACGACAAAATAACGGTATAAGGGTTTTTTGGTCGTACCTACAAAACCCTAAAAAGAACAATTTTATTTGTTTATTTATTCTTATTACAAACAGGACTAAAAGTACTAGTACATGTAATAATAATATCCTAAATTTAATTTAATTAACAATAGGCAAATGGTCTTAAGAGAGACTATCTGGCGGAATTATGTTGAACTAACCAAATAGACAAGTTTGTTATTGTTCTGACGCACGTGTTACATTTGTTTGGATTTTTAAACTTAGTATTTGTTTGGCATAAGTTTGATATTTATTAAGAAAACACAAATCAAGGTAAAAATATTAATACATTTTTTCTAAATATCAGATTACAACGTAGTGTCCATATGTCAAAAAGTTGTTATTTTCTATTTGGTTAGTTTCGATTTTGCCACTTTGGCGCTGCCGTCTTAAAAGGGGTTACCTATAATACTAATATCGTAGAAATTCAGCTTATGGAGTATTAAGGGGTTACATGGGTCTTCAAGGTATAAAAAAACGACTTCTTTAAAAAAATTTATTTCAAAAACAAAAAATCTTTTTTATTTAAAATTAAAACATATAAAAGTATAGTACTTGAAGTACTTGTAAAAAATTTTCAGCCAAAAATATTCAAAATTTTCCATTTTCCAGCCGTTTTTCGCCGTCAACCTTTTTTTTTGCGGTGGACATGATATTTCGGTGTGGATTCATCTGAAATCAAAAAATCAAAAATTTTCTTGTAGTTTATGCCTTTGGCTCGTAATTGAACGAAGAAATTTAAAAAAAAAATGAAATTTGACGTTTTGACATGAGTTTGAATCAATTTTCGTCTCAAATTTTTATGCGTTTTTCAGATTCACATCATTTTTAAAAGGTCTTTTTCGTATAAAACAAGAACGACTTGACCGAATGAAAACTCCTTCGTTCAATCACGAGCCAAGGGCATAAACTACAAGAAAATTTTTGAATTTTTGATTTCAGATGAATCCACTCCGAAATATCATGTCCACCGCAAAAAAAAGGTTGATGGCGTAAAACGGCTGGAAAATGGAAAATTTTGAATATTTTTGGCTGAAATTTTTTTTACAAGTACTTCAAGTACTATACTTTTATATGTTTTAATTTTAAATAAAAAAGATTTTTTGTTTTTGAAATAAAATTTTTTAAAGAAGTCGTTTTTTTATACCTTGAAGACCCATGTAACCCCTTAAGGTAGTGGATATAATTAATAATTTCTTTGAATATAATCAGAAACCAGTGGCGAAGGGAGACTTTCGCTATACTTGCCCGAACAAATAATCGAAATCTAGGGGTCGGGCAAGTAAAAAAAAAAAAAAGATTTAGGTAAATCTTCAAAAATACATTAAATTATGTTCTATACCAATTTTTGTTCAAGGCTTGGTTTACTAGTTACGAAGTCTATTTAATTTTAAAGTTTATTAACGTCCGTTTCCGGTTTAGGATCTTCATAAAAAACAAGAGGGTTCTTCCCAATAAGTAGGAGAATTTTTTAATATCAGAACGAACTTTCTAAGTTGAACCGTTCTTGAATTATCGTGTATACACACACACACATACGGACGGCACGTCGAAAATGGGTTATTCGGATTCCTTGGACCATGAAACGTGGTCATCAGTCAAAATCTCAATATCGAAAATTTTCGTTATTGCAATACTTGCCCCTTATTATATTAAGATCGGGCAAGTGAAAAATAAAAGACAAATTTTAGGAGATATATCAAACTGCAGAAAATTTTAGGGTTTTGTAGGTGTTGGATTTAATAAATATTATTCATTTTGACATAATTATAACTATAATATATTGCCCATTTGATGCAAGAGTATCAGTTTTTGCCAAAAATCTATCATAATTTTATCCTCCACCCTATTTCCCATAGGGAGTGATCTAGAAATTTAAAAAAATCTCAATCTACATTTATGGAACCCAGCATAGTTCAGCAAGAATGATAAGAGTAGTTTTTCGAAAAATTTTTTTGACAAAAATCAAATTTTGTTCAAGTAATTTTTTTAATTTTATTTAACATGGAGCACCAAATGAAAGGATTTGAAGCATAGAATAACGAAAAGAAAAATAATAATAAATTAAATAAATAAATATCTTTTTAGTTCGAGGCAGTTTTTGAAAAAAAAAAAAAATAGGTTAATCAATTTTTGTCTCCTCTATTTCCCAGATTGGCTGATTTAAAAATCTGAAAAATTCAGAATAATGTACATTAATGGGTACCAGAATAATGCTCTTTGAATGTTTAATCGGATTATTTTTCTAAAAGCTTATCAAGATTTTTTTATTTTTGAAAAAATATATTTTTAAATTTAATGTAGGTTTAATGTCAATAACATGTGGCTCCCGTGCCAGGTCTGACTCTTTAGGTATTAAAATATGGCTCTTTTACAACTTATTGGAATTGTTTATTTTTTTTTTTTGTCGCTTGTTCTCTTGGAATACCTTTTTTTGTTGCTCGGTTTTACTGTTGCTCTTCTAAAAATAAAGAATGAGGATTTTACTACTTTTTGGTTCTTTTTAAATCTTGTGTTGCTGATCCTCTGACTTTAGACTAGTGATAAGAGAAGGACAAAAAATTATTTTCAAAAAAATTTGGTGCGATTATGGTAAAAATATCCCAGACATCATTTTGTTGACCTCTTTCACTTGCTAAATACTTAAGAAATCCTGAAATACGTGAATATCCCTTCACTTATTTTTTAACATTATATTTATAAATTACAAATAAAGTAAATTATGATGGACGGACTATATTAAGATAATTGCTGAAAAATGGATATTGTTTACCCAAGAAACAAATGTTTTAAGAAAAAATTTATTAAGTGAAAATCTATTTTATGTATATATTATTTATTTTTAATTTCTTTTACAGTGCGACAGTTCACATAACAGTCAGCGATGTCAATGAATACGCACCTGCCTTCTCAGAACCAAGTTACGTAAGACAAGTAGATGAAGGTCGACTCTACAATGAGATTGTACGAGTGGAAGCAACTGATAGAGATTGCACCCCCAAGTTCGGAGATGTGTGCAAATATGAAATACTCACCGCTGACCAACCATTCGTCATCGACTCAGAAGGTGCAATCAGAAATACCGAACCACTGGATTATGAAAGAAGTCACAACCACATACTTAGCGTTGTCGCTTATGACTGTGGAATGAGACAGAGTTTGCCAGTTATGGTTACTATTAAGGTAAGAGTTTTATATTTTATCGAACATTTCAATAAAATATAATACGATGGAAAAAATAATGCTGCATTCAGAATTAATTATAAATTAAAATTAGTACTTATGCCTAGTTCACATCTACATACTTTTGTTCGCAAACATACTAAAACAGGTTTAAAAACTGTTTATAAACTGTTTTGTAAAAACATTTATACAAATGTATGCTTGTTTTTTGTTTTCCATCGAAGATGGAATAAATCTATGTGCATTTATTTGTCTGTGGGAAAGTAGAACGAATATAAAAATTTACCCGCAAAGTAGAACTTTTGTAAAAATTAATTGACATCATATAGCACATATGCCTACGATTTGTAGATCAGAAATAATTATAGAGAGAACATAATATATAAATTCATAAGGCATAACATTAAACACTTCACGTGGCTGGTGTTGACTTGAGCGATGAGTGCTTCTCACATGGGCAACTGTATATGTCATTTTCCTGAATTAGTACAGCGGAATACTTGTACGTGTTGTCACGAAATCGTTTTTACCAATGTTGTTTACAAAGAAGCTCTTACTTAAATTATTTGTGTAAGAAACACATTACAGTAAGAAACATAGATGATATATTAAAACATTAAAATATATATGGACCTTTCTATAATGTTTCGCACTAAGCCAAACTTCAACGTGTTCCAATATTGGCTCGGTTTAAGCTGGCTACGACTGCTTTTTCTCAGTAGCGAAGCAGAAGGTTACTGCTAGTATAATATAATCTGTAGTTCTAAATTGCAAAGTGGTTATTTTGTATAAGAATTGCAAACTTATCGTAAATCTATATTTGGAAATTGTTGGTTTGCAATGCAGTTTTAAAATGGAAAAAAAAATTAATATTAAATAGGTATTGATTTCTGTAAGTTCAAGGTCATTGAAGAAGTTAATAATTGATGACAACTGACATGTCTTTGTAAGATTTCTAAACGATTTCAGAATAATTTATAAGTTGCAAACCTTTTTATAGTAATTATTAGCGAATTCGCCCATGCGTACGTTTTTAATAAATGGGAACACCATAAATTTATATTACATTCAAGATCAGCGTTTCTCAACCGTTTGTCCTCGCTATCCATTATAATATTTACTAGCTAAAACGCGATATTTAGGGGTTATACATAGTGGCGTAGCGTGACTTCCTGATGAAGGGATGCACTGAAAACAAATGCATGTAGGCAAAAATATTCTCGCGAATGTCAAGGGACGACTGTATTTCAGTTTTTTAATAACAGTTTCTAAGGCTTTTAAGGTTCAGGTTAGGTATACTTTTGTAATAAGTAATTTTTTGTTTGCAAAATTCAAAACATCAAAAGAAGTTTTTGTTAATTCATAAGCTACGTCTGAATTTATTGAAGTGATTTCTACAACCCTGAAATTAATAAATACATATAAAAACTTTTGTATTTAAATTCGGATATCGGACCATAAAGAAAATAGATATATCAAAAATAACGCGGACGAGCGTGAAAAATGCTTCTTAGCGTCTGTAGACCGATACGCTGCGTCAAATGCCGAAAACACTAAGACGCGTCCGGGCACCTGTACACAACGCTGGTGATCTCAAATAAGCTGACTTTCAGTGTGCTTCCAAACTAGCTTATAATACGCTCTTGCGATACTGCGTACTTGGCTTAACTCGTTCTAGCGCGGAAATACTCTCCCTGTCTTATTGCATAAAATAAGGCTGTATTCAACAGTTTTATATCAGCAGCATCTTTTTAATATTCAACATATTTTATATTATAATTTATACTTTATACATTTGACTAATTTAAAGTAATTATCATATAATATATTTTGAAAAAATGAACCACAGTCTTATCTGGATGATATTTTTTAGTGCTTAAGCTTAATTTTATTTCGAGACATTGACTAATTTTTTCTTCATTTTGCATTTTTTCCTCGAAGGCTTCGTGCCGTTGATCGTCAACAAACGAACGGCACGGACAATTTTACCTGACGATAAAAAAGCAGTGTTAATATTTACTTTGTTGAAAAATCTACAGTTGAAGGAATTTTGTTGATAAAATTGCTGAAATGTGTAAAATATACATAAGAGTTGGTAAAGATAACGCAGTTTTTTAAGATTTTAACCAGGGCTTCGAACCGGAACTGAACCGAAAACCGAAAAAAAAACGTTATTTTTGTCGGAACGAAAACCAGAGCTGAACCGAAAAAAAATATCGGTTTATTTCGGTTCAGATAATGTTTATGGGAGTGAATATAAAATAAATTTTATCTAAGATTATCGTAATTTTTTTAACTGATATGTAAAAAAAATTGCGCTTCTATTATTTGGGGGTGGGGTGAACGCCCAGAACCCCCCCCCCCCTGGCAGCGGTCTTGGTATGATTATTACAAAATAAGGAATAAAATGTTCTTCTAAATTATAGTAGAAAATAAATTTCTAATACAAACAAAAAAGCGTTTAAAAATTTATCACTCGGAACCGAATCGAAAAAAACCGTTATTTTTGCCGGAACTGAACTAATATATATATATTTTTATAATTTAACCGGAACAAAAAACGAAACGAAAGAAATAACGGTTTGAAGCCCTGGTTTTAACACATTTTCATACATTTTAAAAAATTTTGGTGACCATAAAATTGCCTTACAATAATTGAAAAAAAAAGATGAAACCATATATTACTATATTTCTTATTAATTTAATGAAGACTTAGATACAAAGCAAATCGCAGAAAAAATTACTATGATTTTTTTAATTTAAATTTTATAGTAACGAAATTATCGCAAATTATTTAAATTTAGTTTAGAAAAATTAAATCACAGTTCTAAGTACTCAAATTTATAAATAAAAATGGTTATAAAAAGCTGTTGATTTTCATGTGATTATAGAAAAAAATATTGTTCTAGAAATTGAGCATTATACTAGCTTCTAACAATATTATAAAATACGTACAGAACCCTGAAATGTGTGAAAATTCACATACATTTTTGTAGTTCGGCGAACTGGTTGTTAAAATTGTACTTGTATTAGTTATTTCATGAAACTAACTAAGAAAAAATTCTTTGTATTGTTATTGTTATTGGTATTTTGATTTTTTTATTATTTATTTTTAGGTGAACCGAGTATGTAGATTAGGCTGGCATAATCTTCCTGAACGTGTGGATTACGCTCCCTCAACCGGCAGACAAGATCTTTTCCCAACGGCTTCACTTGAGCTTTGCGATGTCCCTTGCAACGTACGATCTCTCCGCACAAGAGTAGATCTTGCCACTCGTCACATTGGTAAGATAAAAATCAACTAAACACTATAACAAAATAACAAAATTTTGTAATTTAATTATTTTATTATTCGTTTTATATTGATATTTTTAATTGTAGGTAAAGGTTGTGATCGGGACACTTATTCAGTCCAGTCCCAACGTAAACTCTGCGGAGCTTCCCCCGATGCTGTAGATCTTTTACCAAGCCCTGGCTTAGGAGCGGAATGGACCAAACCTTTAGTCTCTGATGAAGGACATGAAAGTGATCAGATGTTCGAATTCGATGGCTCTTCTACCGCAGTCGCTGTACCTGCCCATGTCCTTGACCATAACTTGGCTAGCGTGTTTACTGTTGCCACTTGGATGAGACACGGACAACATCCCGGACAAGATAAACATGTCAAGGAACATATCCTGTGCTCAGCTGATGATCACAGTAAGTATATTACACTTGCTGATTAAAAAAAATATGGGACAGTCTTACGATTGTACTTTAAAGACTGATAAAAAATTATTTAACTGTTTTAATAGGAAACTATAAGTATCGGAAGGTAATATAATGTTTATATAACAAGTTTGCGTTAACAAACATTTTTTGTTGCTAACTAAGTCGGCTATAAGAATAAATATTGCCCGGTTGAACGAATACTATATATTAAGTAAACGTATTTTAACACAAATAATTCTTTAAAATAAATTTTTGGGATTAGTTGTTCATATTAGGGTTTCCTAAAATCTTACAACAACATTAAAATGCGTCCCAAAGACGTTGTACGAGCTGTGTTATTACATGAAGATGGCCGCAGTTTCGAATATCGCTGGCGTTTGGGATATAGCTAAAAATGTTACAAATGTTCAAAATGTTACAGTTTTAAATCTAATGAAAAGTTTAATTAATTTCTGAAGTAAACATTTCTAATTTAAATAATTTTTTTTCCAGAAATGAACCGTCATCACTACGCATTGTTCGTCAGAAACTGCCGTCTAATCCTTCTTCTTCGTCGGGACTTCTCTGAGGGAGATTTGAACATATTCCGTCCAGCTGAATGGCGTTGGAAGATTCCCCAAGTTTGCGACGACCAATGGCATCACTATGCCGTCTCTGTTAGATTCCCTGATGTCCAACTATACGTAGATGGTCAATTATTCCACACAGAAAAGAAAAATCCAGAAGTTATTGATGACTGGCCTCTACATCCAACCAAGGGAATCAACACTACTTTAACTGTGGGTGCCTGCTGGCAGGGTAGCGACAATAAAATGAAACACCATCTTAAAGGTAAGCTATTTCAGCAAAATTAACTTTATAACTTGTATCGGCCATTTTGGTTTGGTTTAAGTTTGGCATATTTGATAATCAAACAGTGTATACGTAAGAGTGTCGAAAGTTTGGACCTACATTATATTTTTTTAAGAACGGAGTGTGCGCAAGATAGGAGCCATTTGACCTTGTTTTTGATAGGTTAAAACTGAGCAAGTTTACACTATAGAAATATAGATTTCTGTCTCAATTTTTTCTATTTGTGTCTGTTTTCAGCTCAAATTTGTATGTATAGGCATAGAAACTCATGTAACAGTGAATATATTGCTACTTGTAATCAGGGCCGTATTTACTTACATCGAGACCTGAGGCGCAAATAGTTTCTGGGGCCCTTTCCCCTAATTAATAGTGTAAATTAAAAAATTGGTTGGATAAAAAAAAGTTTTATGATTTTTGCAAAAAATTGTGAAGGCACAAAATATGTAATAATATACTATTCTATAGAAATCTCAATGGAATTTTTAGTTTTTCATTGAATTTTTAATTCTTTTTGACTGTCTGTCAATATAATATCAACAAAAATATGGTAAATATATTAGTAAAAAATAAAAATCTCTGCCTGAAGAAGTGGAAAGGCCTTTTAATATAACAACTGATGATTTAGGCAAATTTTGGGTGTGGTAAGTGCCTTTTCTCAGTCTTTTCTTGGACGTAAATAATCACTTTCCTTAAAATGCAAAGAACAAATGCGCATGCATGGTCTTGGATTTTTGCCCATTTTTAGTTTTTGTATCCATTGAGACCTACGATCCACTTTCTCTCTACCTCCAAATGTTTCAATTGGCATTGTTTCCGATTTAGGAAAATAATGGAATGTTAAAGTGGGATTATTCTTTATCCATGATTTACATGGTGGCACGCAACAAAATGATTTTTTTTTTTTTTTTGCCATGATTCACAAAAATAAAACAAACAACAAAAAAACACGTATTTCTCCACTGAACAAAACAAAACAATATCTATCTTGTGTCTTCCGAAAATTGCCACCAGATGTCAGGGCGCTTAGGAAGTTTCCCCTATATCTGAACAGCAATATTGCCTGAAATTTGTTGAAAAATGTTATTAAGATATACTATTGAAAGAGCATTAGCGTGGCAGCAAGAAGCGGGTATTTGGACGACATTTTGTTTCACAAAAAATTGCAAATTAAACATTTATATAAAAATAATACTAATACATATTTATTTTCTATTTATAGTAGGTAAATCTTTTTAATATTGCAGCGCAAAGGTGACAAAATCGAAATTAATCTTATAGACAACAACAACTTTTTGATATATTCCAGTCTGACATCTAGAAAGAAATTAATTTTATTTTTGTGTCTTGATTTGTGTTTTCTTATATTTTATTTTCACTAATAATAAAAATATATTTTCAATGTATTGAAAAATGTCGATTTAATAATACCTGTTAGATTTGTTCAACATAATATCGGCAGGTAGAGTCTCTCTTATGACCATTTGCCTATAGGAATTATTTGAAATGAACGTTTTACAGTTAATTTTTGTTCTTCCTAATTGAATTGTTAGTTACCCATTTGACAATGATTTTTTTTTACAGGTTACTTGGCTGGTTTAAGCGTACTGGTTTCCCAAACAGAAAAACCAGAAGTTTTAGCCTGTCTCCATCAATGCAAGGAAAGTCTCCAAGTGCCAGCTATGGAACTCCTACAACCAGGAATGGAATTACTTACTAATTCAGACTTAACTGAAGTAACAGTTGAGGGTGATAACAAGACCAACTTAGAAACACTTGTCCGTAAAATTAGTTATGCAAATAGTAGAGAATTCCCAACACCAGGTAGACGTAATTTGAAACTAACAACTACAGTAATGTGTGATAGTGGAAAGAGTGTAAAAGTACCAGATGCGCAGGCGTATGTAATGGTACTCAGACCACAAACTCCAAGTATCATCCTCAATGGAACTGGAAACATGGCGAGAAAATACGAAGATTTCCGATTAGGTGTTCGTGTTTTAGCTGACATTCATATTACTGGCGAACAAAAACTTGATTCTTGCGCTTTAACTATTAATCCTAATTTGAATCCTGATCATGAAACTTTGGTTGCTCCTGAATCTATGCTAAAGAGACTGGGTATGTCTGCTTTGGTATCTAAAAATGGTATCAGTATTTCTGGATCGGATATGGTTTACAATTATCAACAAGTTTTAAGACAGATTGTATATACCAATCGAAAACCAGCCTATTACTTGAATAGAGTATTCAAACTCACCTGCTCTGAATTGAATGGAAGATTTACCAGCAACGAATATGTACAAACTGTAAGTAATATATGTGATATTTATAATGTTATAATAAGTTGGCGTAGCACAGGCTGTTTCTGTTTTGAATCCAGTGGCTCCTATATTATTTAAGACCTTTACGGGATTATTATAACGGGCAGATTAAGCGAGAAGTTAAATCTTCCTGCAGGATTAATCACAGTGAGGAACCCGCCTTCACATGCCTTCGAATAGGCCACTGTTAGTGGATCCATGGACACCTCCTTCGAGGTGAAGAGCTTTTTATTTGCTAGACGCGTAACACAGATTTGTCTGTGTCACATATTTTAAGCCAGTGTGTACAGTTCGAGGATATCAGGGAGAGGTTAGGCCTGTTCTATGGCGTAGCAGTTGCCTTAGGTGACGATAGGGTTCTCATGGACAGGCGGATACTCGTTCCGAGGGAGTTGAACTTACTGTTATATGTGTGAAGTCTTGCATCTTATTTTAAAGTGTTCTATTATTTACTGTGATATTCGATGGTAATTGGCTCCTCTACAACCCATTACCATCACCGTCTGATCAATTTTTCGAATTGTCCTATTTGTTTGTGTTTGTCCATGCAAACTTTCTTTTATTGAGTATTTGTATAAGACTTTATCTATTTATTTATTGTTTAATTTATTATTTTTAATATATACTCTAGTCATTTAGAAGGTTGTGATAGGCTCAAAAAGCCATCGTTGCTGTGCGTCAAAAATTGTAGCTCACTAAGCTCTTTACGACTGAAACCTTTTTGGAAATGTCAGTAGTTAATACTGCTACGGCCTCGCGTTGGTGATCCTCTAGTGTAGTGCACGCAGCTAACTTCTAGTGGAAGGTCGTGCGGTTGCAATGTATAAATAAAATTTATACTTTTTGGCGATCTGTAAAGTGAAATTGAGCCGGTAGTACAGAGCGTCACGTTCTGTCGTTACGAAAATCCATACGCTTCTATCTGCTGCTATCGCGACACTCGACTGATCTGGGGTTCACTCCAGTTCCTGTCAGTAAAGTTCTAATGCGTTGCACTTAATCCAAGGATCAAACAATCGCTAAACTCAAAATCACACTGAAATAACTGTTTACGTTATACGCAACACGACCACACAGCCACACGGCCCACTTGCTAATGAACAATGCCCTCAGCGTTCCACTACTGAAGATTTTTTGCGTGTCTCTGCATTCTCGGATACAACAATTCAAAAATA
Organism: Liopterus haemorrhoidalis; assembly: GCA_963971575.1. Taxonomy (NCBI): domain Eukaryota; kingdom Metazoa; phylum Arthropoda; class Insecta; order Coleoptera; family Dytiscidae; genus Liopterus; species Liopterus haemorrhoidalis. The sequence goes on from OZ020614.1 coordinate 7,923,683, forward strand.
AATAAGTATAAAATAAATAAAATACATTATAACAATATTAGTAAAAAGGAATAATATAAATACTTAATATACAATAATACAGTTATAGTTTATAATACAATTGCGTTTTCTATTTTCTAAAAAAAAAAAAACGGTATATAAATGCACTATTCAGCGCCGATAGTAAGAAATACATAAATTGCTTACCCTTGTTTTGAATGGTTGATTTTTATGACTGGCTACCATTAAAACGCGATAGAATTGAAAGCCTAATTCGGTCTGAGCAATTCTGAACGTGACATTATGGGGTAATGGCGAACAAAACAGCATTCAAAAAGAGGCAAAGGTCGTAAAATTCACATTCTTTAATTTTGGAAGAGCCATAGAAGTAACACAGAAACACGTACTTATTCGAATACAATGTTATAAATTTAAAGGGGTGCTTTTTAATGGGGCTAATAAGGCCGTGCATGCGCAGATGGGTCGAGAACACAACAAAAGCACGTTGTGTGCATACAAATTTACAGTATATTAATTCCATATTAGGTGGCGGGAATTTTACCATTCTTGCAAGTATCAGAAGAGCCTTATTTGGTTAACTAAAGGATCAGATCTGGCTCACGGGCCATATATTGTCACCCTCTATGTTAGGATAATTCCCTCAAAGTACTGGAGAAGAACCAATTTAAAGCGGTGTTCATGCACACGAATAGCAGCACCTATTTGTCAAAAAGACTTATGATTGAATTTTAATAATCGATCAATGGTCTGTTAAATCCGAAGTTTGTTATTCGAAATGTGTTAAAATGAGGTTTATTGAATATATTTATTTCTTTACAGTTGACTGTTATCCATCCACAACCCCATGAACCAGTAGCTCATGCAACCATCAATCGCCATTCTGTTGAATTGAAACCGGCTATTGAAATTCCTCATGAATACCAGTCTAGTTTATTGGAGCAACGTGGAGCAATGATTGCAGCTGGTGGATCTCACGCAGTTACAATTATTGTGGTTGTCTGTGTTGGCTTCTTGCTCTTTATGATTGTATTGGGAGTGGTAAGGATTCGAGCTGCCCACCAAAGACAAGGACTAGAAGAAGCCCATGAGAACGAGATGGCTTGGGACGATAGTGCACTCACTATTACTGTTAATCCTATGGAGGTTAGTTATTCTACTCATTTTAAACCAATCAAAATACACATTTGCAAGTAAGAAATACAGTAATACACTAAAAAATATAGGTTTTGTAAATGTTAATATTGTATATTTTTTATTTTAAAATTATTAGTCAGTACCCACTCTATCGGTAACCTTATTGACAGTTACAGGCATTCTGTTTAATGGCGCGTTACTGTTACAGTTTGTCCTTGCAAAGGGTTGTTTCATGAGAGTTTTGTATGTATCAAAAAAATACATGTTAATTATCTTTTGTTATAGAATGCAGAACGTAAACTACAAGGTACTACAGAAGAGCTTTCCGATACGGAACACTCTGACAGTGACAGTTCTGATGACGATGAAGAAGGTGGTGACATCGATTGTCAGGCAGACTCGAGCGACGAAGAGGAACAATCTCGACGCTCTCGAGTCAATGCTCGTCGAGACCGTCACGAATACCAGAATGTCTCACAGCTGGAGTGGGACAACTCTACGATGTAAGACAGAGGAGGGTCGGCGTAGTTACAGTAGAAGAGATTACTTATTATTGCTTTCGTAAGATTTTCATTTTTTAAAAACGCCGAATTTTTTGGATTTAGATGAGAAAAGATATACATAGGTTTAACAGTTAAGTCTATGGTATTCCAAAAAATCAACAGAAAATTGCGTAATATGCACAAATCTACGCAATTTAAGCCCGACCGAACTCAGGGCAACAGTGAAGTTTTGTTACGCTAAATATAAACCAAGTTCTTTAGTAATGCAGATAGTTGGACGTAGGCTAATATGAATATCTGCATGAACTTAAAAACATCTAAAATTGAAATATATAGTACTGCTTAAAAACTTAATATCGAAATAAAACATTTTAAAAAAATACAAAAAAAAAATTGGGATATCGAAGATTTATTTATGCGTTATTGTTTGATAATTACGGTTTGTTGGATAAAGAAGGCATTGAAACGGGTTTTTTTTTTTTGGCATGGCAGCTCCCTATGTATATCTCCGATACAATAGTGTTTGTAGAATATCATATCTTTGCGGTTTTAACCAGCGTAAAACGGTCACTGTCGAATTTAAGTTTGTTAAAAAAATCTTAAAGCAATAATATTTTTAAAATCTTCTATGTTTTTGTAACGAAGTCGACAGTTGCGCGTATTTTCTATCGCAAATCGAAGAAGTTCGATTTCAATAAAAATTTAATCGTCCAAAATTTGTAGTTATACGAATAAAATCCACTGTACTTATATATAGATCCCTTAATCAGTTATCGACTAGGCTTTGCTTTTGCGAATTTTTAACAAAACATTGAGCTTAAACGGTTGAGGAAAGTTAGGTTAGGGCTACAAAGCGTAATATATGTAACGGAAAAGGTTTCTTGCCACGAAATGGTTCTTCATTTTTTTAAAAATACTTTACGTGTGTTAGTTGTTCTCATATATAGTGCTATACAAGTGACATCTACCCTACTTAACTCATTTATTTACTATTAAAAAAATTAGCAACCCAAGAACTAGCGTTGATGACCGATTTTTTGACCATGCAGTTTTTTGCTGCAGCGGTATAACTGCCAGTCGTTCTCGCTTGTTCATTATAGACATTGTGTTCTATTCAATGTAGCTAAAAAGACACCGAGGAAAAACAACCAGTTATCCTCGAATACTCGTATACACAATTGTATTTAATGTGGTTAAAAACCGCAACCATTTACCAGATAAAAAGTAATTTTATATTTAAGGCAATTTTGTTCTTCTCCAAGCATTTCTATAAATAAACTAAAAACACAAAACTGTTGAATCGGAACCGTTTACTCGAATTTGAAGTAGAGAATAATTCTTTGTAGAGCAAAGAAATCTGAAACTTCAAAAACTTTATTTTCGCCTGAACTACGGTTGATATTATCTATAGAGGCAGAAGTCACTTGTAACTTCTGAGATTATCATTTTGTAGTATTTAAAACCTTTGAAGTATTATCAGATATTATACTCAAGACTTCAACTCAAAAATTGGTCAAAATTTAAAGTGGAAAATTTTTGAACTAGTCTTATTCGGCAGTTTAATTTCTAAATTCACATGACGACAAAATAGTTTTATCTAGTTTTAGATTTGACATAATTAATACTGTATTAAAATATGCTATGTTAGTTCTGAATATAAGTAGAACAGTTTTGTCGATGTTTGAATTTAGGCAGACTTGAAATCGGCAGATTATACGTAATATTATTTTAAAACTAGTATTAAACTCGAATATTTTCAGTATTTTAAATATATATACAATTTTATTTACTCAGCATTTTTTTTTTTTTTTAAATCTCTGTAGACATGAGAATATATGGAGAATAACTACTTGACCAGTGACTGTAATATTTATAAAAAGAACAAAAAACAGACTTGTTTTTTAAAAATAAAAATAATATAATTTTTTTATATGTATATCGACAATTTTTTCTACATATAGGGTATAGAGTATATATATATTTCTTAAGTCGATAACTGTTTTTCAAAGCCTTGCACCATTGTCTATCATTCTTAGCTTTATAGAAGCCATTTTTGTGTCCAGTTCTTCGCACAATTCACAAAAAAAAAAAAAAATACCCTTGTTAATCCAGGAATGCCCTGAAAAATAAAAATTCATCGGTTAGGAAAGTGTTAAACATACTGAGGATCATGTTATTATGATAAACATTAAAAAGGGTTAGTTAAAGTGTTGAATTATCGATAACTATTATTAATAAATTATGAAGATATAATAAAACAAAATAAATATTACAATAGAATAATAGCGAAGCAAATGTTGGCACGAAGTTGAAATAAAGTTTGAATTCTCAGTTTGTTACTCTTTTTTTTTCTCTTAAGTTTAATGGATATAAAACACGAAATTGGTTCCTATACTCGCGGATTTTATTTAAAAATTTATGTTATCGAAAGTGTTAGACTTTATTACATGTTTTTGGTCCTCAGTACTAAGAGTGTTAGTTATATATATTTTTTTATTTTTTGGGGCTTCTTCATATTTGTGACTGTAAATATTTTGGTATATCAATTTTGATCGCAGCTATATGTATTATAATTTTTATTTCTCTTTAATATATTTTTTTCTTATTATATTGGTTCGGTACTTAAGCAAGAGGTAGCTCTTGAATATATGTATTATATATATAATATATATATTTCTATTAAATATATATTTAATGTTTTTAAAAACGCAGGACAACTATGGGCGCGAAAATTTTAAAATACGAACAAAAGTTTCCACAAAATTTAAAAAAATAAAGTTACAGTGTTTTTCAAACTGTTTTGATGTACTACAAATACAGTAGATATTACCCAGAACTGAACATAATAAAAGGTAGAACTGGACTTGCATTTTTCATTTACAACAGTATTTTTTCAGTTCTAACACCTCTTACAGAAAAACCACTTTTTGCACCACATTAAGTGGTTGGTTGGTTAGTAATTGAAACCAACCACTAACAATCAAACTGCTGTGGTCATTGTCTGAGTTTCGCTACTAGTAGTTTTTCCATGTTTTCAAAACGAATTTCTTGACCACTAGCGAACAGCTGTAGTCGAGTTCTGCTAGTTCTCACTTTTTTTTATGGCTCGAAACAGATCTCTGACTACTTGCAGTCGAATTGCTGTGGTTAATGAGTGGTTGAGTTCAACTGCTAGTACTTTTTTTTTATGTCACCGTCGTTATCGGTAGTTGTTGTGACGCAGAAATTCTGTGTTTTGCATTTATCACTGTCAACAACTTGTTAAACTCGGCTACTTTTTGTGGTTAACTACATCTGCAAAAAGTGACCTTAAAGAAGCTTTAAATCTTGGTAAATATTAGATCCATAAAAGTGGAACTTCGCTAGCGTCTATTTGAATCATAAAAAGTTTGAAAAACGCTCGTGTATAAATAAAAAATCTGCCATACATAAATTTAAAAAATAAAATACTGTTTAAAAATATTTGTTATTTGACAAAAGACTCTATAAGGTACATAAACTATTACTTGTAAACTTCGGTTATGCCAAAACCTAGGTTTAAATAATTAAAACCATAATGTGCTTAATAAATTTTGTATAACATTTTGTAAAATTTTATAATTCGCATTTATAAAATTAGATTAGTTTATTGTATAAAGTAGCGCAAGAGCAATACTATTTCAATAATTTTTTGATAAATTTTTATATAAATTTACCTTTATTTAGTAAGTTTTATATTAAGGTTTTCACTTGTGAATTATAAAATCTCTTGTGAATTTTATTCTAAATTCGGTTAACAATTAGTGTTTCGTGTCTTAATTGAAATACAGTTTACAAGTAGTAGTTTCAAACTTACCAAATAAAGTCGAGTGCAGAGTTTTAAAACTGCTTCGTAAGAGTTTGAGTTGGAATGTTTTAACTATTAATAATGGATTACGGAACCCTGTTTCTGAATATTGTGATGTGAATAGTGTCGAAAGTAAATTTTTTGTCAATAAAAAGGATGTCGGTAAACTTAAATTTTACATATTTCAACGCATATAACTTTTTCGAGATAATCATGTCAAAATTTAAATATTTCTTTTAACGTGTGAAGTATTTGGAGTTTTGAGTTGAAGATGCTGATGGTTTGGGAAGTTTTTTATGTCCCTGATTACCTGAGGTCTTGTTCATTGTTTTTTTGACACTAAATAATCTTGCGGAGTTTGCTACGCAGTGTTTTTCGGAACAGGAGTAAAGTAATGAATATTGTTTGTGATTTATTGGTTGAAGAGAATTGTAGGTGTAGATTTTTGCGCCCATTTTTCCTGAATGCCATTAGTGTTAGTAGCTGTGATGTCAGACAAAATAAAAAGTAACCTTGTGCTATAAAAAACATAAAGAAAACTAGTAATAGTGAATGTTTAGGAATAAGTCAGTCTAACGCACTATTGTCACATCTTAAGTGTAAAAAAATGCTTGATTTGGCCGATATGGAGAATATATAACATTGTTAGTAAATTATGTGTTTAGGTTAGGTTGGATGTTATAAAATTTGTTTTTTTTTGAGATTTTAAAAATAACTTTTGATATTTTTTACGATTATATTTTTGATTAAGCAATTTTAATAAATCTTTGACGTTAAAATTTTATTTAAAAATATCAAATTTGGTGTTTAATTAAGGATATCATTGTAATAAATATCGAAGTGTTGGAAGTTTTTTCATTACAAAGCAAGCTATCAACTACTTTAAGAAAACACTTATATTTTTTGACAAGTAATAATGAGAGTTACATTCCATTGATGGTTGAATGAGGTACAAAGATTCGTAAATCGAGGAAAGTTATAGAGAAGGATGTCAAATAATAAAAATTAATGTAACCCACAATAAATGATGTAATACATGAATGTACATTATAAATATATATGATATACTTCAAAATCTCTATTATTTTAACACCCCGATATTAACACCATGATATTCTTATGTAAAAAATATGAATCAGAACAAAACGACTTAATTAGAATCTTAGTCTCCGAACAAATATCTCTACCTACCAACGAACAAATCATACTGAGCCACCAAAACATAAAAATTTATGAAGCCATAGCCACATATTTAGAGTCGACTAATATTAATCTATGATTGAATATTATTAATATATCAATGTGTTATTTTACGCCAGTAAATTGTTAATTCTGTTTAAATATGAACTGTCGAAGTAGGATATCATACTCATTAAATAATATACACAACTCTATTGTTAAACCCCCCTTGGCCCCCCATCTAAGTGTTACCAAAGTCCTGCCGTGACGGGCCTTACTGGCAAAACCCCCTATCCCGTCCATCTCCCCCTCTTGTCTTATCCTAAAAGCACAATCATTATTTCGGTTAGAATAGATTAAGCAAAAAGAAATACAATTAAATAATCGCAGCTGGCAATGGAGAAATCTAAAAGCCAATTTCACATAAAAAAAAAAAAAAACAACCACTAGAAAAAATGCGACTTCCAAAATTGTTTATTCCGGAAACCAACTTGTTCTATTACGGTGTCTACAAACCTGAAATTTTCAAGGAATTTATTATTTCACCTGGAGTTCTCACTTATGGCGTATTCGATTGGGTGCTCTCAGTGGCGTAGCGTGGTATTCCTGCGCCCGGAGACTACCAGGTAAATCAGCGCCCCTAATCACCAGGACTGGGGCGAGTGTCTTTGGCGCCCTTTATACAGACGGGGCAAAATTTCAAGAGACGACCTAAATAAAAGGCATCAAGCGCCGATTGCGTTCCTCCGGCTTTTAAAATCACCTTATCGTTCTTAATTTCGGCGCCCCCTAAATTTGCCAGGGTCATTTGTCCCCCCCTGCCCCTCATCTCTACGCCACTGGTGCTCTACTATGCACTCTGCGAGCAAGTTTCGTATTCGATTGGGCGAGCAGTTGCTCTAGAGTTGATAAAATTTGTATTCGTTTGGGAAAGGTAACTGCTCTGAGAGTGCACTGTGAACACTTTTTCTTGCTCTGGCTAAAGAGTCAGAGCAGCGTCGAGCATTGTGGCGCATAGTGGTATTTCAAACCTAGTATGTTTATTAAGCAAGTTAATTGAATCTTTATACAGTAGTGATGTATCTTTTTGTATAATAAATCAATTAAAAGAGATAAAATAATTTTAAAAAAGTTTTGAGAATATAAATAAACAGAAAACAAATAAATTATTGCAATCACAAAACTAAAATAATTTATATAAAATTATACATAAAGTATTATCCTGCACTGTTTACGCAAGGAAATCACTGTATTTTTAAATAATTAATAATAACAACAATAAAAACATATTCGATTGGGAGCTGCTCTGGCGCAGAGCAATTCTAGAGTGGTCCCTGTAGTTTTTCACAACTTCTGTCGACATTCTAACAAAAACTCAACACTAAAACACACGTAATAAATTCATACAGTACTAGAGGGTCTAGTACAATATTCGACTACCAGACAGCGTATTCTAGCGTGTCAGTTCTCAATTATGTTTTTGACAGGTCAGTAGTTCGATTTTTCACCAACAGATGGCTCTACAAGTTTTGCATTAGTAAGTTTCACAGGTTTTAAAATACTGCACAGGTACAATAAAATCGCAGACGTCATGGCTCCATTTTATAATCATCCTGTACACTCTTCTATGTATAAAACAGCAATGCAATTTTTTAAATAAGGGAAAGAAACTTCCTAAGCGCCCTGGTGGCGATTTGCGGAATATACGAGAGTGACATTGTTTTGTTTTGTTCAATGAAGAAATACGTGTTTTTTGTTTTTTTTTTTGTTTATGTTTTATTTTTGCGAATCGTGGGAAAAACAAATCATTTTGTTGTGTGCCGCAATGTACATCGTGGATCAAGAAGAATTCCACTTTAACATTCCATCATTTTCAAATCAGAAACAATATCAATTGAAACGACATTTGGGGGAAGAAAGAAAGTGGATCGTAGGTCTCTATAGATCGAAAGACTAATAATGGGCAAAATCCAAGCCCATGCCTGCGCGTTTGCTCGTTGCATTTCATGGAAAGTGATTTTTTACACCCAAGAATAGATTGAAAAAAGGCACTTACCTCACCCAAAATTTGCCTAAACCATCAGTTGATACATTAAAAGGCCCTTCCACTTTTTCAGGCTGAGATTTTTATTTTTTACTAATATTTACCATATTTTTGTTGATATTATATTGTCAAAAAGAATTAAAAATACAATGAAAAACTAACTTTAAAATAGTATATTATTACATATCTTGTAAATCGTAGATTAAATAAAAAAAAAGCACAAAAAAGTTCTGAAAATAGGAAAATACTCGAGTTTATTTGCACCATGTAAACAAATACACAAGCGACAGTTTAATGTCACTCTCGAATGTTCCAGCTTTTGCCGCATATGGCGCTGCGATCTTAAAATTTCTCCTATAGCCATAATTTTAGAATGGTTCCCGAAAGTGCAGGCATAATTTAGGCGGTAAAGTTTTTTTTGTAAATAATATAATTTTTAATGAGTTTTTCCGATGAAGATACCGGGAAAATCATCGTCATCTTGGGTACCAAACTGGATTCATGATTATTTTGAAAGATAATTTCAACATACGCTCTCAAATAATTTCAGTCGTTTTAGAATGACTCCACTTTCGATGTATTATGTAGTAAAATAAGCCATCTTTTAATAAATAATGTAACCGAACAACTTACAATAATTATAGAACAACGAATTCTTGTTGTTTTATGGTTGCTAGCTAACCCAGACTCATACAGTTATTCTGAAAAATAGTACTTAAAAACTCGATTATTCTTAATTATTTATGCAAAGGTCAGTAGGAGACATTCATTAATATGAACAGTATTTAGAAAATTATTTATAATTGGTAATCTACTTATTAGAAACTTCCAATTAATGCTTTTCGTTAAATAAATGTTCGATAGCCGAGCTCGTTAGTCTGCATTGTGAGGTTGCTGGTTCGATTCTCCGTTGGTGATATTATTGGGGCGAGAATAATATGTTAACATTACTCCCATTTTCACAATCATTCACCCCTCATCCAGCTGTAGGAGCTCGCCCCTGGCATCGGCGATTAGCCTCGTTGCAGAAATAGGCCGATGTAAAAAAAAATAATAAAAATAAAAATGTTCTGTGATAAGTATTGAACTATCCAGATCCACCAAAAATTATACAAAAACAATTATATGTACATGTATATATTTTTGTGTTGCGAAATTAGAAAACCAGGAATTTTATCAAAAAGAATTTTATCGGGGAATTTTACAATTTCACGCCAGTAAAAATATAGTATCTGAGTCTAGGAAATCTGAAATCTAGGCGCCTAATCTGGAGATATGAGTATTGTCGATAATCGACAATAGTCCTTTAGATCAGTGCTTCTCAATCGCCGGTTCACGGTTTGCTGCCGATCCGCGAAAATTTTAAAAACATATTTAATAGAACAATATTTTTTGTAAAATAATTTACGGCTAGTACAACTTGTACATAAAATTATAATTATTTATATGTAGTAGTAACTAAAATAGTTATTTGTTTACCATGGCCAAAAAGTAGAATTTTTTGGCCATGTGCAGTGGCGGACTTTCGCAAAGACAAAAAAGATAATTGTCTTGGGCTCGTAATTTTCAAGGGCCCAACGAACCCTTCCCCTTTCCTTGGATTTGGGAGGTGAGGACCTTTTTTTTGCTATTCACTTGGATTTGGGAGGTGAGGACCTTTGAACGCCTCTAGGTTGAGAGCCCGTAAATCAAAAATGTCTTGGGCCCAGCGAAGGCTTAATCCGCCACTGGCTATGTGGTATATTTTATCTATTTGGACACCTCCTTCGAGGCGAAGAATCTCCTCTATGTGAGACGGGTAACACAGATTTGTCTGTGTTACACTTTTTAATTGAGTGTTTACAGTTCGAGGATATCAGTGAGAGGTTAGGCCTGTGCTATGACCTGTCAGTTGCTTCAGGTGACGACAAGGTACTCAAGGACAGGCTGATACTCTTCCTAAGAGAGTCGAACTTACTGTTTTATTTGTGTTTTATATCAAGAGTAATTTAGGGTGACCATTCGTCCCGCATTTTAACATTTTGTCCCGCATTTTGGATTTGGGAGGTGAGGACCTTTTTTTTTGCTCTTCACTTGGATTTGGGAGGTAAAGACCTTTTTGTTTTGCTCTTCACTTGGATTTTGGGAGATGAGGACCTTTTTTTTTTGCTCTTCACTTGGATTTGGGAGATGAGGACCTTTTTTTTGCTCTTCACTTGGATTTGGGAGATGAGGACTTTTTTTTGCTCCGTCCCGCATTGCCTTCTTAAGAAAATTGTCACCCTAGAGTAATTGCATTAATCCCTCAAATGAAAATACCCTTGACTCCCTTCGGTCGTCTCAGTAATTACTTCCATTCTCGGGATTAAACCATCACTTTACTCTCTAGATACATAAATAACTATTTCTTAAGATCCCATTATTTACTCCTTAATATGAAACGGTTTTATTTAAAATGAAAATTTTATTTCATTTATAAATACAAGACTATTACCGTATTTTTCTGACTATAAGACGCACCGGACGATAAGATGATTTTTAGAAAAATATATTTTAATGTTACCATCGGACCATAAGACGCACCCAAAATTTGAGTCCATTTTTCTATGTAAAAAGGTGCGCCTTATAGTCCGAAAAATACGGTAATACATAAGAAAGACAGCTATTAGTATTAAAATGAAGTTTTAATTTAAAAAACTCCTTTTCCCTGATACCACAATTACAGGCAGAGTTAAAAAAAATCTTAAAACTATAGAAAAATTAGGAAATGAAGATTAATTCATTGTCTATTATTTACTCCGAAGTAATTAAGGGTTTTGTAGAAGTGGGAAATATTTCCCTAAAACTTAATATTTCGTTATAAATAAGTTAAATCACACAAACCGTGAAAAATTAGGGGAAAAGGGAAAATTATTAAAGATTATTTAGGGGGCAGGGGAGTGTTACTTATAAGGATGAAATCTTATTTATCATTTACTTAATAGCAAAAATGAATATGAGAAATTACTATTCCTCTCTATTTAATGTAGATTTTTATAAAATTTTAATATATTTGGGGAACTATGGGAAGAGCTACCCATAAACGTAGTATTTCACTTATTATTTACTTAACATCAATAATATATACAAAAATTGATTAAGAATAAAGAAACGATTATTTTGCGTTCTACTTGAAATTGAAATATTTCACTTATCATTTACGTTACAGCAAAATAAACATTACAAAAACCAGGTAAAACCTCCAGGTAGTAATTAATAAATGAATAAGAGAGGACAGTTAAAATTAAATTCATATCAGTCTTTTAATAAATTAAAATAAATAAGTTTTAAAATAACTGAAAGGTTTACGACTGTAAAACGTAGACATTGAATATCATATTTCCAGACGAAAAGCGGATATGCAACTCAGTGTATTCTATTAAAACTTATGATAATTCAGCTAATTTTATGAGAAACATGTACAAAAGCATTCTGACTTTTTTACGCACGCGTTCTGAGAAGTATCACATTGCAGTTTTGGAATTTACTTTCAATAGGGTTAACTACCTTTTAGAAATATTTTATTTACCAAATACGTAAGCAGACATAGGGCGTCCTTTTACATTTTATTTTAAGGGCACCAGAGTTAAATATATATAATTAAAAAATACAAATTTTTAATTGTAACATTAAATCTACTCGAAATAGATGAGATTTCAATAGATTCATTTGCTTTGTGGATATATAGGGTACAGAAGGTGAGTTTTCTGTATCATAACCTCGACCTCCGGCACTGTAATCCATGTGGTTGGCAATAAATTTCGCTGTGTTGTGTAGTAGGTGCAAATAGCCATTGTTGCTGTGCGCCAACTAACTAACTTTGTTGTGTAGGCAACCGTCTTAACATGGAGCTACAGCAGGTCATAGGAATTAGTACAGTGATTTCGCGGTAAAAAAATAATAATTGGAATTATTGAGTTCAATAATAAGATTTTTAATTTAATAATACGTTGTACATTGTTAATATTAATCCAAAGACGGTCTACAGTCGACTGCACTGTAAGATAAATAGATTGCAACAGATTAAATCAATCAAACAAAATTAATTGAGAAAGCTCTCGTGTGATGCCTCCTCTACCTTGTCCCTCTAAACACGTTTTTGAGGGCCACATTTGTCTTTTAATTGAACTTTTTTTAATTGTTCTTTTTTTAATTTCACACAGTATAATAATAATAATAATAGAGTCCAATACGTGGAGAATAAGAAAGATAGTTCTCTGCTTCTAGACCTCCGCTACATACAAAAAATGTATGTTAAGTGTGAATTTTCACACATTTCAGGGTTTTGTAGGTATTTCATAAGTGTAAGAACATAATTCTGGATGCCTGGGAATATTTGTTCTATAATCACATCAAAATCAACAGTTTTTTGATAGTTATTATATTTGTTATTTGAGTTTTAAGAGCTTCCATTTAATTTTTTTAAACAAAATTTAAATTATTTGCGAATATTTCGTCACCATAAAATTTAAATTAAAAAATCCCAGCGTTTTCTTCTTCATTTGTCTTTGCTTCGCAGTCAAGACTTCATTAAATTAGTAAAAAATATATTAATAAAGGACTTAATTTTTTTTCAATTTCAGAAACGTATTTTTCGCTATTAATAGTGTGTCATTTGATTTATAAGTATTTCACTACTTTAAATGATTTATTACTCTTTAATACCTTAAAAACTAAATAAATTCAAAAAATAGGTTGAATCACAACGTATAATAGTAGGCGGAGCTTACTAAACACTACATAGTACACTCTACACACATGAACTCGGTTTTCAGCTGTTAATTTTTTTTACTACAATTTTAGTTTCTTATTACTATACACACTACCTTAGTCATAAATACAAAAATCCATACATTATTAGCTATCCATGAATTAAAAAAATAATTCATTTTCTCAAAAACACAAAAACTGCAATATTTTCCAAAAACGAAATCTGATCAAAAATTCCTGTCTTACGTTTCCGGTTTAGATCAACGTACATTACTTAGAATTTTTTCAGATTTTTAGTTTAACCCCTCTGCGTTAAAGGGACAGTATTTTTTTAGTAATTTTTTGGAAAAAATTGGTTTAAAATTAAAAACTTTTAAAAAACTATTTTTCGTTCCTTCTACGTCTTAAGAGCTTTTTTTTTTTGATATCACACAATATATTTTTAAAAAATAATAATTTTTTCAACAAAACAAAAAATTCTTTATTTTTCGTAAAACTAACAAGATCAAATCAGATCAAAATTTTCGGTTCCCATCAATGTACATTATGGAGATTTTTTCAGTTTTTTAGATCAACCCCCCTGAGACGATAGATTTTTAATATATTTTTGGCGAAAATCTAAAAAAAAAAAAATTCAAAAATAAAAATTTGTTTGTTTATCCACTTATTAAGAGGTTTCATTTTATACCCCACTCAAAATTAAAAACAATATATTTATTTTTCATTAAATACATATTTGTTTAGTTTATCTCATAGTGTGTTTTTTTGACCTCTTAGTATTTTTCCTATATGTGGGTCAAAGAGTTCTGTAAACATGACAAATTTCAACTTTCTATGTTTAGCTGTTTGGCTACAATTTCTACCGTACAAGCAGACCAACACATGAGTGACGTTATAAGGGTTTTTTGGTGGTCATACCTACAAAACCCTAAAAATGGTGATTTTTATTTTTAGTTTTTATTAAAAAAGTATATGATATTTTCGTTCCTGCGGGGAGGGTTCGGACCCAAGGCTCTTATGTGCGCACTTCACCGCAATATTCACCGCTTTTCGTGTTAATTATTTACACTTCTTTTTTGGTTAAATTTAGTGTAAAGTTTACACTTACATACTGGTTAAATTATAGTGTTAGAAAATAAATAGTGTTAAAGTAGTGGTTTTAACACTGAAAAAGTAGTATTTCATAAACATAACACTATCTGAATAAATAAAGATTTACATGGTGATTTGGTTAAAAGTAGTGAACTTTTTACTTTTTTTAAATGAAAATTTTAATCAAACTGAGAATGAACTTTTACACTTACAATTTTTTTGCTGTGTGAAAGCTACATATCAGCCTGATGTTTCAACCGGCCCTATTATCATTCTATAAATAGGCTCATTTTAAGTAAGATATTACAACCAATTTTAAAAAATTTCAATATTCACCACACATTTTTATTTCGTAATTAAAAAGAGATAAAGGTAATTTCGATATTGATATTTTACCCTATTATAAAAGGTTTTTTTATTTCGTAATTGGATAGTAATATACGTCTGAGAAACATTGTTATTTAAAACGATGTCGAAATCGGAGTCTAATAACCCTATGTTTTGGTCGGAATTCTTCTTAGAATTTGCGTAGTACTGGACATATCCTTGAAATTATTAAAAAATAAAAATGCCCGTATTGCGTAAAAGTCTGTAGTAAGAAATCTGAGAAGTTGGATCAGACGATATCTATCATGTATATAAGACATATAAGAAAAATATGCACATGGCTTTACATATTTATCATTTCTTGTCTAGACGACCATACCTACAATGTTAAATCATTTACTGAATTTAATCAACAAATACAATGTTACACCTTTAAAAAAAATATTGACATTTAACCCCTTACTGCATAACTTTTTAAAATTAAATAAAAACATAATTTTGTAATAGAATTAATCATAAATTAAAATACAGGGAAAATATTTAAAAAATCCCGGGTTTTTAAATTTGAAAATTTAAAAACGCCATCTAATTTTAATGTCTTGAAAGGTGTGTGACAAAAAATAACACATTTTTTGAAAAAATTGCGCGTAATAATATCATCATATTTATAAACAAAATATTTCTCGTTCATGCACATCTCAAGAGTTTTCATTTGATACCCCACACAAAATTGAAAAAAAAAATAGGTATATATACAGGGTGTTTGTTTGAAACGGGGCACCCCGAAAATCTCCTTTATTTGTAAAGATACAAAAAATCTTCAGAACAAAAGTTAGACTAGACAAAAAGGCCCATCTAAAGGTTACTATAAGAATTCTGAGGCACTTCCGGTTTCACCGGAAATGATGTCAACTTTTGATCTAGCATAGGGAATCGATAATTTTATATTTTTTTCCTAAAAGTACATTAAATTAGCTTTACAATGACACCAAAAAATCATATTTTTATGTTAACCATTTCAAAATGGCGACCATTTATTTACAAAATAATAATCAACATAAGTTTTACAAAGTTGAACGTAGCAAGCTTTGAAAGCAATAAAAAAAGAAACAAAATATCTCTAAAATAAACTATTTGATTATTTAGAAAAAAAAAAACTATTACTTTTTACAATTATTTTACAAAAAAAAAAATATATAAATGTTCGATCAAACCACCATTATTGTCTTTTACAAAGTTGAACGTAGCAAGCTTTGAAAGTAATAAGAAAAGAAGCAAAATATCTCTAAAATAAACTATTTGATTATTTAGAAAAAAAAAACTAATACTTTTTACAATTAATTTACAAAAAAAAAAAAAAAATACAAATGTTCGATCAAACCACCATTATTGTCCACACATTTTTTCATTCTTAATAAAAACTCTTCCATCACCCTTATAAGAGTTTAATCTTTTTTTATTGTTTTCAAAGCTTGCTACGTTCAACTTTGTAAAACTTATGTTGATTATTATTTTGTAAATAAATGGTCGCCATTGCACAGAAATAAAAGATTTATTTTCTCATTTTAAACTATTGCATACATGATTTTGCTGTTAAGTCAATGAATGGGAGATATATGTAGATTTTAGTTTTAGGGTGTCCCTCATAACTCCCCAAATATTCATCTAATTGAAAAAATGCATTGAACAAAAAAGATTTATTTTATTACTATAAACAATTTTTGTTGTATATTTTTCTGTTAAGTCAATAATAAGGGAGATATTTTAAGTTTTTTAATAAAAAGTTTTAACCCCGAAACAACCCCTAGAATAAAAAAATTTAAATGTCTTATAGCCTATGTTTGTAACCTGGTTTTACTCTATCATCGTACCAAATTTCGTAAATATATGTCCAGCGTGAATCTCGGACAAAGAGACAGGCAGACAAACAAAAATTGATTTTTTATTGCGGATATTGTCTTATAATCATCTGAAACGTGTAGTAACCGGAGCCGCACTAAGGGGGGGGGGCGGAGGGCGCGACGGCCCCTAGCACACTAAGGAAAAGGGCGCGGATGAGCTTGACTAAGGGGCGCCACATTGCGAAAGCGAGGACTTTTTTTTTTTTGCTCTTCACTTGGATTTTGGGAGGTGAGATCCTTTTTTTTTGCTTTTCGCTTGGATTTTGGGAGGTGAGGACCTTTTTTTTGCTCATCATCTACATTTTGGGCGGTGAGAATCTTGTTTTTGCTTATCACTTACATTTATTTGCCAAGGGCGCCAAAATGCAGTTTTGCCCCTAGCGCAAGTTTTCCTTCCTTATTTCAATATAAGTTTTCATTTTAATCACAAGGCATACTTGAATTAATAATATTGTTAGTTATATTTGTGTAAATTCAAATTGCAAGATTTTTTTAAAATAATTTATAATCAAAATAAAAGAGCCACATTTTTTCCAGCTAAAAGTCTCATGCGGCTCTTGAGCCAGCGGTTCTCAATCCCACCGATTTGGTCTGTATTTAATATTTAGGCAAGATATATCGTCCTGTTGATGGGCACTGCATCCGTTAATCCTGCGGTTCTTAAGGGGTCCGCAAAAAAATTACAGAACTTCTTTAGTTTTTAAATTTTTATATTTTTTACATTTTTAAAGTAAATTTACTTCTGTTTTCAGGTATTTTTATTATTAGATATAAAATATTAAATCTCTATGTTAAAATAAATCTTAGTTATTACATTACTACAAACTAAGGGGCCGTGAAAATATTTAGGATATTTAGATGACCTAAAAAGCAGAGCCGGTCCTGTCGGAGGGAAAACGCATACGACACACGCTGGCGGTTATTAAAGGGGGCGACCAAAAGCGACCAAAACAATTAAAAGAAGAATGAAATTATTTCTTTTAGTCACTTTTTTTGCCTTTTACAACTTATTTAAAAATTTCAAAATTAATAGATGGAGGTGGCCCTTTGGCTTGCCACCGTTTTTCATAATTAACATTGGCTGATTACAATTTGGAAGAAAATTTCAAAGAAAAAGGCATGGCAACCAGTGGCGTACGCAGGGGGTATTAGGGGGATAAATCCCCTCCCGAAAATTTGAAAAGAACTAAAAAATCTTTGAAATTTATATAGTGTATCTTCTTTACATTTATAAGTAACTGTAAATAATTAACAGTGACGTTGCAAGGAGAATGCGAGCAGAGGGCCCGCAATAAGCGCCGCATGTAGGGCGCGCAATCATGAAGATATGCAATAAATAAAAAGATTTCTTGGTACAATTATGAAGTGCTCGTTGTTTATTTTTTTTTTTTTTTTTTTTAAATTATTTATTTAAAGACACATCAGCTACTTGGCTATTAGTGTCTAATAAGGTTACATTATTGTTACATTTTGTGAGTTTTGTATATAATACTTATATTAGGTTATGTATGTTGGTTGCCTGTAAGAAATTAAGTACGTTGTTAGTCATTGTTGAATCTAGTCTTAAGATGTCTTTAAGGTTTTGTGGTAAGTTGTAGTTTATACGTAGGGTAGTGTAGAGTTGACAGTCTGTTAGTATATGGTTAACGGTAAGTTGTTCGTTACATGTCTCACATATTTTGGTATCTAGTCTTGCCATGAGGTGTTCGTGTGTGTGTCTGGTGTGTCCGATTCTAAGTCTTGTCATTATTATTTGTTCTCGTCTGTCTCGGTGTTTAATTAACTTTTTAAATAGGCGCCTTTATGTCACACCACGGTTCTGTTAAATAGTTTCATAAAAAACAATCAAATAATAAAATGAACAAATAATGTATATATGTATATTTTTATTTAATAAATTCAATAAATTTAAGTCATCATAAATATAAAGTTAAACATTACAAATTACATAAATAAATAATTCAAAAACTTTAACAAATATTCAGTACGATTCTTGAGCTTTATTTGAGGTACAGAGATTTTTTTAAACTAGATTTTTTTTTTAAACTAGATTCAAATGATTAACGATTTTTTATTGTTAATATATGTATCTTTTCCCGCCATTATTATATTCTTTTCGTGTACCCTTTAATGCAGCGTTTCTCAACCGGGGGGCCGTGAAAGCTTCGTCGGGGGGTCGCGAAGTCATATAAAATCGAAGCATGAAATTATAATAGAAAAACGCTCAATTTTGCAAGATATATTCATAAATATATGACATTTATATTCATTAAAATATACCTTTTAAACTTAAATAAAATAAATTATACTTATTTTGACAACTAATTTAAACTAATTAAAACGGTTCGCGTTGAAGGTACTTGAAGTACTTTCAAGTAGGTACGACTTGAACTTGCAATATTTTTTGCTATGCTCCGAGCTACTGTTAGCTAAAGAGTAAGGATGCGAAAGTGTTCAAAATGAAAAGCAACTTGGAACAATGGAACACTTGTAAATAAAAATACTTGCAAGCCATTATAGGTAATCGTAACAGATATTAAAAACATGTTTATGTAAAAGTTGTTTTTTTTTCAAAAGTTTAGCTTTAGCTCTGAAATTTTAATAAATCCATAATCAAAATGTATACTGTGTACTATTTATATAAAGATACAAAGTAACAAAATATAAACTATTTTAGATCATGTAGTACCAAGTAACTCCCAAATTTAACGTTATACTTCATCTTCAATAATAAAAAATAGTGTATTGGGCCCGATAGTTCAATTTCAACCACCTGTATACTATTGATAAAATATTAATATATGTGTTTATTCTCATAAAGAATTATTTTAAGCAATTCTGTTCCTTATTTATTAATTGTTAATGACTATATTCCTTAATGAGCTTTATCAGGATTAGCCATCTTGATACGTAGTGATACGTGATTTTTGCAAGTGGCGTCTTCATTTTTTTCTGACGTTTTTAGTTATTTTTAAGTGATAAAAGTGCAGAAAATACTTGAAATAGTGTGTTATAATGTGGACATTAGTGTTTGGATTCCATGCAGACCAAAATTGGAGCGACTGGAAAGGTATTTGTAGAAATTTTTGTTAATTTTATAATGTAAGTCATTGTTATGTAGAATGTGCTTCTATGGACAATATAGACACATACATACATGCATACACTATCGGCTATAACTAGAGAAACAAAACTATTTTTTAAATAATTTTCATAAATCCCGATTACTGATTAAATGAATATTGAATTATATTGGTATAGCAACAAAAATTTATAAGTTAAAACCTGCTCTTAAAAATATTTGTTGTACTGGTACAATAAATAAAATAATTAACTTACTACTGCAGCAGACCATCTGCATATTTCTTTTGTAAGACTTAATAATAAAACAATTTTTTGTGGCTAAATTTTTATGTATAATATACATATATATAGGGGGGCCGCAGACAATATTTAAGTTATTTTGGGGGGTCCTATGCCAGAAAAGGTTGAGAAACACTGCTTTAATGAACAAGTGTGTACCCCCGATGGAAATCACTGACCTAACTTGTATTCAGTGACATAGCTAGAAATATCGGGCCCTCCTGTATTTTATTATTATAATATGTTATTATAATAAAAAAAAAAAACAAAAAGTTTGATTTTTGCAAAATACGTTTAATAAGTGAACAACAGAAAATAAAAATATAATACACATTACACTAACACGTAATAAAGAAGTAATACAGATCATTATAACGGACTAATTGGCGGAAAGGAGTTTCCGATTAAGATGAAAATCATATATCATCTATATAAGAAAAAAATATATTTATTTTATAAAGTTGTTTGTCGTGGTCAAAAAAAAAACCAATAAAATAGGTTGATAATTTTAAGAATATGTGTTAAATATGTACGGCAAATATGGATTTCGTTTTACTCGCGCGCACAAATATCATTATAACTTTAGAACTACTGAACCGATTTTAATAAAACACAGCCGAAATCTTGACCAGATGACGTAGCTAAAGATAAAAAAAAACTGCGCGAGAATTGGAGCAGCAGTCGAGTGAAAAGTGAGCATACGGACAGCCAGAGAGATGTTGTTTTTTATATACATACATTAATATACTAGGGAATAAAATTGTTAAAACAACTTGTCTCTTATTTTGTTGAACTGTGCACCTAAATATAGTTTTAGAGAAAAAGACTTTCAAGTCCACAAGTATCCATACTTGTTGAACTAAGGTAGATACCGAAATACTATTAACGAGATCATCACATGAAAATTTTGGGTTGATTGAAAATTAACGTTGTTAATTGAAAATTAAGTTGGGCAAAATTAACGACAATTTTTTTTTTTTTGTATATAAGTTTATTCAACAAAAAAATGCTGTATGGAGACGATCTATTGCTGTATGGACACAATCAAGCTAAGCCAGATAGTCGTCGCTGTTGATCTTAAATTGCCGTTTGTCGTTTTTTTCCGGAATCCGTCACTGTTGACGCCCATCATCTTCATTCCACCAAAAGCAAATGCC
The DNA here is from genome assembly GCA_963971575.1 of Liopterus haemorrhoidalis. Taxonomy (NCBI): domain Eukaryota; kingdom Metazoa; phylum Arthropoda; class Insecta; order Coleoptera; family Dytiscidae; genus Liopterus; species Liopterus haemorrhoidalis. The sequence continues at coordinate 7,944,937 of OZ020614.1, forward strand.
GTTTGCAATTCTCTCCCAATTCCGCTTCTGTCCCACCATACGCACCACATCGTCTTCTTACTGTGGGCACCTTTTGCTATTCCTTTCGGTGTTTCACCTGGATATACACAAACTTTCTTTCTTTTGACGTTTTCGAAGAGCAACCACGATTCACCACCAGTCATAAGATTCTTCAAAAATGACGATTGCACGTTTCTCTGCAGCAATTCGGTGAAAATTCGAACACGATCGGCTTTGTTGTTCGGAGAGTTCACGAGGTACCCAGCCAATTTCCACACCTTTCCAAGCTTTTTTAGGCAACAGAGGATCGTGGATTGGTCGATATTGAAGTCTTCGATCAGCAGCTGGGTTGTCATGCTATCGTCCTCTTCCACGGCTGGCAAAAGTGCTTGATCGTCGAAATCCGATGGCCATCTCTTCCTTCATCATCCATAAGACTTGTGTTACCCGATTTGAACTTGTGGAACAATCTTTCAACTTTTTGACTGATTGTTCCTTTGCCGAAAAGCTCGTTGAGATCGCGAAATAACTGTGCCGCTTCCCATCCTTTCTCGAAGTGGTAGAGCATTATATGACAAATATGAATATGATTTTCGACACATATTTGTTTCACCTAAAAACAGAAGAATATTTTTATAATTATAACATAAAGCAAGTGCAATTTTTCAACACAAAATAAAAACTCCAAAAAAATCGTCGTTAATTTTGCATCAACCCAGTATACAGATAGATAGAAATTTTGGGTACACAAAAAAGAAAATCAAATCTGCCCTTGTCATCTACTCATCCTGCAGTGTCGTACTTATCCGCGGGGGCACTCCATTTAGGGGCCCATCGCATCTCTAAATGCCGCGTTTGGTTATTATTATTATTTTTTTTGTCGTTTCGTGTCTATAGACAAACTTGATAAACCATCCACGGAGCCTAAATAAAAATCTACGCGGGGGTCAAAATATGTATTAATAGCATTTTATTAGGTTCAATGTGCGGTCCCAAATTTATCAAGACACACATTAGCAGTCCTGTCCTACCTTGGCCTACAGTAACCTCGGATAAGTCCAATGTACAGTGTAAGATTTCATAATTATTTCTACCGTGAATGTATCGATTGATTTTATTATTATTATTATTATATTTATTTTACATCGGCCTTTATTTCTGCAACGAGGCTAATCGCCGATGCCAGGGGGCGAGCTCCTACACCTGGATGAAAGGTGAATGATTGTGAAAATGAGAGTAATGTAAACATATTATTCTCGCCCGAATAATATCACCAACGAAGCAGGCTCGAACCACCGGCCGTCAAGTCACGTCTGTTTCTAACAGTCTAAAACCGCACGACTTAATGCGCTCGGCCACTCCGTTGGCGAATGTATCGATTGAAATTAATTATATTTGTTTACTTGTACGTTAGTTGCTAATACTATGTACAATGAGAAAGGTCAGTTCTATTTAGAGCTGTTAAGGTGCGCCTCTAGTTATTACAATATTTATAAAGATACGCAGTTAGCAATAATATGAAATTTATTAAATACCTTATTTACTATATGACATTTTTTAAATTTTCTGAATTCCTTTACAAAATATACATAAGTTATTAGGAAAGAAATTAATTGTTATTTACTCAAAAACGGGGTCTTGGACTCTGGTGAAATGAACATATTTATTTTGGTACACCTCAAAACAATACCAGTCTTTTCTATACAGAGGCTTGGGTGCGTCATTTTTGGAGACCCAAACATTTCTCATCGGTAAAAATTACTAAAATCTTTTCACGGAAAAAATATACAGAATTATATTTTTTGATTTTTTATTAGGATATCATAAACTATAGACGATGTATTGGGCAATCATATCTTTTAAATGTTCTTATATATAGTTTACTAGATGTTAATAAAAAATATATATATATTGGTCCAATATTTTTGCAAAAATTAATACGTATAACTTTTAAATGATTGTTTCAAATAAAGTTATTAGCTAATTTTAATGGGTATTTAAATAAATCAAAACTTACAAAAATGTTAGCTTTGGAAATATAATGCTAACTTGTGCCTTTGAATCATAAAGCCTTTTTCTGGTGTCAGGCAGTTGGCGTTTAAGTATTAATCTTGCGTTATCCTTCTCCATACTCCTTGTCACTTCTTTCTATCTTGTGTCATAGTCCTTGTTTCTTCCCATTTCATCCTCTTCTTGCTGCCGCTTTTTGAATTCTTTTAATGTTCTTCTTGGTCTTCCTCTGAACTTTCTTTTAGGTGTCCTTGCTTCAAAAACCATTTTTGCATCTCTTTTATGGTCCATTTTGTACACATGTCCATACCACCTAAACTGGCTTTGTATTATTAAATTCTCCACTGGGACTGTTCCCAGATTCTCTCCATGAACCTTATTTCTAATTTTGTTATATTTTGTTTTACCTGATATCCTCATTAGGAATTCTAATTCTGTATCTCTTAATTTTCTACTTAATTTATCTGTCTTCGTTCGCGACAGGATTGGAATTGCCAACGTTTTGCGATGAATACAGATTTTATACTGTTGAAAAGTTTTGAAGCTGCTCCTACTCTTTCTATTACTTCTCGATCCCGAAGCCCGAGCTTGCTTCCCGAGTGCTCCTAGTCAATCGATTTAACTCCAGAGCGTTCGAAAAAAGGCCTAAACGCGTTTCCTCGAACGGTCTGGAGTTAAACAGAGTGACACGGAACACTTCGAATTTGCTTCCAGAATCAACTCTAAGCTACCATTGTCTGCCAAAACTGATCCTAGGTATTTAAACGTATTTAAACGTTTGAACTTGTTCTATTAATTCTTCCTTCGAGTTTCTATTCTATGCTTCCCTATGGTTCTGATTACAACGTTTTTATTGACATAAAATATGTATTATTTATTTATTTTTTAATATACATTGTACTTAAGAGAATGCACAACAATATAGTTCTTACAAGTTTATTACAAAACTAACAATCTGTACATCAAAATTCGTAGCAATTTCTACACAAAACTATATAAATACAGACGATTCCGCTTAATTTGGCCACCGCTTAATTGGGGCAGCCGCTTATTTGAGCCAAATCTCAAAGAACAGAAACCAAACCAAGGAACCAACAGTAAATTTACAGGTTTAATTGGGACAACATTCCGTTTAATTGGGACAGTAAATTTAAGATCACAGTACATATTATGTTACACATATTCTCAAGAAAAAATATGTACAAAGAATTTAATATTACAGCGTTATTTTATGCAGGAAGGAAATGAAGGGAGCCGCACTGAATACCTGTGCTGATTTTGTAGAAGTGAAATGTTACAAAAACAAAAGACATACTACACTTGACGCATTTTTGCATTGAATTAAATTGTATGTACCTTTTTATTATTTTATTTTGGAATTTATTATTATTTTTCCTTAAAAGTTTATATTTTTTGGTTATATGTAATTTATAGTTTTGTCCAAAGTAAAATTATTGAAAGAAAAATATGCATTGTTTAATTTTATGTGAAATTCGCTTAATTGGGGCAGCCGCTTAATTGGGCCAAAATGCCTATGTCCCGATGTGTCCCATTTAAGCGGAATCGACTGTATTAGTTATTTGGAACCCACAAATATATTTAAAAAATACAGAAACTTGTTGTCTGATTATTAAGTTATTGAGCAATAACATTATTACAACAATTTTTTCTACAATTTAAAATATCCTATTAAATAGATAACAATTCAATGCAAATTTTGATGTATGGATTGTTACTAATTTTCTTTCAAATTGTCAGCTTTGTATAAGAAACTTATAACGTGTGGAGGTTATATAATATATACGGCTAAAGAAAAACTTGATATTTCTACATTTATTAATCCAATTTGCATATAATAGTCTAACATATAGTCAGAGACGTAGCTAGATTTTTTTTGTAGAGGCGCATTGCATGAATGCCCCCTTCTCTTCAACGCGAAAAGAATAAAAAAAGGTGCCGCCCATAATTTTTTTGAGTCATTCGGATTTTTTTTCATTTAAGCTCGAGTTAGCTTGCCAGCGAAGTTTTAGGAAGCAATAAATGGACTTTTTTTCCTTTCTGGGCTCCATAAATCTTAGTGCGTGAGTGCAACCTTGCACCTGAACTTGTGCACCTGAACCTGTGCACCTTGAACCCGTGCACCTTGAATCTGTGCACCTGGAATCTGTGCACCTTGCGCCCACCCACTACAATTCCCCTTGTAGCTGGCCCTGGCTCAAGATAATTCTTCAAAATTTTTTATATTTCAGAAGAACAAATTTTGCATATTATTTTTATGTAAACCAGAAATCTCTAGATATAGCCAATATTTTCAAAGAATTAACAAAAGACCACTTTAAATTATAATGAATTTTTTAATGTTAAAATTTTGCAGGGGCGTATTAAAAGAAAATGTCTCTTAGATATGTAGGTGCTGATACAGAGCCAAACTCAGAAATTTCCAAGAGGGATTGTAAAAAATAGATCATCCATTCAAAAAAAAAAAAAAAATCACTATTACGAATATATTAACTAAGGGTAGGATAAAACTAATAATTTGAAATAAATTTTTATCTATTTAATAAGATTTTAATTGTAAAGAAAATGTAAAAATTTTATCGGTCAATACGTAACTTAGTTAGATATCACGCAACAATTTTCTATATTTTTTAATTATGTTTGTAGGTTTCAAATAACTATTATATTTAATAGTTTTGTGTAGAAGTATTCAAAACATTTTTTCGATATGATTGTTTATAGCAGTGTTTCTCAACAGGTGGTCCGCAGAATAATTTTAGTGGTTGGCGAAAGTTTTTGTATGTGTTTTTTGTACTTTTTTTGTTATTTTTTATGCACATTTTTTTTGTATATAAATTATATTTTGTTTATTTTCTGTGATTTTCTACAAATAAAATAAATGTATTTAGTAGCACATTAAATATATTTGTTTTCTTGCAAAAAAATGAACCAAAAATTATTATTAGTGGTCCGCGTTAGAAAAATATATATTTTACTGGTCCGCGGTGCGTTTTTGGTTGAGAAACACTAGTTTATAGCTTAGATCCTTTGTCGAAAAATACCAATTGATGATAATGGAATGTCACTTGGTACACGTGATTTTAGGAAAATTAAATCATTTTGAACCGCAGAATTTATTTGTGAACCTCGGATGATTACAACCCTTGCCTAGCCGATCGGCGTAGCGTAGTGGTAACACATCTGCTCTGCGTTGCTAAGGTCTCGGGTTCGAATCCCGTTCAGGCATGGAATTTTTCACAAATAAGAATTGTCCTGGCTAATTGCCAAAGAAACAAAGGTCATTAAAATAAAAAAAAACTTGCCTGCGGCTTGAGTGGTAAACTTCATCCTCGTGTAATATAACCATTATATGAGAGTAAAATACAATATTTTTTGAACAACTATATAATAATATCATTTAAAAATTTAATTTATAAACAGAAAAATTCTGAGCGCCAATTATAAAAAGAACTAACGTGATCAAGATGGCTACCGATCCATCAGCTGATTATAACCTACACCAATGTTTAAATCGTATTTTATTTAACAATCATATAATAGGGGCTATATTTCATGAGGATGAAGTTTACCACTCGAGTTGTAGGCGATGGTTGTAATCATCCGAGTGAAATTTAGACATTATATGCGAGTCAAATACAATATTTTACCTGCAACTATATAGTTTTATTATTAAAAAACTAGTAAATATAATTTTTTTAAAATATCTGAGCGTCAATTGTTTAACTTCAGAACCTACGTCATCAAGATGGTTGCCGAACCATCAGCTGATTGTATTATACGGGTCAAGTGGTAAACTTCATCCTCGTGTAATATAGCCTCATTATATGTTTGTTCAATTAAATACTATTGTTACCCACAGCTCTGCTAACAATATGATTAAATTAACTTTTTTTTATTTCTTTAGAGCAATATAACATTTCATCAAAAACTCATCATCAAATTTTTGCCCCACATATTACCAGTATTTATATCGTAATAAAAAATAAAGCAAATATATGTCCTTGTTTTTATTTCCTATAGTTCTTTAAAAAAAAAACAAAAAAATAATAAAAAAACTTACAGTGTAGATGCAAAATACGTATATTTTTTTTCTGTTTATAATTTAAAATGAGTATCTGTACTATATAAGAAGAGTCCGCAAATTTGAATTGTAATACTCTCCCAACAACAGTGAAAAGTAAATTAAGGTTCTTATTATTTATTATTTATAAATAATTTTTAATTTATTTTTAAACAAAACAGTGCAGTGAAAAGTGCATTCGAGGTGCAAAGGTTAGTGAAAATTATTATTTTGGTGATACATTAGAGTCTCGATTATCCGATCTAAACGGAATTTGAGAAGGTCGGATAACCGAGAATATCAGATAATCCGGACAAGTTACTAAGTGCTGTAAAATAAAACAAAATAGATTTGTTATACTGAAAACATGTGTCTACTAAATAGAAATATATTTTCATACAATATGTACCCAGCAAACATTGAACTAACGGCCGAACGCCGGCAAACTGCTTTTACGCTGGTACATTGCTGGCACCAGAAGTAAGTGCAACGCCAGTATTAATAATGTACTTCACATTTGTATTTCGCACTCTGCCTATACGAAGTACTTTACCAGCATTTTATAAGCATTCCTTATTTGTATTAATCCAAGGTTATTTCTAGCGGGCCAGTGCTTATGTTTATAACTTTTTTTTAATGTAATAATTTGAAAAGTCTGACCGTTCTTAGTCATAAAACACCCTAATGGCGTGGCCTTCGAGGGTCGGTACAAGTGATATTCTGTTAGTATAAGTTCGGACGTGTTGGTGAATAGTTTTTAAAGATGTGTATTTGAATAGTTATTGATTGTGACCATTATACAGTTTTTTATTGTGATTTGTGTGTGTTTTGTTAGATTTAAGGACGTAGTTTACACAAACTATTTCATATTAAATTGTTTAATTTTTAGTTTAGTTCAATCATAGTTTTTTCATGTAATAAAATTTTCAATTATTAATAAATCTGATACAAGATTATAAATATGTCATTTAAAAAATATAATTTGTCATATTTCATTTTGAATAGTGACATCTTAAATATTTTGTAAATATAATACTAACCTAAAATAATACAAACTTAATCCAAAACTGTAAAGCTTTTTTTACAATATAACCAAGTTTCTAAAAGTCAGTAATACACTATAAAAATCACCAAAATAACCAGATCTAGTTTGTTCTTACAAAAGTGAACAGCTTATAGCATTAATGCTTATAAAATTTGTTTATTGAATTTATTTTAACAAGTATGATTTCTTTAGGTTGGCACTCTTCAAGTCAGGGGGAAAAGATGTGGTAGATAATACAAGACGAATATTGGCGAAAATTATTAGTCACCCCTTATCTTTAGGATGAAATTGGTTTGACCGAAATGGCAGAAAACCATTTTCTTAAAATTCTTCATTAAATTAATAAATTAAAGAAACTAATTCCTGTTATTCCTGAAATTATATTTATTTAATATTTATAAATAAATCAATAAATTATAACTGTTAATTCAATTTACAATCGGCTAGTTTTACCATCGTTGAATAAATTTATTTAACAACTTAAGTTAACAATATCGCATCATTCTATTGACAGCAATGTTAATTTCTTCATTAATAGTTTAAAACCGATGCGATATTGTCAACTTTACTTGTTAAATAAATTTATTCAACGATGGTGAAAATGGCCAAATGAGTATTTATTTTGCACCTAACCATTAATTTATTTTAATACTGGGTAAGTACACATATATTACATTTGAAACACTAGAGAGTGGGTATAATATAAGCACTAGTCTGTCAGAAATAAATCTTGCAACTAATGCGATTATTTTGCACTTTACCGTTGCTGGGCCAGCTAACGGCCACGGGGACACCGGGGTACTGGCCCAGTGCAAAATGCCAGCACTGGACCAATGCGAAATGCCAGCACTGGCCCAGTGCGAAATGCCAGCACTGGCCCATTACTTTCAATGCACTTTACCGTTGCTGGGCCAGCAACTGATACATCAATGGACCAGCTAAGGGCCACGGGACACCGGGGTACTGGCCCAGTACGAAATGCCAGCACTGGCCCATTACTTTCAATGCCGGCGAGTATGTGCTTTACCAGTACTGGTCCGGATAAAAATGTTTGCTGGGTACCTTACATTGACTATAATAAAATTGATGTGAAGTGTGAATTTTCACACATTTCAGAGTCTTGTAGGTATTTAATAAGCAGAGCCGCAGTAAGGGGGAGCGGAGGGGGCGACGGCCCTGGGCGCACTAAGGAAAAGGGCGCTGACGGGCTTGATTAAGGGGCGCCATTGTGAAGGTGACCACCTTTTTTTTTTTGCTTGTCACTTAGATTTTGGGAGATGAGGACCTTTTTTTTTTGCTCATCACTTAAATTTTAAGAAGTGAGAACTTTGTTTTTATTTCCTAAGCGCGCCAAAACACGGCTCTGCCCCTAGCGCAAGTTTTCCTTACTGCGGCTCTGTTAATAAGTAATAACAAATTGTGGGTAGCTACATTAAAAAAAAATATCATTTGAAAAAAGAATCCACGTCTTCCATCTAGAAACTTCTCCAGTCAGTCAGATAAATATTGTAAGCACGGTTAAATATTGTAAACACGGTGTTTGATAAATTAGACAAGTTTCGAAATAATTATCAGATTAAAAATTCCTTTTGTACTGTTCCGGTTCACATTAATGTGCATTACTCAGAATTTTTTTAAATTTTAGATTAACCGCCTGGGTTACAGGGCGCGGGACAAGAGTTTTTTAACATATTTTTGGCAAAAAATCGTGTTAAAATAAAGAAATATAATAAAAATACTTTTTGTTCCTTAATTTTGTTGCCGATGGAGAAAAAGAAAAGACGAATTTCAACCGATTTATCTATGGTTCACACAGTAGCGGCTTTAACGGGGGGCGAGGTCGGGCGACCGCCCAGGGCGCCAGGCCAGGAAGGGCGGCGGACGGTCATTTTTAAGTCATCACTTGTATTTTAGAAGTGAGGACCTTTTTTTTTAGGTCATCACTTGTATTTGAGAAGTGAGGACCTTTTTTTTAGGACGTTAATTGTATTATATAGAGTAATTGTTTTTTTATGGGGGCGGCAAAAAAATCTCGCCCGGGGCGCCAAACTTGCTAAGGCTGGCTCTGGCTTCACAAAATATTTAACAACACGGTAGACTGTATATTCATACTAAATTCTTTCTCCATTAGAACCCCTTCTTACCCTGTAAGAAATACTAATTTTTTCTATACATCTCATGAAAACACTAATTATGCTTTAAATTCACCAACTTTGCGTCTATCTACCTTGTTCAACTTGTATTCTTGTCATACAGAATTTCCAGATCTTTTCAACACAAATTTGACAAATTTTAAAAAATCTATATTACGCTGCTTTTTATTATATTGAACCTACCCTATACACAAGTAGTTATATATTGGATGTTTTAAATGTTTATTTAGATCATTGTTGTGCTATGTGCTAATATATGTTAACAATATGAAAATAATTGTATAATTTATGTAGTGCCACCCTATTATTTGAATCTTTAGTATCCTGTTGGTGTGGCCAAAACTTAAAAATAAAAAATAAAATAAAAAGTTGCATTCACAACTCTAAAATTAGAAGACTATACGCTATGCCTGTTGATTGTCAGTAACAAATTTGTCATATAGTAATGAAAGCGACCGTTCACAGCTCTAAATTTAATAGACTATGCGTTGTAGACAATGGACAGTTTTCCAGTGTTCTGTTTTAATGAAACAGACATATAAACACACATTAGTTATCTCATTTTACATAATTTAAAAAATACTGTCGCACAAATTTCAACAAATTCATGAAATCACGAAAAAGAATTGCTGTAGTTGCGGCTATAATTTTGTTATTAAAATTTAGCAAGAAATAACGATCTTGCTGATGGGGGGTTCGTAAAAAGTCACATCGTGCATTTATTCTTTCGTAGTTGGTTTCAAAAAACATAGATGTCACAACATTCGTTACGCTTTAATTTACTTAGCTGTGAACGTTGTCAATAAACGTTAAAACTGTCTATTAAATTTATCCACAACGGACAGTATAGTTAACTAATTTCTCTGAACGCAGCTTTCATCGTCTATAACTGCGTTTCTCTATCGGGGGGTCGCGGCCCCCTGGGGGGCCGTGAAGGCTTCGTCGGGGGGCCGCGAAGTCATACAAAATCAAAACATGAAAATATAATAGCAATGCGCTCAATCTTGCAAGATATAAATTTTATTCATATATAAAAATACGAGTCTTATATTTATATTCAGAAAAATATACCTTTCATAACATAAATAAAATAAATATTTTATTTATTATTCTATCTAATTACTTATTTTGACAACTAATTTAAGCTACAGGCTATTTCAAACGTTTAAGCGGAACTAAATGGAGTATTAATTTTCTAAAGTTGTCACTAGCTAACTTTGTAATGAGTAAAATGGGCTTTTGCTAAACAAACTGATCAAAAGTAATCAAAATTCAAGTTGTACTTTGAAGTAGGTACGACTTAAAAGTGCAATATTTTTTATTATAATTTTTTTTTACCCTCCGAGCTACAGATAACTCAAGAGCAAGGATGCGAATATCAAAATATAAGGCACTTTTAACACTTTAAATAATACTTTACTTTCAAGTTAAACAGATCCCAAGAACACCCTATATATATATTTTTTTAATTTGTCATTACGTAACTGCTTTTCATTATTAACATCTTTATAAGTTAGATTTTTAATTTATCTTACTTTCCAGTGGCGTAGTATTTTTTTTTTCACTGACCATTTTTAAAGTTTTGTAGCTATATCCACCAAAAAACCATTATAACGTCACTCATATGTATGTCTGTCTGTACGGCACAAATTGTAGCCAAACGGCTAAACATAGAAAGTTGAAATTTGGCATGCTTATACAACTGTTTAGCCCAAATGGAAAAATATAGAGAGTGCAAAAAACATATCGGGGGATAAATATAAACAAATATGTATTTAATGAAAAAATAAATATATTTTTTTAAGTTTTGAGTGGGATATCAAATGAAATCTCGTAATGCGTGGATAAACAAGCAAATTTTCATATTTGAAAAATCTCTTTTTTATAGAATTTTCGCCAAAAATATGTAAAAAACTTTTTTCCCCCAATTTATTTCATAGAGGCGTTGATCCAAAAATATGAAAAAAGTCTCAATTATGTATATTGACGGGAACCGGAATAGTACAACAAGAATTTTTGATCAGATTAGTTTTTCGAAAATTATCGATTTTTTTGTGTAGTTGGAAAAATATAATTAAAAAAAAATTATTGTATGGTGTTAAAAGAAAGCTTTTAAGACGTAGATTAAGAAACAGAAATCTGTTTTTAAAATTATTTTTTTTTAACATTTTTTCAAATATATACTGAAAACTTTCCTGCTAAGGGGTTAAGCTAGAAAATCTGAAAAACTTCTAAGTATTGTATATTGCCTTTTTGGAAAATATTGGAGCTTTTGAGTTTTAGGCTTAATTAATTATATTTTTAATTCATGGCGAAATTATCACTAATTCTAGGAAAATTTTAAGTTAATATTAATAAATGAAAAATTGATGTGAAGTTATGTATTTTCATACGTTTCAGGGTTTTTTAAGTATTCATTAAGTGATTAACAATTTGTTGGTACATATTAAAAATCATAAATTTCGATAAATGTTTAAAGAATAACCCACGTACTTCAATCTAAAGACTTACAACAGTACTTGAGATATACCTGCATCAATATTCAGCTATAGTTACTCAGTTTTCCAGTCAGTCAGATAAATATTGTAAGCACGGTGTTGCAAATTCGATAATTTTCGAAATAATTATCAGATTAAAAATTCTTGTGGTACTATTCCGGTTCATGTTAATGTGCATTACTTAGAATATTTTAAGATTTTTAGAGTAACCCCCCTGGGTTAAAGGGTTTTCGAGTACATTTTTGGCTAAAATCGTATTAAAATAAAAAAAAATTAAAAAACTACTTTCTGTATCTTAAGAGCTTTCTTTCGATACCACACATGAAATTTTTAATAAGAATTATTTTTTTCAACGACACAAAAAATCGATATTTTTCGAAATAAGAATCTGATCAAAAATTCTTGTTGAACTATTCCGGTTCCCATCAATTTACCTTTTTGCGAATATTCTCAGAATTTTACATTAACTCCTCTGGGTGGGGGACATATTTTTGGCGAAAATTCCATAAAAATATTTGATTTTTGAAAAATAATTTTGTTAACTATCTATGCATTAAGAGGCTTAATTTGCTTAATCCCACCCAAATTAAAAAATATATATATTTATTTTTTTGATAAATGCATATTTATATTATTCCCGCAGTGTTTTTGAACTTTCTATAATTTTTCTGAAAGGTTCATGAAATTTTTAAAAAAATTTCTTATTATATATGAGTCAAAGAGTTGTACAAGATTGCCATTAGTGAAAAAAAAAAAAAAATATCAATAAGTTACCTAAACAAAGTTTTATTTAATTATTTTGATTTCAATTAAGAAGTTATAGGGGGAAATTAAATTTGGCGAATTTAAGTTTCTTGGTTATATCTAGTGAGATATACATTTTTATTTTCACAAATAAAGCTCCATTCGAATGCACTAGTTATGGTGATAATTTTGGCCTAATTTAACCTAAATCATATCTTTTGTAGTTTTCGAGATTCCCATACATTTCCAGTTAAATGGAACACAAGGTACATGTTGGACGTAAGAAAATTTGGTATTTACTAAAAAATAAAAATAAATACACTATAAGGTGCAATGTTCACAGAAGAAATATAAGTAGACATATACATGGTGAATTTCATCATTTCTATGTGCAACTCCGCGAACATCCAGAAAAGTTTCATTCTTATTTTCGCATGTATTTCAACGTTTGATTATATTTTGGAAAAAATTCAACGTAAATTGGTAAAAAATGGACAAATTTCAATCGGAACCTACAATAAATACCTCTTATAAATGAGAACTACTTGTAAATGCCTCAATATCCATTTTAAACAACTATTTTAGCAACGATGATAGCAGAGAAATCAAAATTGTTTGAACGCGTCGCTTTGCTCGACTATAACAACTATATAACCTCGCTGCAGTACGCTCCACTATGCGCGTGTTAACATGAATTCATTTAATTAATTTCGCCGCTTTGCTCTCCGCTTTCATCGCTGCTTTGCTCTCTGCTTCACTATGTGTTTAGCCTTAGCGAGAATATAGCTCTTAGCTCTCCAGTCAGTATATACCTTGGCTTAATTAAAGAATGTTGTGTCAATTAACGCTATGCCCGCGGGCCGTGTCTGTCCTGATACTTATTTTTAAACGACACGCATTGAGCGGCTTTTTAGGATTTCCTAGGTATAATCAGAAACAGCTATACCATTGAGGTCCAGCATATGGCCCGCGGGCCGTACCCGGCCCTATATTAATTTTTAAACGACACGCATTAAGCAGCTTTTTAGGAATTCCTAGGTATAATCAAGAAACGTTTTTGTTTTGTTAATATACGCAGAATCATGCAAATTTTAATAATTGATTCCTGCTTATATTGATTTTTATCCGATATCAGTTTGCCAACGTTGTTGGCAACGGGTCTGCTAGTATATAAAATGATTTGTGACTAAATAAAACTAGGAAAAATAATTTACTAAGGTAACCAAACCGAAAATTTTACAAAAAGTAAATTTATTTACCTAAATTTACTTCTAAAATAGACAGTATGCATGCGCAATAAGGTGGGTTTGCAGTAGTGCCGAAATTTTAAGGATAAACACGAATTATTATACTATAATTAAGAATCCAGACTGGTCACGATATGTTTATTATAACTAAGCGCCACTGGTCATGACACACTAGGTGAGAGAAATTATCAGATCTAGCATAACTATAAACAGAATTTACGCGCTAAATTACGCATGTCTAGTCAGTGAACAAACGTGACGGAGAACACTATCCGATGGATCGTAATTCTGCTGAGTTTGTCAACGCCCCATATGAAATCATGTAAACAACAGTCCGACGTATAGGGGAAATTTCCTAAGCGCCCTGACATCTGGTGGCAATTTGCGGAAGATACGAAAGTGACATTGTTTTGTTTTGTTCAATGGAGAAATACGTATTTTTTCTGGTGAATCATGGGAAAAAAACAATCAATTTTGTCGTGTGCCGCAATGTAAATCGTGAATAAGGAAGAATCCATCTTAAACATTCCATAATTTACCTAAATCGAAAAAAATATTAATTGAAACGACGTTTGGAGGCAGAGAGAAAGTGGATCGTAGGTTTTTATAGACCCAAAAACTAAAAATTGGCATGTTTGCTCAAGTATGACAAGACCCTTAGCATTGTTCAGTTGAACCAAACACTCTGATAGTACTACATTATGTGATGTGATTGGGTATTTTTATTCTGTTTTCCTGATTGGGCAATAAAGTGACGTGTAGTACTGATATAAAAATGTTGGGTCAAGCAACACGTCGGCCTTACTACAAATTTTAATTCTAAATATTTGGATTTACTTAGCAAAAAGTCAGAGACTATTTTTTTTTTTGCAATATTGCACGGGTTACGGCTCCCCGAGTAAAAATATCTAATATTTGAAGCGAAGTCGTACAATAGTCGTACAACGGTCACCGTTTGAATGTTTATAATGAAATTCTGTAAGTCCGAGTTTTTCCGCCAAACGGATGGTGTTTGACCGTTGTAAGCCTCAGCTCTAGATGATTGCTTAAAATTTGGTATGCCTATGCGTACGACATTTAAAGTTTTTGAAGAGACATTTGGACTAGAGGTCTGTACGGGCTCGGGCTTGGCCTGTGGGCCCAGGCACGACCCGGCCGAGGGCCGGTTCGTGCCGACTGACATGTATTATATTCGGGCTCGGGCCGGATAAAAACAATAATACCTTTAAATAATATATTTTTAAACCTTCGTTAAAAAATATAAATATTTATATAAATACATATATTTTTAAATTTCTAGTTTTATACAAGGTGTCTCAAAAAAAAATTTATATTTATTTAGCTTACTGCGTGAACGCAACGTATCCGAGGGGCGCGGGGGTTATGTCAATCAGTAGCCTGGCTCTTGGGAATTCTATGGAGCGTTTCTCGGGAGCAGACCGCGCGTTATGCGTGCGAGAGTTTTACAAAAACGGTGATTCGGCGACTGTAGCGCGTAGAAAATTCTGCAGTATTCGAGGTTTTCGCCACTTAAATGATGCGCCAAGCATTCCTCTCATTCGACATTGGGTTAAAAAGTTTGAAGAGACTGGTACAACGCTGGATAAATCAAAATCCGGGCGACCTAGGTCATCAAGAACGGTAGAAAACGTGGAGAATGTTAATCAGTCTGTTCGTGACGACCCGAACCTTTCAATTCGGAAGCGCGCAAGTGCTTTAAATGTGCATAGATCATCATTACATCGCATTATGCACAAAGACCTAAAGCTGCACCCCTACAAAATTCAATTGGTGCAAGAATTAAAGCCCCAAGATGCCAGTCAGAGGCTTAATTTCGTAAATCAGGTGATTGAGCGATTTTCAACGTTTACCAACATTTTGTTTTCGGATGAAGCTCATTTTTATCTTAATGGCCACGTAAATAAGCAGAACTGCCGCTACTGGAGTGCAACGAATCCGAAACGCAAACATCAGAAACCCCTACATTCGCCTAAAGTGACCGTATGGGCTGCGATGTCGGCGCGAGGAATTATCGGCCCTTACTTTTTTGAAGACGAAAGGGGGCGTGCAGTTACAGTGAATTCAGAGCGTTATGTGGAGATGTTAGACAACTTCTTGGTACCTGAACTGCAAAACTTTCCTGCTTACTATAACCAAAGAACATGGTTCCAACAGGACGGAGCAACTTCACACACGTCCAATATGTCTCTGCCACGTGTTCGTGAAATTTTCTCAGGAAAATTGATCTCCCGGAGAGGTGACATAAATTGGCCTCCACGCAGTCCAGATTTAACCCCTATGGACTTTTTCCTATGGGGTTATCTTAAATCTAAAGTTTACGCCAATAAACCGACTTCACTGGCGCATTTGAAAGAAAATATCCGTCACGAAATGGCAGCCATCCCTGAGTCCACCTGCCGAGACGTCATAAGTAATTTTACTGTTCGATTAAATGAGTGCCGAGAACGCGAGGGTCTACATTTAGACGATATTATTTTTAAGAAATAAATCCCCAAAAAGTGTATTTTAATAATTAATAAACATTTTTTCTATATACGGCTTACTTTTTTTTTAATCGATCCACTAAATATAAAATTTCTTTTGAGACACCTTGTAATTATTACAAATTGTAAGCAATTTTTGTATCATAATATTTTTTTAACGAGGTTTATTCGGGCCGAATTTAAAATTTTGTCGGGTTCGGGCCAGGTAGATGCAATAATTGTATTAATATTTTCGGGCTCGGGCCGGGCCGGGTAAAGGTGGTCCAAAATAGGCCCGTGCAGACCTCTAATTTGGACTCTGTTAGATCGTTGTATACCGCTGTAATGCTAAGCGGCCCTTGTTCGACCATTGTAAGGTCTACAGGGCTACGAAGGCGTGATGAAAATTAGTGTGAAAGAAAATGACAGATTTTATTTTCAAATTTAATTTAATTTTTCAACATAATCACCTCTTAATTCTATATACTTAGTCCCCAGTGATGCTGGAGTATCTATATACTCTCCTTAAAGTGGCTCTCAAAATCATCATTCAGCAGGTCATGACCTAAATCACAGTAAAATCTAAGCGATTTTTACTGCCTTTGCTTCGTATCTAAGTTAATAAGGAATATATTGATAAATGTTTTTTTTTTTCAGTTTTAGAAACGTGTTTCTCACTATTAACAATGTGTTATTTTTTTATAATTATTTCATTATTATAAATGATTTACTCCTCTTTAATGCCTTAAAAACAAAAAACTAAAATAATTCAAACAATAGGTTGAATCATGATGTATAATTGTAGTTGGAGCATACACACATGAACTGGATTCTTAGTTGTTAAACATTTTTTATTAAATTTTTAATTTCAAAAGAAGACATAATCTACTTAACCATAAATACGAAAAATTTATAACATTAGACATAATTTAGTCATGAATTAAAAAAATTTCCGGTTCAGATCAATGTACATTACTTAGAATTTTTTAGTTTTTTAGTTTAACCCCTTTGGGACAGTAATTTTTTTATTACATTTTTGGTCAAAAACGTGTTAATATAAAGAAATTTAAAAAAAAAACTACTTTCCGTTCCTTAATCTACGTCTTAAGAGCTTTATTTTGATACCAAACAATACATTTTTAAAAATATGTATATATTTTGTGAAAATATCTTTCGAAAAATTTATCTTATCAAAAATTCGTGTTGAACGAATCAAAATCAATGTTCATACAATGTTCATTACTGAGATTGTTCAGATAGGGTGACCATTCGTCCCGTATTTTAACATTTTGTCCCACATTAAGATGCGTCCCGCAAAAGTTTGCTCTTCACTTGGATTTCGGAGGTGAAGACCTTTTTTTTTGCTCTTCACTTGGATTTGGGAGATGAGGACCTTCTTTTTTTTGCTCCGTCCCGCATTGCCTTCTCAAGAAAATGGTCACCCTAATTTAGGATCAACCCTCTGGGAAATAGGGTGGGGGACAAAAGTTTTTTGACATATTTTTGGCGAAAAACTCATAAAAAAATAATTTATCAAAAATTTAAATTTTTTTGTTTATCCACGCATTAAGGAGGTTACCCAGAAAGACAGACGCATGAGTGACGTTACAAGGGTTTTTTGGTCATACTCAGTGGCTGCGGTCAAAATCTGGGGAGACCAAGAAAGATTGAGTAAAATCTAGTGGGGTCAGGAAATATTTAGGTCCTCGCTCCTAAATTAAAAGTAATGAGCTAAAAACAAAAAAAGGTTCTCATTCCTAAATTAAAGGTAATGAGCTAAAAATAAAAAATAAAAAAAGGTCCTCACTTCCAAAATAAAAGTGATGAGCTGAAAACTGCCACTAGCGCCACCACGGGTCATACCTACAAAACCCTTAAGTAATTTTTTCATAGACGTGGCATATTTCATTAGTTATTTATTAATTTATTATTATTATTAATATTTCATATAAAACGTAATTTCAGATTTATTATTCGCTAAACATAGTCTCATACAAATGTTAATATTATCTACGAATGTACCTTAATATAAGCAAAATGAAATTTATTTTTGATATGATTACATTAAGTTAAAGATACAATGAATCAAATCTATTTCGCGAATATTACATTATACGGTAATATGAGAATTTTTGATTATACGAAGTTAACGTTTAAATTATGTTATTATAATATACATAATAAAATAATACAAATAAATATTCTTGGATTTTTATTACGTCATTCTTTCTTACAAAAATGACTTTATTAATATTGAATATAGGACTTGGATCTGGAATACAAGAAGAAATTGAATTCCGTTCCGCGAGGACCCAAATCCCAATCCGAGTTCTAGACTCGCATACTGACTTTAGTTCTGGTTTCGAGTTGTTCACACTCAAGTTCTAACTCGTGTTTTTGACTCGAGTCCAGACCCGATTCTTTTCTTAATGAGTATGAGTCTACTCGATATAATCGAGTCGTACAATACGCGAGAATAGGCGTATAAAGGATGGTTTCCAATAGACGTAGACGTAGAACCTGGAAGTGAAACGTAGAACGTAGAACGTAGATTTTGTTGCTTTGGTTTCCAATAAACTTAGAATATCGTGTCAAAACTGTTTAAGTTAACCTCTTTGTGAAAGAAGTTTATTAAAAAGTATAAAATAACAGGTATCCACCAAATAGTTTGGACGATGATTTAGCAATACTAGCAACTTTTATTGTTACTGTAATGCTAATTATTCGCAAACAACGTCGTTAACACAAAATATCTAAAGCACGTTGGTAGCTAAGACCAACTTTGCAACCAGGGCTGCCACGTTGGTGTCAACCGCCCGTGTGTAAACATCCATAAGACCGGCTTTACTAGAATCGAACCCAAATATAGCCCGTGCGCAAGATTTTTCGACGGTCATAAGACCGCCCTCTACTAGTAGGATTCTACTAGCATGCATTATCCTATTACTTATATATTCACGCAGTCGTAGGATCCTACGTCTACGTCTATTGAAAACCAACCTTAAGATAGTACAACATTCACTCTTACGAATATAAAATTAGTATAGTTATTCTTTTAAACATTATCACTAGTGCTATTTCTGTAGAAATTAATGACAGATTTGTTAGCAGTTCCAGACTCATTGAAGATCGCAAATAATCTTACGATTTTCAGTTAACTGAAAGATTTCTCAGATGATGCTGAAGTCATGGCAATTGTTAAAAAATCTATAAGCTATCCATGTTTGGTAGTTTCTCACTAAACGAAATGTTTGCAGCATCCCTAGATGTGATATTATATTAACATTTTCAATTAGTGATTAAAGCAAGTGCTTTGCGCTTGCTATTTTTGAAAGTAATTAAGTAGCATTCAAGTCACAATCATATTTAACAACTAAATCTGTGGAGTACTGAAGTATGTTTCTCTAAATCTGCTTCTGTCCTGCTGGTAATCGACTGTCCAGAAAGGAATTCGAAGTTATTAGAGAGCTTTGATGGAGAGCTTTGAGTAGTTGGTGTCGATAAAAATGTACCAACTCCAACTCCGACTAAATGTTAATGGCGCTTATTCAAATTTTTTAAATTATCATAAATCGGCATACATCGTATTTAAAATTTATGCATACGACTTTGATTATGAAGTTCATACCATTTACTGTCTCACTTTTAAGTTTGAAATGATAGAATATAAGCGTTTTTGTGATTAGTCCATTTCAAAGTTTTATGACAATCCACGAGATGCTTGAACTCAAATATATAAATACATACTATTTTCAATGCCAGTATTTTAAAAAGTAAGTAATAGCAACACTAACAGATAATAAATTACAACACCCAACAATTTAGGTACTAATAAATAACATCTAATTGTATTCTTTCATTTTAATTAAACAAAAGTAATAAAAAAAGTTTCCTATAAAAGTTGTTTCTGTTTAAAAAACCTAATCAACGATGTTACACCAGACCCCCTTTTTATTTAAAATTTTAAAACCTTCATTTTCGCCTACTTTCATAGCGTTTTCGATTTGGATGCTCGTAGTGTTCTGAAAGTGCTCTCAGAGCAAAAAACGTTTTTGATTTAGTTTAGAGCAGTTGGAGCGCTCTCATTTTCGATTTACTCTATCGATCGTAACGCGAGTATTTTCGGAGCGCTCAATTTGATCTGTCTCACGACACAGATCAAGTAGAGCAATCCGAAAAAATGGCGCCAAAATAAAAATATAACCTCTTTTTTTTGTTAGTGAAATGTAAGTGAAATGTAATGAAAAGTAAGGAAAATGTTGTGCATAAATACACCGACAATCAGGTAAACCAATAGATATTTCTTACCAGATCGCTCTAGTACAGAGCGTGACGTAACAGATTGATTTAAGAGTGATTTCAGGGCAATCTCAGATCAAATTTCTATTTACAAATCGAAAACGCTATCAGTTTTCCCTCAGTGACGAAAATATCAACAGTGGATAACACATAGGCACTTGTTATTAATTTTCCCCCCAACTTCGTACGTCCAATAATTTTCGAATAAAAGGCATAGCACTGGCGCTAATATACACCTATATAAACTGACTATAAAGGAAGGGATCGGTGTCGGAGTCGGAGTCGGAGTCGGGGTCAGAGGTGACAAAAATATTACCAGTGGATAACACATTGACACTTAGTACTGGTTATTAATTTCGCCCAACTTCTTAAGTCCAATAATTTTCGATTAAAATACGCCCTAGTGCTAAAATACGCCCTGTATAATCTAATTCTAAAGGAAAGGTTCAGTGTCGGAGTCGGAGTTGGAGTCAGAATCAATGGTAACAAAAATTTCGGAATCGGAATTGTAGTCGGAGTCGGTGGTAATAAAAATTAGGGAGTCGGAGTCGAGCGACAGTTCCTCAACCCTTGTTATAATAAAAAAAAAACTTTAGATGATCCATATTATCTAACTCTAACAAAGAACCCAAGTTTCAATACATGAATGATTAAAAATTTTATATATGAAATTTTTAATGAAATAAATATTAGAATGGAAAATACTTACAGTGACGTAATGTAGTGCTAAAAATTTATCTACCAATTCTTGTGGAATATTTTTTAATATGGCAGGACAAAATATTCTTCTTTGGTAAGATTTCATATCTAAACAAATATGATTTTCATTTTTCTAAATTAATTATTCCAAATGAAATAAATAAACACATTAAATAACATAATTAGACCTTGTTTCTCTTCGGTTTTAGTGTTCAGGATTTTTATTTGGGGTAATTTTTTTCAAGGGTCCTATTTTTTTTTGTTGAACTTTAATGATCCCTTCTTTTTCTAAGTTCCTGGTACGCCACTGTATCCATCTATTTTTTACCCCTTCCAATTTTAAAGTTTTCATTGAACAATTTCTATATAAAATTTATAAATATCTATATTTGAATTGGTAAGAGAGAGATAGAATAAAATCTAAGTCTATCTCTCCTTGTCTGACCAATGCTAAGCACTGCACTAAGTCTTGTAACTTTAGTCTCTTATAGTAACTGAACGACTTAAGACATACAGTACGAAAAACTAAAATTACGAATTAAAAAAAAGTGTTGTGTTTCAAAAAAAAATTTTATGTGACTGTGTATTAAAAATTGATTTTTTTCTTTTACAGATAATATGTAAGGAGTGCTTATTTGTAAAAAAAAGTGCGGAAAAGTAACTTTAAAAAATAAAAATGTGTCGATTTGTAATTTTATTTTTGATACCCCTGTGCGTGGCTTTGCCATTAAAATATAGTGAAAATGCCATACTGTATGAAGACGGAAAAATTGACGTCGAAGATTATATCGAAAATATTTTAAATGATTATTTTGAAACACATATACAACCAACATTGGATGTGAAAGGCGATAAAAAATCGAAATACGAAGAAGTTTTCGCTGATCAGGAGAAAAAGGAAAAAATGCAAGAGGACATGCCTAATTCTGACATTATTTTGGACAACGTTGCATTGAAAATTTTTCTACCTGTTTCTAACAAGACGAATTTCAACACCAGTATGCTGACGAATTTTTTAAATAATTCAACCAAAACTTCAAATATGAGCTATGATCTTCAAAAAATCAGACAGAGGTAAGTTATTAATTAATTATTATTTGAGAAATATTATTTAAATGAAAAGCATAATTTTAAAAATTATATTTATATTAAACGGTTAGGTTGTCAGTTAAATTTTTTGTTATATTTTGTTATAAAATATTATATTACAATTGAAAAAAATCTTGCCTCATAGGTTTTTCTAATTTTTTTATTCGAAAATAGTTTATATGAATCATTTTTATATAGACTTCTTTTTTATGGGGTCTAAAAAATTCAAATGCCGGCTTCTGACGGATTAATTGCGGTCAAATTAGAAAAAGTCGGTACTAGGAAAAGATTCTATGAGCAATGTTAGCAATGAGAATGATTTCCGGCTACAAATTATGATATAAAAAATAAAAAATAGATTTAGAAAAATAAATGGAATATAATAAAGCCAAGATTTTAGTAGATCAGTACGTTTTGTATTCAAGTTAATATTAATATATATATATTTTTTTTTTTCAAAAACCATTTTTAATTTGTCCGTGGTTCCATGGTTGCCTACAGAACAAAGGGACACGGGTTCAAATCTCATTTCGGAATTTTCACCCCCGATACTATGACAAATCGGGGGTTGACTCAATCTCAAGTGTTAAATACTTAGTAGTACTTGTTTATACAAGGATAATAAGACCGGTCAAAACGTCACACTGACGTGGCTTTTATATAGTGCCAGAGGTCTAGAAACGGGAACTTACTCTGCCCTTGTGCGTCTAGGTCAGGGGTCGGCAAACTTTAGAAGCAAAAGAGCCAAATTCACCCTTTACGGCATCTGAAAACATTTTAAAGAGCCATAATTTTGTTATATTACATGACTTTTTGAATATTTTCTGAAAAGTTTTATTCCTTATCAACTTAATTTAAAAGTCACACGAATGTCCTCAAAGAGTCACATGCGGTTCGCGAGCCACGCTCTGCCGACCCCTGGTCTAGGTGTTAGGAACCAAACATTATTTTTTAATTTATTATAATTTGATACCCCAATTTTAATATAGTGTTCCTTATCATTTTTAACTACTATTATTATATTTAGTTGTTAAGCGGCCTACCGGATTATGTTTGTTTAAGAAAACCCTATTATGATCCATAGATTCTTTGGATCCCAATGGGGGGGGGGGGGTTATGGGCCTTTGAAGCTTCATCATCTCATGTCAAACGTTTCATCTTGGACTAACAAGCATCAATTTCTGGTACATTTCTTAATATTATCGTCCGTTTGGTAAACTTTAATTTTTAAAAGTTGTCTGTTCAAGGTCATATGACTCATGTTATAATTAACGTACAGTGTTTCTCACTGAATCTGGCAGTTCGTAAAAGAATTATTAGTGTGTAGTTTGTCTATCAGCTTAGTTCATTGTTTAAACTACGACAAATATCAATATTCACAGTTCGTGTTTGTGAGAATTCACTATGTGTGAGTCTTTGATTCTAGCGTTATTTTAAATGTATCAATGGCATAAAACATGATAGGCGTGGCTAAACTTTTACAGTATACAATTGCAAATGACTTTGATTGGACACCTTTTAAAAATTGAAGTTTAGGTGGTCTTAAGACAAACAGTGTCGCTTTTATTTCTTTCGGCAGTTTGTTTTATTAATGTTTTTGTAAAAACTAAACCGTTCAATCAGGTCTGCCTTTAGTTAGATCGGTTTTTGGTTGGGAACTATTTTAATGGATAAGCACGGCTTTGAACATAGGCTATATGGCATCTAAAAATCATTCTAAGGTGGGTTTCGGGGGGACATAAACTATAAAACTTGAAATACACTTATTAACTTATTTTAAGATTTTATAAAAAACAATTATAAAGATATCTTTGATAAATAGTTTAAAAATGCTTTTCATTTTGTAATTATACCTAGTTTTAAAATAATATTTCTCAATTTATAAATAATTTTACATATAATTAAGTATATTTGTATTTTTTAAGAAGTTTGGACGCCAATTTCACAAAAAGGTAACTCAGAGTGTGAATTGTGTTTGATTTTTAATTAATTTATTTTTCTGTTTGAATAAGCATGCGTTTTGTGTTCAGTAACACATGATATTTAACAATTTTTTTTAATAAAATTGAGCAGTTTCCAAAAAAATTTTTTTTAGAGAAATTTCTAAAAATATTTGGAGTGGGAGTTACATTCTTTTAAGGCTAGTAACATTATCAAGGCGTAGTTAATTGGTTTTTTGGGGGGACTAATTCGAAATATGTAAAAAATCACACGAAATATATTTTTTTATGTTAAAAATAAGATTAAAATTTGAAATCTGTAGTATAATTCGGTAGCAAAATTAATGGATTGTAACATTTTAAAAGTAGTTAACATTCAATTGAAACTGTACATGTTACTATGGAAACTTTAGTTTTCTTACAGTTTTAAAAACCAAAATGTCAAACTGTTATTGCATTTTTTAACAATATATTTTATCTTTTTGGGCAGTCTGATCTATGTTTTGTGTTTCACACCCTCCTGATTATTCTGTTAAGTGTCAGGTCTTTTCATGTATCTTGTATACTTCCTGGATTTCTTAATTTATCTTTTGCGGGGAATTTTCACTGGTCGTTCAATTCCTTCTTTTTTCTCTATACCATTCTGTTCTCATATACACTGTAATTATCTTCCTTATATGATGAGTTTCGAGTACTTATATTCTCCAGGTATCTTGTATACCAGCGGTAGTCAAACTGTGTTTCCCGGAATCTCAGGGTTTTGTCTGAGACTGAACCAGGAGGGGGGGGGGGTTCTTTGGGATTAAAGTAAATTCACGAATCTAAATAATCGTTTTTCATTTATTTATTTAATTTTGGCAACCTCGGTAACTGATATATCGTTTTTGTTGCATTAACTAAAAAATCATCTTTTCTGAATTGAAGTATAAGGCATCAGCAGCTTTTTTATTTAATTTCTTTTTGGATTGTTAGATGTATATTGTGAGTGTATATTTTATAAAAATGAAATATTTAACAAGAAGCGTCTTCTTTAATTGGCGCTTCCATGTTTATAGTTATTTGAATAGTTCATGTTTGAAGACCAATGTTGTATACTGGCGCGCACCTAGAATTTTGTCTTGGGAGAGCTTAGAATCCAATTTTTTTCTCAGGGCGGGCTCAGCAGCCAAAATGTTTCCTTGGGTGGGTAAATTGCATGAAAAATACGTTCCTTAAGAACGTGTTGGGGGGGTCCAGTCCGTGAGCCTTCCCGGGTGTGTGACTGGTTGAATACTAATACTAACTAGATCTCTCAGTGGATCTCCATCTTTTGTGAGGTCTTCCCACTGATTGTATGTTGTTTCTTATTAGATCAATACCATTTCTTACTCCTATTATGTCTCCTGTCCACTATAATGGTCTGCCTCTCATTATTGTAATTCGTACAAACACGGTACAATTGTACAAATTATTTATTTAAATTAATAACTTTTTTTGATGATTACAAATTTGTTTATATTTTTCGCGCTATCTATTTTCTAGTCTCAAAATTTTTCGTATATAAGGTTCATATATCTGTATATGCATGACAAATTTCAACTCTCTAGATCTACCCGTTTGACCCCAATTCCTACCGAACAAATACGTGAGTGACGGTATAAAGGTGTTTTAGTTATACCACCGAAAGCCTAAAAAATAGATTGTATTTAAAATATAATTTATAACCTCTTAATGTTGGTATCAATCCATCAACAAGAAGGGGTAGTTTACATAGTTTTGTAGTATTTGTTTGAAAAGATACAAATTGATACAATAATTGAAAATAACAAATTTTTATACGAGATGAAAGGCTTGACACTTATCAGATCAAGAAGGAGGACTTGTATGTATGTGGACAAAAGTCCAACCACAATCATCAAAATAATCCAAAAATATTCAATGAAATACCTTATGAAATCAAAAAAAGATCGCCCATATAAACCCCACCAATATCATGTAAACAAGGTCGCATTATAAGAGATACAAAGGAGGTTAAATTAGAAATGGCGAAGTATTTTACTCTTCAAATTAGAATATTAATTTAGAACAACAATTGAATATCAAATAAACTAGTTATTTAAAAAATAATATTTTTACCATCCGTTGCATATACCAATCATATCAATTTTGACTTTTCGAGATTTTTATAGATAAACACGAATTAGGCTTTTTGCGTGTGCCTCAACTGCTCGTGTGCAAACATTCACAAGACCGCCCTCCAGTAGAATCGAACCCAAATCGCGCAGATTTTCAAATTTTCATCAACACCTGTGGCATTTGGGCTCGACTCTAGCAAAGAGGGGTCTCACAAATGCCCGCACACGAGCAGTCAACACACACGCGGTGGCTCTGCCTACACACCAGTAACAACTTTAGAAAATAACATTCCTTTTCCAGCCTCATAAAATATTCCTAAATTGTTTTGATAAGTGTATCTGACAGTGACGAAGATTATAGACCAAGGTACACACCTAGGGGGGCTCAGGGGCTTGACCTCCCCCCAAGCACTCAAAAATCACGTGTTTTTAAGGAACGCACTTGAGTTTTCTCCCCTTCACTTGAATTTTAGAGCTTATGAGCTTTTTTTTAGGTCACCACTTGTATTTTGGAAGTGAGGACCTTTTTTTGTCATCATCTGTATTTTGGAACCTTTTTTGTCCTCATTTGCATTTTGGAAAAGAGGATTTTTTTGGTTATCTCTTGAATTTGAAAGATAAAATCGTTTTTCATATTTGGATATTTTTGATTTTTGGTCCGATAACAATGTAGGTCCTGCTCCAATCCATCCCTGCTCCAATCCATCCCTGCTCCTATAAAACAATTTTGTCTTCAAAACCTCCCCCTCAAAGAAAAAAATCTGGGTGTGCACCTAGAGAGTTTAGTGGGACATCATTTGATAGCCCACTAAAAAAGAAACGCAACATATTTTTTAAGTGATGCATTTTTTGAAAGTCTTAATATTTTTCATATATGCGGGTTAAAATCTGTATATGTATGTCAAATTTCAACTCTCTGGGTCTAGTCGTTTGGCTACAATTTCTACCGTACAGATAGAAAAACATATAAGTGACGATATAAGAGTTTTTTGTATTTACCTACGAATGTATTTGTTACAATAAAATGATTGTCTTTTGAAAACAAATTTCCAGGTTTTTTGAGCTTTTGTATTTTAGCAGTATAACGGATGGTCGCAGTTGACGTATTACCTTAAAAATATATATAATATTAGTTCAATAATATATTTAATAATTTCAAATATTATTTTTAATACGCAGTTTGTGAATTACTATAGTCAACATATATTTTGTTTACTGCGGAAAATATATTGAAATGAAACTTTATTTGATTACTTCATGCCTGTAATACGTTTTAATTACGACAAAACTATATTTGTTACAAATAATATTGAGTTATTTGTTTATATATTTCGCAAAAACTCGTTTCAAATCTGCGAAAAATAAGTTTAAATTTAAATTATTAAGAGTTCATTCAAACTGAATGACGATCAAAACAAAAAGGTCACACAATAAAATTCAGTTTTTACCGACCATCACAAATAGAGAGGAAATTATTGTAATCATACCAATTTTGACTGTTGAGATTTTTATAGATAAGCACGAATTAGGCTTTCTTCAACACGAATCAACTGTTTTTAGCTTGATGTCGATGTGGACACGTGTAGAGAAAATTCCGCTGAACGGATTTATAAGAAATTTCATATTTAAACTTCAGATATGAATATCTCAATTTGATTAACTTTTGGTACAGATCCGACCACCGGAATGGATAGTTTACAGACGTCTCTTTTATGTATTTTGAATATTTCGCAACAGAAAAATATATAGAAAATATTTTTCTAACAAAAGTTGCTACACAATTAATAACTAACAATTTTTATTTGAGACATTTTTTGATACGACTTATTATTATTAATTTTTATAACATATCATATTTTTGCGATATTTTTTCTATTATAAAACAGTCTGAGTTGTGAGGTTGTTGGTTTGATTCTCCGTTGGTGATATTATTCGGGCGAGAATAATATGTTTACATTACTCCCATTTTCACAATCATTCACCCCTCATGCAGGTGTAGGAGCTCGCCCCCTGGCATCGGCGATTAGCCTCGTTGCAGAAATAGGCCGATGTAAAATAAATAAAGTAATAATAATAAATTTATTATAGTATCTATTCTGACATATAGGTACGTTTCCATGATTTCGATAAATTATAAATACATATCATGAAATTGTCAACGCAATATAATACGTTTTTATCATTTTTAATAATTAAACAGAGAAATCTCTGTTAGAAAGTATTTAGTTTAAGTACTTTGTGATGACGGCCAGTTCTGTGGTAGCCACAGCTAATTTTTAGGTTGATTTAGGCTAATTAATTAGGGTTCGTTAGATTGTATTTCAATGAGAGATGTATGTCCAATATTGGACCAAATAACTGATGATAAATCAAATAGGCTAGGTTAAATAATTGAAAACAACTATAACACTTTTTGTTTCTTTACATCAGTGGTTTTCAATCGATGTCCCGCCCCATAAAAATGAGCTATAAGCAGTGGCGGACTGTCCCGCCGGAACACCGGGCAATTTCCCGATGGACCGGTCCCAATAGGACCAATTATTGAATCAACAAGGCCGATTCTTGATCCAATGAAGCTGGCACTTAACCTTATAGGGCCGATTTATTTCAATTTTCCAGGGCCGGAAAATTTTGCCAGTCTTCTATTGAAGATAGCAAACAATATTTATAAATATACGTTTTTATATTTCACTTGTAACTGGTCTGCCACCAAATTTTTGGTTCTTCAAAAGATATAAAAAAGTTGAAAACCACTTCTTTATATTATTAATTCTGTTCCGTATAAATTAGACACAATTCCATTATTCCAATCTGAGTGTAAATTCGGGTGTTTTTCATATAAATCTGTTAAGTGTCAGGTCATTCAGGTATCTGTATAACTGTGTTAGATCATGTGTTAGTTTTTACGAGATTTTATCACTGGTCCATAGATGTTTAAATCTTTAATGCATCTTTTATGCTACCACTAATGGGAATTTTAAAATCGTCTTAGGGTCTCAAGTATTCAATACTTAAAATGAGTACCTGTTTGTACAGGAATAATAGTACCGGTCGAAACGACATGACTACGTGAACTTATAATACATATAATTCAGTAGCTCAAAAAACGAAAACCTTGCTATTTACGAGCTGGGAACCTATAATTAATATAATTTACAGATTGGGATCAAATAATAGACAAGCAGACAAGGGGCACGGGCTAAAAGTGGCCCTATATCTTTTTTATTTCAAACAATTTGTATTCATCTTACCTCCTTAAAGAACGTAACTAGTTCACAAATCTAAGACGTAATTTTGCTGGAAGACGGTGGGAATACTTATAGTATGTACCGTAAATAACAGATTACAACCAAGAATGCGATTTATTGTTCCAAAATTATAAAATTGCTGAAAAAAATTTATTCATGGACCGCTGTTGCTGAAGTTTGATAGATTGATTACTAACCATACCACGATCGAATCCTGGTTTTTCTCGGTTTCTTTCCCCCTTCCATTTTTTTATGTTGCAAAACTGTCCTCTGTTCAAATGATCCATCATAATTTCCTGATCAACGCTTTCATCCGACGATGAATCAGTTAAAAGTAGCTCATTTAATAAATATTATTGATTCATATTTACATATACATATGTCATGCAGTCTACATAATATTGAGGTTACGTTTTTAAACAGAACTGTCATTCGAACAATGTGTCCCTTAAATAATCAACTACCTACAAAAATCATTACTAACCACAACCAAATATCTGGTTAGTTTCTCACATATACGGTACAAAAGGCCCGACAAGAGGGGGGGCGGGGTTCTTGGGGCCCGGGGTCTTGAACCTTTTTTTTTGCTCGTCACTTGTATTTTGGAAGTGACGACCGCGGGGCCCGCAAAGAAAGTTCCTCCCCGGGGCCCCAGCAGTTAGCGGCCCTGCATACTATACCTAAGGCCGAGTAATGGCACGACGCACACAACAAACACATCTGACCACCTTTCAAATTGTAAATAATCGTCTCCAACCTTTCTTCTCTTCATTATACGAAAAACAATCATTTTTGTAATTCGAAAATCAGGGGGAAAAGGTGTCTTTCTGATGCGTCTCTGTATCTTGAAAAATATACAAATTTATACAATATTTTACATTTTTTCTGACATTTACAAGTTGAAAAACCTAATTACTATAAAAATATGTTTAAGAAATTATAGGAAATTACTCATACAATTATAAATTTTAGAAATTATAATAATTTTGGAATTTTCTAAAAAAATTCACAAGGGGAAATACAATAATAAACTAATTTGTCGGATATATACTTTAATAATCGTGAACAGTGTCAAATAATAATTTGTTAAAAAAATTATTTCAATTATAATTTTGTGATAATGAAGATTTTTTAAAATGTTTCCTACTTGCCATTGGTAATACTTATGCAACCTTAAGAACACGATCTTTCGAAAAGAGAATAAGACTTCTAACTTTTAAAACGAGCATACGTTTCAATAAATCTCATTCGTTTATAATTTCATCAAACAGTAATTACAATTTAATATTTGTTAACATAACATAAGCTCAAGTAAGACACTTAAGTCCTATTTCATATGTGCATGTTAATTATCTCATATTGGTTACATAAAAAGCAACATGCATAGTAAAAAATAGCTGTGGCCACCACAGAATCGACCGTCACCACAAAGTATTTAAACAAAATACTAACAGAGAAACTGTTATAGAAAAAGATAATATATTGTTATATTACGTTGACAATTTCATAATGCGTATTTATAATTTACCGTAATCATGGAAACGTACCTATATATAGGGATGGGAATTTATTTTTGAATATCGATATATGCGCGATTCGATATATCGTAACTGTGATAACGATATTCGATATATATCGCAGTTAAAATATCGATATTTTCAATATATCGCATATTATTTTTTTATATTAAAATGTATAGTTACAATGGAAAATAGGTAAATTTGGAGAATAAAACACAATTAAACTGTTTATTTTATTTATTAAACTTGTTTAATTATTCAACTCAAAATAAACACATGGTCAAAATCCCGAGCGTTCATTAATGAATGGTACCTGTTTGAATTTGGCGCTTTGCCGTGTTAGTAATTTCCATTTCATCATGTTTTAACCCTAGCGACACATAAAACATTTGATCATAAACGTAGATATAGGCTATTCCAAACGTTTAGGTGGAACTAGATTTTGAAATCTAGTAATTTTTATCTATTAATTCGGTCATTTTGTTTAAGTTATGTAAATCATACTCTCATTACAAATTCTAGATTAAATTGATTGTCATTATAAAATGTCCTTTTCATTGCATTTTAATTTGTTTTTTGTTGGAATTTTAAATTTTCACTTACCAAACGTGAAACATGAAATAACGCAAGCAAGGTCCCTTCTCGTGAAAACTTAAAAGAACGATTTTCCCATTTTGATCCGCTTAAACGTTTGGAATAGCCTGTACAAATATTTCGTGGATATTTCTGACATTTGACATTTTTACGAAATTGACAATTTTTTTAGAATTTATTATCAGAATATTATTTTTTATTACAATTTTTTTATATTATTTCATTGGTAAGGGTTTGTTGTTTAGTTAATCCTAAGATGTAATTTAATTTCTCTCATAATTAAATATACATCTATTTTTAAAAAAATATACAAGAATACCGATATTTTGCGTGAATATCGATATTTTTCGAGATATATCGCATTTCAAATATCGATATAAAAATATCGATATATTTTTCTAAAGTAATGATATTTTCGAAATATTGATATATCGTTCCCATCCCTACCTATATATCTGTCATAATAGATACTAGGAAAAAATATCGCAAAAATATAAATAATGCAAAATAAATAATAGGATCCCAACGCGTAGATAGGCGTATATTCGTGCTTATCTGTAAAAATCTCGAATAGTCAAAATTTGTATTATTACAATACCTCCTCTATATGCAACGGTTGGTAAAAATAATCAGCTGCCAAATTAACGGACGATATTAAAAATTGCTGGTAATTAGCTGTGGTTAGCTCAAGACTACTATTGTTAACTAGAAAGTAGCAGTAATGGGGAGGCCTATATGTAGCAGTGAACGAATTCAGCTGGTAAATGATAATAAAAAATGTTACTATTCAGTAGCAAATAGAAAGAGCAATGAATTGATGATAATTTTGGTAATCTCGATATCGGTAATAAGTTTTTAAATAAATTTTTTTGTAAACATGCTGACTATAGTTACGGTTTTAAAAATCAGAGAAATTTTAGATATTATAGCAGTGGTTTTTAACCATTTCAGAGTCGAGCAACACTTTTGATTATAACAAAAATATTGCGGAACAGCTAAATAAATAAAATATATACAAGATGTTTTTGGAAATTATTTAAGCATTGCTATACCCTGTTCCAAATGCATAAATAGTAATAAAATTACGTAAAAGATTGAAGTCTCTACCCTATTGGCTTTCGCATAAAATTAACGGCTCAACAGCCAACGAACGACGAGATTTCGACAAAATTATCAAATGAACATTGCAGGATTACTACTTCTTGATTCCGAACAGTGTATAACTTCTTTATTATAAGATATACGGTTAAGTTAGGAAAAATGAAGTATTTTAATCTACAAATAAGAATATTAATTTAGAAAAACAATTGAACATCAAATAAACGAGTTATTTTAAAAAAAGTGTTTTTAAATATAAATTCCTGTATTTTTTTAGTCTTAGAAAATGCGTATAGAAAATGTATTTATATTTAATACATCATTAAGGGTCTGAACCCAGTACTAAAAAAGTTATTAAGACTTGATTAAAAACAAGTAAATCACAAGCAAAATAAATGCAATTTCGACGTTTCATAGCCGCTTATATTGTGAAGAAATAAATGTTAAACATCAAGTCTTAATAACATTTTTATTTTTATTTATCTATAGCAGTGGTATTCAATCTGTGCTCCGCGGAACCCCGGGGTTCCATGGAACGTTTTCAGGGGTCCCGTAACTTTAATTAAATGGTTTTATTCTGTTTTTTAATGAGTGCTTGGATACAATGATTTTGGTAAATTTTGAAAATTGAATAACTTTAAATCTGAGGGTGCTATAAATTTCTTAATCGCCATTTTCGTCATCAGTAGGTCGTATTTATTTCAAAACAGCTAATTTTACTCGACAAAAAGTTCAAATTTGTTGAGTAGTGATTATTATTTACTTCTTAAATCACATACCATTTAAATATGTACTTTGTACTATATTATTGGATTTTATGTTTAAAAATTACTATATTACTGTGATTTATGTTTATAATGATTGCTAATAAATGTTTATAATAAATAAGTAAGTAAGATTCAAAACAGCATATCGGTAATTATTTGATTCAATTTGTATTTATAATTTACATTAAAAATTATATTAAGTAGGTATTGCATTATTTAAAAAATAAAATAGTTTATTATACCTACATTTAAAAAATATAAAACCATAGTCAGCTATAACATATCAATTTTGATCATGACTAAATTCAATAGTATACATCTAAATTATTATTTTAAAACGTTTGACATTAAAATTAAAAAAAGACAGCCTATTGTGGCTTTTTACCTTGGGCTTC
Source organism: Liopterus haemorrhoidalis (assembly GCA_963971575.1). Lineage (NCBI taxonomy): Eukaryota > Metazoa > Arthropoda > Insecta > Coleoptera > Dytiscidae > Liopterus > Liopterus haemorrhoidalis. Next base: position 7,978,958 of record OZ020614.1, read on the forward strand.
CAAAGAAATAACAATTAATCTGTACGGTTCCGCAGATGTAAGACGGTTGAAGACCACTGGAATAGACTATATTAGCACCTTATATCTGTATCTTGGTTGTGTTTTCTGTGATTATTAAATAAAATTATATTGAAGTATAATTTTGCACTTATATTGCAATATAATTTTATTTAAAATTTTTATTGAACTCGAATCCGAACATGAAAAAATATAGGTTCTTATACTTAAAAAATGTGTTATTGAACCTGAACTTGAAACCGAACAGAAATTAATATATTGAACCTGAACGCGAAACTAAACCAAAAAAGAAAAAGAAAAAATCAGCGTCAGGTTCCTATTTATAATAAAGAATGCTTAAACAGTTTCTAAAAACACTTTATTATGAAGCGACTCATCATTTCGCGGAATATAAGTTCACAGAGCACTAGTATTCCGCGGAACACCGGTTAATAACCACTCTTTAGTTTCGATAATGGTTAACTCTGACACTAGTCAACATAATGATTAAAAATAAGATTTAATCAAGGGTTTTTATTTAAAAAGCAATTATCAGATAGGTAGATCTAATTTATATGTCTACAATTGGCAAGAAGTTGCCAATGAATACAGTGGAGAGGGAATATAGCAGGCCAGTTTGGGAGTTTAGCACCACTCGAAAGCTTTTTAAGCGCATAAAAATTATCCCTTGGTCAAATTTGCTTCACTGTATCAGACTAAATAGTAAAATAAAATTGTTTACATGGTAATTTTTTGTTTTGGTCAATTTGTTGTTGGTTTTAAGTGTGACGTGGGTATTATTGGAAAGTTATGGATATGTTTTTTCTTGTCCGTAAAGATTCACCCTATTACCGAAGTCCATAAATGAAATGTCGTATGTGTAGTGTATAGCTAATACAGCCAGACTGTATGTTAGACATATCACAGACTTCAGAGCGAGTTGTCTCGTTTTACTCGGCTAGACAGACACCCGCCCGTTAGTCTATGCCCGTTCAGCGATCTACACGTTTATTTATTAACAGAGGTGGATTTAGGTTGTTTTATAACAGGGCCCTTACAGATTTACTCCATTAAAAAACCAATCAAAATATTTTAATAATACAAAATTATACACTCACTCTTCTAAATTATCTAATTTGCTAGCATCTTTAAGATAATCAAACAAAAAATGGAGTCCTTCACTTCCGGGGTCCCCAATGTCATAAAAAAATCCCCAATAACAATTCCCCAACAAAGTTTAAGTTGCAATTTCTAATTTTCAATTAAATTATCCATTTTTCTATGTCTTCTTTTCTTATATGTTGGCAATAATCAGTACTTCGCTGTAAAGATTGCAGTTCAAAATAAATCTTTATGACTTTCCAAACCACTGGCGTAGACTTTTTAGCCATGAAATTTTTGGTAATCCGTTAATCATAATTATTCATTATGCAATATCAGTTTTTTCTTGCAAGCAGAGTTCGAAATAGAAAATTTCACGAACCGGAACGTTTTTCGACCCATCACAATTATTGTGCAACTAAACAATATTATATTTTCAATAATTTAACGATCCGGAACAATATTTTCAATAATTTCACGAACTGGGAACCGGAACACCATTCCGGTTTGCTCTGGTACATTTCGCGCCCTGCTTGCAAGTTAATTGTACGTACTCCATTTGGGGAAGGGTTTTTTCATCCATTTACACAACCAGTGTTCTAAAACCGTTAAAAAAGTAAATTTATATATGTACAATAATAACTCTTCAAATAACAGGATTTTTACTACAGTGCCAATTTTCTACAAAAATATAAATTTGTACTATACTCTGTTCAAAATGCAGAAAAAGTAATCATGCACTGTTCACGTGATAATTTCGTCGAACACCCGTCGTTCATTGGCTGCTTTGACGGTCACGAAACAGCCAATAGCGACTTTGATCTTTCACGTGGTTTTATTACTATTTCTGCATTTTGAACACAGTATAGTGGTTTTCAAAATGTTTTAGGTGACGGCACCCTAGTATAAGAAAATTTCAAGGCAATTTTCTTCGTATCATATCAGTATTTATATGGAGTTCGTGGCATTTATGTTGTATACCTCCAGTACCTAGATTAAAAAGCATTGATTTATTTTTATAGTTTTTACTTAATTATTATAAATATATGATGTAATCAGGGCCGTAGGTACGATACGAGTGAGGGAGGTCAGTTAATAAAACAATACATATATAAAGTTGTATATAGAATTATTTATATCACATTTAATTAAGATAATTATATTTAAGAAAACATTAAAAATTAACAAGCATGAGAACTAAAGTATATACCTAAATTGCAAAATCAGTTTTTCTATTTTTTTAAAGTAAATTTGCCATCAAAGGTACGTTGCGATGAATACTCATCAGTGCTCCCAAGTGGATCTCTCTCTGTTGCATTTTTAAGCCAAGTTTTAAGTCGCATTAAAGTTGAAAAACTTCTTTCAGGGGTTCTCGTAGATTTTTTCTGTTTAGAGCAGTTTTTAATAATTGATTTAATTGAAATATCTCATTTATTATTTACGTTCATGGAAAAATGTATAGAAGAAGTAAATCATAATATCGAGAGGAAAGATATGTGGGTGTTCAGGGTGTGTGACGCACACGGGCGGCTCATCAAATGAGTGGAATTGTCGGTCGATTTTAGTATAATCCTACTAGTAGAGAACGGTTTTATGAAAATTTGCACACCTGCGGCATTTGTGTTCGATTCTAGTATAGCGGTCTTATGAATGTTTCCACACGGGCGACTGAAACCTTCGCGGTAACCTAGACAATGCGGCTACATGTACGTATAGCAGTTATAACAATCCTTTCAGCAACAGCGTAATTTCTATACAATTTACTAAAAACAAAGGTAATAAGTTTATAAATATTAAAGCGTTATACTTATGTGTATATCTATTTACCTAAATAAAGTTTTTTTTTTCACCAATAACTGGGGGAGGGGGGGGGGTACATTGTTCCTTTAAGTAAATAAATAAAACAATTTGTATTTACTTACCATCATTTACGTCAAATATTGTTTTTTTTTTACCTGTTCAATTTGTTCTATACATCATCAACCGTATATATTTACTGTTTATCATTTTGAAACAACACATTGAAATGACTTTAGCCTTTTTTTTCTGTTTTGGTAATCTGAATTTTGAGTGGAAATATTCCGAAATTAACAATTTAATTGTTGAAACACACAATTTAGTTGTGAACTTTCCTTTCGCCATTTTACTTCCAAACTTTTATATCTCTTATAAAAGGTAATAATCTTACTGTTACCTTTTATAAAAGAAATATTTTATAAAAGATGGAGTATTACAAAGATCTTTTACAAATCTTTTATAGTGTAATGCTTACTTAACGCATGAGGAATACGGTACTAGAGGTAATAAGAGTTTGTTTATTGATTATAATAACCGAAAAAACCAGAAAATGGAATGAAAATGGTTGAAAGAAATTCTCCTCACCACTAGGATGCCGGTGCAAATCCTGGACTCCCACACTTTGTAGTCAGTTTAAATTATATAATACTTAAAGAGTATTTTTCCGACAGAACAGGCCAGTGATGTCATTGTATAAGTACCAAGTAGCGACCTAAAACCAATGGAAAGGCAGTTTGTAGACAGATCTACATCCGTTGTTTGGCAACGAAGTGACTGTAAAGTCCACACAACATGAAAAAAACTTTTGGACCTAGTCTACTTGATAAAATAGAGGTGTTGCAAATGCTCACGCGTCGTGCAAGATTTCTTCGAACACTAAGACTATCCAAATCAATGTTTTCATATCGAATAACATTCATGAGCGGAATCTTTTTTGCCCATTGGGGGTTTCATCATATTTAAAGCATATTTTACAAATTCCGTTTATCCACTGACCTGTTCTCGTCGAAAAATATTCATCCTGTTTATAGAGAGATTATAAAACCGTTCGAAACACGCTGCCAACTAGCTTTCATATAGTACAAGGTCTAGAAACCAGGCTCCCCTTCCCTATGTACTATCTAGAGCAGTGTTTCCCTGCAGCCGGTCCGCAACATTTTTTTTACTAGGCAACTATTCTCCTAATAAGTTATAACCCACTTAAATTTCAGATGAAAATCTCGGTCCTTAACTGTTAATTGCTTAAGTAATAATTTGTTTCTTTTTTTCACTAATTATATGTGATTTTTTATTTGTTGTTTTTTTTTGTGTTTGTAATCAGTGCAAAAAAGGTAGGGACACGCTGATCTAAAGACGTACAATTCGACCACTAAGAAAAAATAGACACTCTATCTCAAATTGATTTTAGTAATAAAGGAAATAATTGTAATACTAAAAGTAACGAAATTTTCAGAATAACGAATATTTTTTACTGTATCGAACGAACGTATATAAAATATATTTAACGAATCCCGTTTTAACAAAATAAAAATTTCAGTATAATTTTTTTGGCCGAATATAGTGCTTAATTTGAATGTAATCTTAAATTTGGAGGTTGAAGATGATGAATAAGAAGTTAAGCCATCTGAGGAAATGCTTTCAGAAGCTATAGATGGATTGAAATAGATTCGGGGTTAACTATTTTGTAGCAATGATATCTAGGAAAATGCTAAACTGTTATATGATCTGACAATTAGAGATGGGCGCGTGAGTATTTTTTGTGTCACGATCACGAGGCTTCACGTTGAATCACGCTGAATAAATTAAATTTCACGCACGCTCACGACTGTAAAATTTATTTTCATGCATGTCGTGACCCGTGGGCATCGTTGACTATGTCTACGGTGGGTCACGTCATAATTATATTCACGAAGTGTTAAAATATGGATAAACGAAACCCGAAAACACGAATTTCCCAGAAATTAACATCCAATAAATCGCCTCTAACTTGTAACCGACTACTACATTTAAAAAACCGCACCTTATTTAATAAACAAATTATTTGAAAGTTGACAAGTTGCTGGTAAATTTCTATATAGAAATTAAAAGTTTATCTTTTTTTTCCTGTAAAAAATGTGGATCACGTATTTTTTCTACTCACGCCCGATCACGCAAGAGGTATAATTTAGTACTTACACTCACGCACGCTCACGGACTGAAGTGTCATCTTTGTTCACGGTCACGCAGGTCACGTCTGACCCATTGTGACTAAGCAATTATGAATGCTGATAAGAAAAATTCAGTACAATAAAAAATAATGTCATTTAAAAATATCTTTAAAAAAAAGGAAATGAATTTCTTGTAGAATAAAACAGTTTTTTAATATTTTTCTCCCATAGAACGAAATATTTTGTATGGTCCTATGAATTTTGTTATGATGGCATTTGACCTATATATAAATTGATTATTAATATATAAAGCATTGAATTTTTGCATGCATACGTTTAATTATTTTTTAATTTAAATAAAGTCTTGGGGTTAAAATCGGGATGTCAAGAAGTTTTTTGGAATTTGTCCCACCTTTTACCTTACGGTGCTAGACAATGTTAGGAACGCCCTGAATTTTTTATCTAGGTACTTTGGTTAAAAATCAAAATAGTAGGTGAAAATTTAAATTGTCCCTTAGTCCTGCCCTGCATGTAGCCACTTGTATAAGGTCTAGACGCACAGTGAAATAGCCAGACAGCCAATACATATATAAACACAAGCACAGACGTGTATGCATGTATATGTGTATATCTGTATATACATACACAATACATATATCTCCCTTACATGTGTGTGTCTGTCTGTGTGTATGTGTGTGTGTGTGTGATTTTTGCATACGGAATAACTTCCGCGAAGTATATTTTTTACATCGAGCAACATTATTCGAATTTTTGTCCAACAAAAAATATGACTATTGCGTATTAAATAAGTAATTAAATAATATTAATAAACAGAGGACTGTTTATTATCGTAATTATTTACTTATAATTTATAATGGTAGTAATTATTTTATTTACTGGACAGTTGATTTATATTAATCAACGACTTAGCGACAAACAAATCAAAATAACATTACTTTTTTCTCCCTCCTAAACTTTCGTCATTGCCGCAATTAGGGATGAAATTTGGAATAAGAATCTCAATAAATATACCACAAAAAATATTCCAGATAATATTTTTGTAACTATTACTCAAATTACGATTATTACGAATTACGAAATACAATAACATTTTAATCGTTATTCCGCGTATTAATGACTTGTATTCAGTAGCGTAACTTCATATTTTGCCAGCCTCTCATAGTTTTCTGTGGCCTCCCAGTAGGTTTGTCAGCTTTGTCTAGACCAAGATGGCCCTAAAATGGTCGATGTGGACCCCCAGGGGTCGATATGACATTGTTAGGGGTCAATTCGGGCTTGAGGTTCGATTGGGGGGTCGATGGAAAAAAGGTGGGCTGTTGTTGGAGTCGCGATCGCCAAATTTGCTATTCTTTTGGATTTCTTTTCTCCTTTGGTCATCATTTTTAGATCCCACCCCCTCGTCATCACTAGAAAATTTTGGTTTCCTTTCGATCATTACTATAAAAATGTGGATTCCCCCGGTTCTTACTTGAAAATTTTGGTTTTCCTTCGATTATTACTATAAAAATGTGGATTCCCCCGGTTCTTACTTGAAATTTTTAGTTTCCCTTCGATTATTACTATAAAAATGTGGATTCCCCCGGTTCTTACTTAAAATTTTTGGTTTCCCTTCGATTATTACTATAAAAATGTGGATTTCCCCGGTTCTTACTTGAAATTTTTGGTTTCCTTTCGATTATTACTATAAAAATGTGGATTCCCACGGTTCTTACTTGAAATTTTTGGTTTCCCTTCGATTATTACTATAAAAATGTGGATTCCCCCGGTTCTTACTTGAAAATTTTGGTTTCCCTTCGATTATTACTATAATAAAAATGTGGATTCTCCCGGTTCTTACGATACATGCTGCATGGCAAAATATGTACTCAGTAAGACAAATTATGCCATTATAGAAACACATGATTTTACGACAAATTAGGTCCTTTGTACGACAAAAGATGACATTTGAACTACAGATATTGTACTCGTTAGTGCACACGCCGAGCGAATTTGCAGTTAGTATTAAATTAAATCTTAACAGTGATATAAATATACAAAAAAAGTTATAATTATCTTCTTGCATTTTTTTTTTTTTAATCTGGACAATTAAGGCTTATTAGCCTCTTAAATGTTGAATAGAAGCAAAACAAAAATAATCTTTTGTGTATTTTTTTTTTCTGTCGTTCTTAAAATCTGATCTGTCGTTAATAAACTTTATTTTGGCGAGCCAAATAATGTAACCCCAAAATGGCTATGATTTCAAGTAAAGAAACATTTTCATCTTAATATGGTGTGTCCCAAAAACTTAACTATACCCTGTTCGAAATGCAGAAATAGTAATAAAATCACGTGAAAGATTGAAGTCGCTACGCTATTGGCTCTCGCATAAATTTAACGGTTCGACAGCCAACGAACGACGAGAGTTTACCAAAATTAACACAACGTGAACGTTGTATGGTTACTACTTCTTAATTTTGAACAGAGTATAGTTCTAAAGTGTGTCACTAACACAAAAAGGTTGAGACACACGGGTATAATAGGTTACGTGACAAAAATATTTAAAACCGCTATGCTAAAAGATGAACATAAATCAACTCAAAAATATCTTAATTCTATTCTAAGACTACAAAATATGCTCGTAAAATTTACACTAAAATATTATAAATTTAGTTAAATAAAATTTATGACTCAAACAGGAAGTTCTTATAGTTGTAGTTATTCTAAAAATGCTCCTATAACGAAATAACACGTACAAGACAACAAATTCCCATTCAAGAATAGTATATTCAGTAACAAGGTTGGAATGAGAAAATTCGATGCGAGTGGAACATTCCGAGCGCGAGCCACAGTCGAGCGTGAGTCGCAGGCGAGCGTGAGGAACCACGAGCATTGAATTTACTCTTCCAACCGAATCACAGCCCCTACTTTCTCCACGACCACCAGAAAAAAAAAGAAATTTAACAAATAATTTACATTACATAACATATTAATTAATTAGAATAGAAGAAGAATAGAATAGAACTTTATTATTCTTTCCCTAAGGCTTCGAATCTTACATAATATTTTACAATACATTAAAAATTTAGTTATGTATGTTTTTACATTTTTGTTAATAAAAAATTACATTGTTTTATCCCTTTTTAAAAAAATATGTATTTTCCATCTTCTTTCTTTTATCATTTTATCTTTATTCTTTTTAATAGACATATCCTTATTTCTTCTGCTGATCCCAAGTTATCTAATATTTCTGTCATACTTCTGCTCTCTTTACCATTTTCGAATTCTCTATGAATGCGAAAAAACAAATGCCACATTGTCCCTTCTTTTTCTTCGCATATTATGCATTTTTTTCTCAGCTCTTTTCCATATTTTATTTTCTGTGCTTTCATTACCACATCTAAATCTGGCAATTTATCTGATTCGTTCTGCTTTGGAATGCAGTAGATAACTTGGCTTATCAAGAGTGACATTGTGATGGTACATTGGGAAGTAAGTAGAGTTTCTTTTTCTGTCATGCTGTACTTGACTCTGTACATCTCTGTCTCTATTTTCTATTTCAAGCTGATCACTTTTCACCTCTTTCTCGCATCTGTATGTAGATCGTGGAACGCCCATTTCTTTCATAATATTTTCCTCTATTTATCTCCCACCTGGACTTGTTTTGTACATTAATAAATTATTTAAACTTGTTTTTTGACTTATTTTTTGTTTAATTTTAGTTTAATTTATCGCACATCGGCCACTATTTTATTACTTTTTAGTAAGTTATGTTAGTTTATTTAAAAAAAGCCTAGCATTTGTTTAATGTATTAATACGCCATAGATACCGCCTGCACTACTGTTCAGCGCGGAAGAATGCATACTTTGTGAACAATAACATCTGACAACCAGCATGGAATAATTATTTCTTCACTAGTGAAGGAATAAAATACACGCAAAATGCATAAGAAGATAAGTGCTTTAGAATAACATTCCAACTCTTCTGTTAGAATATTAAATTTCTGTAGTCAAAACTGATTTTAGAATTGGTAAATTCTCTAGTGGTCGTGGGGAAAGAAAATATACGTTCTTTTTTAAACGAAGTGGTACAGCGTTTCCCAAACGATGGTTCAAAAATTTCACGAGGTTTAAGTTTACCACCCGAACCGAAGGCGTGGGTTGTAATAATCCGAGTGAAATATAGCCATTATATGTGAGTCAAAATTATATTTTATCTATAACTATTATTGTTTTATCATTAATAAATCAGTAAATTTAATTTAAAAACCCAGAAATTCTGGGTGTCAATTGTTTAACTTCAGAAACCATATCATCAAGTTTTATTCAGCATTGTTTTATTTATTCTAAATTATAAATAATATTCTAGTTCAGCGGTTCTTAAACTGAGGTCTGCGAAACAATTTTGACATTAACTTTATATCCCCCAACTTTTCACTTTTATTCAAATAACTCATTTAATAAAAATCCTACATAGTCAAGACTTTTTGTATTTGTTGTTACCTAACTATTTATTGACATAACTAAACAATAATTAGTAAAAATTTAATTATTTTTATTCAACTGCAAATTATTTTTAGAACACATTTATTTACACACATATTTAACCAATCTATTTTGACCAATATTTGACCAAGAAATGTTTGTATGAGTTTAACGTATTATAATTTGTAATTTTTTAATTCTTTTTACTACTATTTTTATTCATTTTATGTTTTTTATTCTATATGATAATAAAAATGTTCAACTCTATAAATGCGCCAGACCATTTATTAAAATAACCAGCGATACATTTTTACCAATATTTATTATAACGTAGTGTCTATGAGATTATTGAGCCAGAAATTAAGTCTCAAGAACGACGTAAAATGTCTGGGTTGGGATAGGGACCGCAAAAAAAAATGTTGTTCAAGAGGGGATCCTCGGACTACATAGAATAAGAACCCCTGTTCTAGTAATAAATATGGGCGGTGTGAAGCGCAAATAGCCAGCTTTGCTTAGCGCCAAACATTTGAACTAATTAACTAACTTAATAAATAAAAACTTGCAGTGTAAAAAAACCGTTCGTTTTTCCGGGTGTCCACGCATGCGCGTCACTTTTTTACACTTGTTGTTATATGAACATTATGTATTTACAGTGTACAAATAATGTATTTATTGATATAATTTAATGTCGACAAATTAACTTTGTGAAAATGTTGTATATTTAATAATGGTTGAAATAAAAAACATTGTAAATTTTCACTATTTTTATTAACTAACTGCTTACTAGTTTCGGCTTTCGCCATTTTCAAAGCAATTGCTTTGAAAATGGCGAAAGCCGAAACTAGTAAGCAGTTAGTTAATAAAAAAATAGTGAAAATTTACAATGTTTTTTATTTCAACCATTATTAAATGTATTTATTATTTGATGGTCGTACATAAAATAATATTGTCTATAACACAATCATATTTATTATTGCATTACCTATTTCATGCTAAGTGATAACATTGTTAATGGGTTTTACTAATAAAACGTAATACGATCTTTTATTATGTTTAAATACCATAAATTTATGTAAATTGCGACAAATTTAGTTAAAAAGACAAGTTCAGACAAGTTAAAAGAGTCAATAAATATAGTTGTAATACTATAACATTTTATCCATACGGCCAGAGGCGGCGCCAGCGAGGGGTCTGGGGGCCATACTTGGAACTTTTGTGGCCCCTAGCTGCCTCCCCCTCAGCTACGTTTAGCAAAATCTTAAAATACAAATATCTACGAGGGTAATTTTTTAAATAATAACCATTCTGATTGAAAAGTAAACACAAAAAAGTTTTTTCAAAATTTTTATTTCTACAATAACCAATATCCTTTTGCTATTTTTCGACGTAATCCTCGTTCCGCTCGAGGCATTTTTCCGAACAAGTGATGAGTTTGACGATCCCCTCGTCGTAGAAGTCGGCCGCCAGTCCATTTAACCAAACCGTTAATAGTGTTTTTGACGTCATCATCTGTTTGCATCCATTTGCTGCCTAAAATTCCCTTCAATTTTGTAAAGAGGTGATAGTCGGAAGGTGCCAGGTCCGGGCTATTACGTGGGTGGTCGAGACATTCTCATTTAAACTTCTCTAGCAACGCTTGCTTGCAACTTGCAACTTGGGAATTATGGATGTTTGTTCTTCCACAATTAAATAAACGACACCCCTTTCGCATATTCCCTTCATTCATCACACCTTCCCTATACACTTCAACGAGTTGCTGATGGATTTCGGCAGGACGAGTGTTTTTTGTATTTAAAAACCGAATCACATCGCATACTTCGCAATCGGCGGGATTAGTAATGGACATAGCATATTAAATTGCAGCACTATATCGTCTACTTTCGCTAGCAACTTCAGACTGCTGACAACGTTGGCAAATGATCAGAGAAGGCACTAGTCGGTAAAACGACTGCGGGGAACGCTATGCGCAGATAGGATGCGCAAACGGTTCTTATTTAAAAAATGACCCTCGTATTTTGAAAAAAAAAAAATGTGTTTCCCACTAAATTTTTCCTGGTACCTGCTGGCCCCCTTAAATTTTAACTCGTTTTAGTAAACCACTCCACAAAAATCTCATATTCATGACTTCGGATAATAGAATTCTAATGGGAGAAATTCTTACTGAATAGGTTTTTTTTTTAAGTATAAAAAACACGTTCTTGTCTTATTAGAATTGAACTCATGTAGTTTTTTTTAAATGTAACATTTTTATTTTTGCGTCCCTTGGTACTCTGAGGCCCCAAGAGTGCGCTTAATGGGCCTGGACGGTGATCCGCCACTGTATAGAGTGCATTATTTACGATTTTCGGCGGCCTGAATGTATTTGTAAGCTAAATAAAGGACTTTCGTCCATTTTTTGTCCAACCGGGCTTATAAAAGTAGGACATTCTTGTATATCCAATCCCTAATTATATATATTTTTTATCTCCTCTTGGCTTTGTGGCGTTTAGAGTATTAACAATTACAAAAAAATTTCAAATAAATAAAATAACATACAATGGATATTTTACAATATTCTTTATTTCATTTCTTTCTTCTTCTCCCAGTGCCCCTCTCTTTCTTCCTACTCTTCTTCCGGCTTCTCTCCCCTATCTCCTTCCTTATTGTCTCCAGTTCTCTCGTCCGTATTTCTCCCTTCCCTTCCTCATTCATCAGTTCCTTTATCTCTTCCTCCCGACTGCTATCTCTCTGCAGTTCTTCGCTAAATGCTCCAAGGTATCCTCTTCTTTCTTCCACATTCTACATAGCCTGTCCACTGACTTTGCCTAGTACCTGTTGTTCCTCTCTTCGTTGCCGAATCTTAACCTCGCCATCCTCCTGACTCTACCCCCTGATCTCCTCTTTTCCTCTTCAAGTATCTCGGTATTCCTCTCACTCTTATCTCTTTATATCTTTTCACTCCGCGATTAGTCTATTCTGTCGGTTTTTTCCTGTTCCTGTACCTTCTTATCCCTCCTTCTCAATTTTTCTACTATATTTGTACCTCTGGATCTCTTTTTCTCTGCTTCTCTTATGTCCATTCCACACCTCCAAAAGTACTTCCAATCCGTAATTAATCAATGTCTATATAAAAGGACGTATGTCGGAGCAAGGTATATTGAGGACTCTATATTGATGGAATTACTAAAAGTGCAAAACATGGTTTTACTTTACTAACAATTTTGCATTTGTTTTTAATTATTTTCAACAGTTTTGTTCAGTTTTAACTTTCTCAATGTTGAATAAAAATTTTATTTTGCAGAACAAAAAAGAATTGGATTGATGTTATAAAAAATAACATTCTTCACGGTACTGGAAGAAAGAATGACACAACCGGAAGTCTAAGTCCGGAGTTGCTGGAACAAGTCCGGAATAGCTTGAATCGAAGTGTGGGCGGTTTTCCTTTTGGAAAAATACAAGAAGCTGAAAATGTTACAGTGGAAAATGCTGAGACAGATTATGTGGAAAAGATACGAAGTTTCTATCCGTCATGTAAGTAAATTTAGATTCAAAAATTTCAATTATTCCATTATATATATAGCATATAATAAAATTCAGTTTATATAATTTATTATATCTGCCATGCAGATCCGGGTTTGTGGTATCAATAAACTTAAATTTAATTTTATTGTTGAATATTTCAGTTAATATTTCCTGGCATACAGAAGTTATGACGCCAATATTCATTTTAAAAACAAAATTTCTATTTAGAAACCAAAGTTATATGTGATGCAACCATATTAAGATTTATGTATTGCAGGCTTGCATACCTAACTAGGGGCAGTATAAAATTAGATTTTGTTAAATGTTTGTTAATGTTTTGCGCACAACGACTATGGTTATTTGAATTTTACCCGGTACATTTTTTAATTATAACATATCATCATTATCATCTCCAAGTCGACTTCACTTGAACATACTGGCAATAATTATAGGCCCAGGAAGGTTCTTAGCTCTGACCCTTACATTAAAAAAAGTCTTAAGATATACCAGTGGTGGGCAAACAGCGGTCTGCGGGCCGCTTGCGACCCTTGATAATTTTACTTGCGGCCCTTTATGAATTATTATATTAGTAAAAACTTATCTTTACTGTGGCCAATAAAAAGCATTCTAGGCAACGTGATCAAGTGACTTTATTATACTATCATTGATTTCGGCGAAACAGTTGATCTGTTTATGAGTATTAGATTGTAGCAACTCAATGGTACCACTTTGTAACAGAGAGTCGAACCGGAACCGAACCGAAAACCGAAACTAACCGGAATTTTTAACAGAACCGGACCCGTAACCGAAACGGAAATTTGGTCAATTTAAAAACCGGAACCGGAACAAAATGTTAATAACGGTTAATTTCGGTTAATTTTTTTTTTTTTTTTTTCAATAAATTAATCTGTTTCTTACTAATAAAACTTATATTGACTGATAAAAGAATGAATTTATCAGAAGCAAATTTGAAGAACATATTAAGGTGTATATTAAACATGGATTTTTAATTTTAGTTTCATTTCAAATTTAAAATATTATTTTTGCAACTGAATTAAGAATGATTTTTTTTTTGTAACAAAAAGGTTTGTGTTATTCCGTTTTCTTCTTTATAATATTGCGATTCTTCAAACTGTTATTTATTATTTTTGTTCGAGAAAAGTTCATATTATTTATTATTATTTATTAAGGTTTTTCTTCTCTTTAATTGTGAACCCAAATTTTTAGGGGTGCTGAAAATTAAGTTGTTTATTACTGTCCAAAATATTTGTTGAGCAAAAATAAGTCTTCAACCAAAATTTTCAGCATTCCTTGTATCTTGCGCCCCAGGCAACTGACTGTCTTGACACCCCCTTGATCCGGCCCTGTGTCTTATTAATTATTTTTGTAATTTCCTTCTAACTTGTCAGAATTGTGTATTTTCATTTTCATGTTCCTAAATTGTATTTTGTTTTCGTTTTTTGACAATAAATTCTATTTCTTTTGTATTTATTTTTGACTCCAAATTAGGATCTGACCCAGCTAAAATTTCATATTCGTCATATCCTCCTCCGTTTCGAGTTCTTCATCAATATTTGATAAATTTACATCAATGTTTATCTGCCGCGTTTCGCTTAGCCTTTTCATAATTCAGTAATTCTCCTAGTCAATTCGGTACTTCCCCGGCGTTTTCGCGTTAGACAGTGGTGATCCGTCGTTATTAAAGATTTTTTTTTTATTTTTTTTTTTATTTTTTTTTTATTTTTATTTCACGGATGTGGACATTATTTCTACATGAGTAATAGAATAATATAATAAATAATATAAATAAGTTTGATCTTTCCCTCTACATTCCTTTCGTGTTAAATCCCAAAACGACATCATTAAAATTAGTATAGGACATAACAAGTTATTGAAGCTGACAAATCCATAAGCCATAATTTTGAGGAAAAAAAAAAGTTTGACGTTAATAGCATTATTTTTGTAGGTGATGTTCCAAGAAATACAGATGAAGAACTATGGAACGACGCTAACACAATGAATCTGTTTTTCTCAGTGGATTACGCAAATCAAAATAATAATGAACCAGTAAATATTGCAAGTGCTACATTGCGACTTTACAAAATACCACAAGTAAGTTATAATTCTTAGTCTTAAAAAGGAATAAAATACAAATTTTTCATTCATAAAACCTTAACCATTAACCCTGAATATAATCTCTCGTCAACAGCATTAAGGTATGTTCATATCATCATGCAGCAATCGTTTCCAGCAAGTGTGTCCTGCACGGTAAATATTATTTACTACTTTTTCTATAGGGAAATAAATTTAAGATCCCAGCGCTACAATGTTCAATTTTTAACTTCAATAAAGGATAAATATTCTTTTGTTATTTTATATGTTATTTAAACATTTGTGTACACTTATTTGTTGATAAAACGGCAAACAGGTTCATAAAATAATATAAAATATATTTATTTTTATAATTTAAGCTTGATAGCTATGTAACAATATTTAAGAATATGCTCTTTCGACGTTAAATTGATTTTTATTTGCAATTATAAATTGTCCAACAAAAGGAGATCTTTTTGCTGTCAGATGGGCGGGCACTCCTACCCTCTACAGGCCGTCGTTTTGAATCGGGACATTCTGTAGCGTTCGTAATATAAACTCTGAACTGAAACTATTAATTTGATTTATGAATCTCAAACAGCAAATAATTTAAAGAGAATTTAAAACTTTAATTGGCTCAGCTTACGCTGGACAACTTATACTTAGTTATTTAGTTATTTTTTCGTTCCGGGGGGTCATATGAACGTACCTTTTATTTGATTTGTAAGATCCCTGCGGTTGGCGAGATATTATTATAATCTAAAAAAACGTAGATTCGTAAACTGAAATTTTGTTTTCAGGAAACAAATTCCACTGTACAAGAAAATTGTAATAAGGACAATTCTCAATATTTAAGCGAAGAAGACAAACAAATTCGAGTGTCGGTGTACTGGTACTCAAGATCATTGAAAAAACATAAAGGTATAGATTTTGACTCTAACTGTGCGATCCTATAGTTTTGTAATAAGGATGTAAATAAAATAAATGCTTGATAAGTTTCACTAACTCAGAGTTTTCCAAACTTTTTGAGCCGCGGAGCACTTTTCACGAGAAGAATTCGTCGCGGAGCACTATCGTTGCTATATATATATAGCAACACTAGTAGATCGCGGAGTACTAGTAGACGCTCGCGGAGCACAGTTTGGGAAACTCTGCACTAACTCAATATAGCGAAACATGTAATCGATAATGGCCATTCTTTGAATATAAATGATTTGAAAGTTTTACATGTAATAATAAATAATAAACCTTTATTCAACTTCAATATATAAAAGTCCATAAAAAAGAAAATATACCTACAATATCAATTTACATAAAATTCATATAAAGTTGGTTTTACACAGTTCAGTTAATTGATCAATAAATTGATCAAGTTTTTTGTCAATTAATTGAAAAATTTATTGGTAACCTTGAAAAAAAGCATCACTTTACACACATCAATTTATTTATCAATTTTTTTGAAAACTTTTACATTACCAACTGTAAAACATGTTGACATATTTATCAAAATGAAAATATTGAAAAAACCTTCACAAATTTACGAGCTGTGAACAATCAAAAAAGAAATAATCTAGATGATGGTAAATTAGAACGTTCGATATCCTGTCACATTTGAAAACGAAACACAAAAAATATATTTAGAGGTTATGCTACAACTAAACAGTTGGCAATATCTTAATAGATAAAAGTATACCTAGAATTCCCTAAAAAAAAAAAAATTGAAAAATAGATCTTGTTCTATTTTCAAAATAAATTGATCAACTTTTTTGTCAATTAATTGATCAATTAATTGACGACATTTTTACACTTTACACACATTAATTAATTGAATGTCGACTTTTTCAATTAATTGATCAATAAATTGAATCGTGTAAAACCCACTTAAGTCAATTATTTTATTATTTAGAAATTCGTATATGCATGTGTCCCAGATAACTTGTTAAGCAGGGGGATCTCGAGAACGGTAAGAGATACGAGGTCGCTTAAATTAGATCAAAGTTGCCGTATTAATGGACCATTTTAACGTTATCCTTGTTGGTCAAAAAATAAAAAAATCGGTTTTTAATTTTTTGCTCATAACTTAAAATATTAATTGATTTTGGTGTGCACTCTCTTGAGGCACTTTTTCATGATGAATTTACAGAGGTTCTAAATTTTTTTTATGGTGTACCGTTTTAAGTTCAAATTTAATTTTTCATATGGAGCTTATAGTAAGTTAAGATAATTTTGAATAAAGCTTATATTTTAAACGTAGGGCAGACTCAACTAGGTTTTTTAGATGTTCATCATTAAACACTACGACTGGCCTACCACATGGTTCAATTTCGAGGCTCATATTACCGGAATGAAATTTTTCAAACTAACGCCGCTTTTACGTATTGTAGCGATATCTTCCCCAGAAGCCTTGTTTATATTGCTTCTGCCGTCTTGTGACCAAGTTCGTACTCGTACAAGAAAATTACACACATTTTGGACTCAGTTATACATTAAACATTTAAATTTAACAATTCTCTCGGCAGAGCCGGAGCAACGTTTTCGGCGCCCTTGGCAAATGAAGTAAACTGATAAAATTTACTTCCTCAAAAGCAAATGAAGAGCAAAAAAAAGGTTTTCACCCGCAGTGGCGCCCCTCATGAGACCCCACGCCCTTATCAAACCTCGCACCCCAGGCAAATGCCCCGACGCCACTCCTTTACTACGGTGCTGTCTCTCGGTTTCAATTTCTCAGTTTCTCTCGAGAATTTTACTATTATTTTATAATGCTATAATAAGCATGCAGAACAAAAATTTTATATTGATCTGATTTGAAATAATATTTAAACAAAATTACAATTATTTTAAATTTTACATAAAGAAAACGCCAACGTAAAACAGATAACGTCGCAGTTTAAATTGATACAAGCAAAGGGACAGCTTCAGCATTACTTTTTTTAGAATCCAACGACTTCAGGACTAAAACTAAAAATTGGCTATTCTGTGTGTAACAATCTAATATCTTCGACCTCACAATTAAAAATATATACCCCACGGCGCGCTATTGCTTTGGGGTGTCTGTTGTAATGACACTGCTCGCACACCTATTGCCATGGTTCTAATCGACTAAGATAAAATAAAATTAGTGAAACTTTTCGAGCATTTCTTTTAACCTCTATTACATAATGTTTCAACGTGAAATTTTTGATACTTTTGTTCAAAATATATAGTTTTGTGTTAAGAATTCTTATTTATCTATTAAACTTTAATTTAATACACATTTATTTATTTGTTTATTTATTTATATAATTATTATTTATAGCTATAAAGAAACGTTTGGCCGATTCAAAGATGGTGCCTTTAATCGAAAAGCAAACTACCAACTACATCGAATTTAATATAAGACCTGCGACTAAAGCGTGGGTCCGTGGACGTAATTTAGGTCTTGGTATCGTTGTGGAAGATCAAGATGGAGCAATTCAACAGGCGGACAAGTACTTCAGAGATATCGGCTGTCACATGGTTGGCAATGTTTGTGAGTGTGCCGCTTTTTATTAATATAATATTTAAGGATCTCTATTATTTGGGGAGCTGGGGAGAGGAATAAAATCCAATTACTAGCACATGAATATGACATAATTTGAATATTATCATAAGAATAAGAAAATATAACTTCATTGTTTACAATATGGCTGTAATTATATTAAAGGGTTAGCGTAGAAATTTTCTTATATTTGAACGCCTGTATTTTAGGCGAGGCCCAAAAGAGCTGTTAATAGCTGATGACTTGATACAATCAATGAACATTTTTGTGATACTTTACCAAGTGCTTCATTTAAAAATTTTATCTATATTCGAGTTGCATCAAGTAATAATTATCAACTATTCACTATATCTGTTAAGGTGAATACATATTTTTAAAAAAAATTATTTCACGTTACAATATAGTTACATTTTTGAGTTAAATATCCATATATTATTTACTCTTGTAATATTATTTAAATAATTTTAAATCTAATATCAAGATCTGTGATTATGTTCATGTGTTTCAAAATAGAGATTCTTCAGTATAGCAGTTTTTAGTGTGAATTAATTGCATGGCATAAGAATGCCTTTTGCCTTAAGAATGAATTTTAGGGTATCCATAACTAAAAGATCAATTAGATCTAACTTACTATACTCTATCTCTGAAAGACTGATAGTAATAAATCATTTTGTCAGGCAGTTACCAGTGGCGTGCACATTTTAAACACGTTTAAATTGGTTTTGTGTATTTCTATATTATTATTTATCATTTTATTAAACGCACGCCTGTGACCATATTTATCATATCATTAAACACACGCCTGTGACCATATTTTTCCTCAAAATTTTAGGGTTAAATTTTTATGGTCTATTGTGTTTAACCCTAGTTCATATTCCCATATAATATGTGCGGCAAACTCGGTTGTTTTTAACAATATTTCGTTTCGAACTATTCATATTTTGTCGCTTTTGTTTTACCGCTTCTGTGTGATAATAACTTTTTACAAATAATAAATTATATTACTATCAGTCTTTCCGAGATATTTATACTAGCTGCCCAGCCTGTTTTCGCTCGGGGACAATTTATTATTATTGACCTATATTTTTTTGGAAACTACAACATACCTACAGAAAATTAAGAAAAAGGGATTTCTACATGGAAAAGCAAAAATTATATATATACCTATATGATATTACAAATTTCCCAGTAACAGATTTTTATTTACGACTAAAATATTATCGTAACTACTGAACCGATTTTAAAAATTCTTCCAATCCCTATTAGTGTATAAATCGTGAACCATAGTTACCACTAAAGAAATATAGTTATCGCTGATAATTTCAAGAAAATGCGTTTAATATAAACCAAAAAGATGAATTTTGTATTACCCGTGCGAACAAATGTCATTATATTTTTGGAACTACATAATAGATTTTTAAAATTCTTTCAATTCCGATTAGTGTATAATCGTGTACCAAGTTTACCATTGAAGAAATATATGTTGTCGCTTATAGTTTCAAGATACTAGAACTTTTAGTTAAGATAGATAGAACTTTTTAGGTAACAATCGCACCTTCGGTGCAAAGGTGCGATTTTACGTGATTTATTCTATGAGATTTTACATGTAATTTTCACGTGCAATTAGACGGTTCACCTTGGAAACCCGCAAACACGATATGACTATCAGTTTTTGAGTTATCGTTTACTAACACACCCACATTCGCAGTTATTTTACAACAATAACACCTAAATAATCAATATTACTTGAAGGACAGCCACCTTTTTATCTTTCAAAATCCGGAGATTCGACGTTAACTTTCAAAATTGGAAGATTTAACCAGAATCGGATTTCCTACTGTACTGTAATGGGTAATGCAGCCGCTTCAGGTTTACATATTTAATCCGTTTTTACATACACCAGCGACGGATACTATGTAATCAAATGGAAGTTTATACATGTAACTCGGCCCGACAAATTTGACGATCCGGCCGACGGCACCAGAAAAAGCTGCCAGTAACGAACTAAGGAAAATCGGGGCCCTAGGCAAGGTTCTCATTGCGGGCCCATAAAAATCATAAAATAATCATAAAATAATCATAAAATAATCATAAAATAATAGAAAAAATGTATAATAACACCGTCTTGCGGGCCCCAAAAAAATACGGGCCCTAGGCGGTTGCCTAGGCTTAAGTCCGCCCCTGAATGCAGCCGGTATGTATGTCGACAAATCGGATGCCGAGCTAGATCTCATTGCTTTTATTATAATATCCTGGTGATTAATACTAATTTCTAATCATTCTATAAAAAAAAACAAATGTATTATCCCCTCTAAGCTTTCCAAAGAGTATGTAAAAACTGCCTTCGAAGTATCTGACAGTCAAAAGGATATTAATCTCGACAAATCAGTTTTTGTGTTTTTGACAAAATTAATTATTATCTTAATTCATGGCTAAATTATGACTAATAATGTTCTATTATTTTTTTTATATAGCTAAAGTAGTGTGTCTTTTTTGAAATTAAAAATATAATAAAAAAAATGTAACAGTTGAGAATCGAGCATTAAACTCACATCAAAAGGTAAAGAGGCTAATAATTAAGTTACAGAGAATCGAGTTCATGTGTGTAAACTCCGCTTACTTTTATACATCATGATTCAAACTATTGTTTGAATTTTTTTAGTTTTTTGTTTTTAAAGTATCAAGAGGAACAAATCATTTATAGTAGTCGAATACTCATAAATCAAATAACACATTGCTAGTAGGAAGAAATGCGTCTCTGAAATAAAAAAATAATAAATAAATTTATCAATATATTTTTTATGAATTTAATGAAGGCTTATATAGGAAGCAAATGCAGAGTAAATCACTGGAATTTTCTAATTAAATTTTATCGTGACGAAATTTTGGCAAATTATTTAAAATTAGTATAAAAAAATTAAATGACAGCTCTTAGTACTCAAATAACGAAAAAAAAAAAAAAAAATGATTATCAAAAAACTACTGTTTTTGACGTGATTATAGAAAAAATATTGTCTTAGACATCTAGCATTCTGTTGGCGTCTTACACTTATTAAATACCTACAAAATCCTGAAATGTGTTAAGATTCACATCAATTTTTTTAACTGAACTCAAAATTTCATAATTAAATGACTAAGTAGAAAACTATTCATATTTTTCTGAACTATGGATTTTTTCAGTAAGTATTTTTTACTTTGAAACATTTTATTAGAAACTTAATGTCGCCACAATTCGTTTTTATTATTGTGTTGATACAAAGATTAGTTATTATTTATTTACATTTTATTCTTTTCTTTTATAGTTATATTTTATTATATTTATTAGTTATTATACGAAGAGTTGAAATATTTTACTACATAGTACTCAAATATATATATGATTATATTTTAATAGTAAACAAAATATACCTATTCTAAAAAATACCATACAGAAAAAAAGAAACAATAATAAAAAATATCATTTAAAATGTACATAATACTTATAAAATACTGTTTTAGCTCAGTCTTAAATGTATTAATATTATCCTTGTCCCTTATCTTACTTGGTAACTTATAGCTTACTAAACCACTATCAAAAATACTGTAATAGTTAAAGTAAATGCATTCTTTAATTTTAATTTGATCATTTTTTTAAATTTGATTATCTTCATAAGTTTTTAAATGTGGCAAATTACCATGGTTAATTTTTACCAATATTTCCAAAAATACCAAATAAGGTGAAACATTAAATAATTATTTTTAAATTCATAAACTGGTAATAATTCTAAGCATAAAGTAGGTCTTAAGAGTCTAAAGACCTAAGGATGTGTTTGCTACCGGCGCTGCCACCATTTTTCACATGGTTGAAATTTTTGCGTTCCTCTTCGAACACACGAGCCCTGTTAGCGGCGCGCGGAGTCCAGGTGGCGGCCAAACCACCCGGTCATGTCCGTCCGTCCGCAAGCCTTCGGAAATGAGTAACCGTTTGACGATTCGACATCGGGGCTCGGAATTGTCTGCAGACGACTTACGTGCCTGGCAGAGTGTTGTACTCGGTAGAGCAGTTTCCACGCTGCGATCTGTTGAGACAGCCCTTAGCTTGGGGATTCGTCTTGTCGGGTAAGACGAAGCCCCAGTAGAACTAATAAAAGATTGAGAAAAGTAAAAAGCGTGAAAGCCGTAACGTGTCTTTATTTCATACTTACCGTAAGCACAATCCAAATGTCAGCCTCAGTTCTAAAAGCCTCTTCCGTGGAAAGAGGCGTCCGATCCTAAGATTTTATGTTCACGCGGATATTCCGGATAAGTGGATATGATATTGTATCCGCATCCGCACGATTTAAATGAGACTTTACCGGCAACCGAAGATAAATGGCGGATATCCGCGGATAATCCGCGGGTATTCGCGGATCTGCAGGGCTCTACTCATGTCCACGACCGTATTTCATACCAATACATACCCACAATCAATACGTACAAGCTCATCTGCTGAAATTAGTCCAAAAACTATATTTATTTACTGTGCCTGAGTAGTAAAATAAACAGAGGGTATAAGAACTTATATCATAAAAAACAAAGAGTATACGTTGTCGAATAACCTCGTTTAACGTATCTACATTTTAAAAAGCATAGCGGAAAGTATCTCCACGACAGCCGTGTTTAGATGCTAAACATCAAAACATGACCTATCAAAATCAAAATTTTACTTTTTTTAATTTGTAATTGGGAAGAAAAAACTACGATTTACGCAAAAGTTTCTATGATTTAAATCTCTATGTAGTCTCTAATCAGAAAATGCATTCTTTAGTCAAGGTCAGCATTTGATAAGAATTTATGGGTACCCTTAAAATTTATTATTAATTGAATTTGATTTTGAAACCTGGTTTATAATAGATCCGTAGTACGAATGCATCGCACGAGCATAAAGCTGAATCAATTGAGTATATTGTCTGTTTAATATACACAGATGTTCGTACTACAAACAGTGATACTCAATTGATTCGTTTCTATGGACATGCGATGTATCTATGTTATCGATCTATTATAAAGGCTTGAGTTGAAACAGCATGTCAGTGACGCAGTCACGTACTTTGTGGTGGGTTTCGCAAGATTGAACCCTCCCTAAACATTTATCAATACATTTTTCTAAAAACGCAATTTTTGCCCTTCTAAGAAAAAATCTGGGTACTTCCTTGCAGTGGTGTATACATAAAAATAGTGCAAATATAAGTGGTGTGTTGGTAAATAATTTACAATCCAATCGCTTAAAAAAAAAAAAAGCGGGAGAATATACCTGCCTATACAAATGTTCGTTTCACACTAAATGCGTTCGTTGACCAAAAATCCCGAACAGCGCATTATATAGGTATATATCGAAGATATCTAATCAAAATTGCTATCATAATTGCAAAGCAATAAATGAAATGGAAGCAGTATTTCATATTATTATTGTTATTTCTTTGTTTTTATTATAATGTTAAAAACCTTAAAAAATAAATCAAATGTTTATTTATTTTTTATTAACTCCTTAACTCACTTTTTAATATATAATTATATAATAAAAAATAATGTATTATGTGTGGAGTCTTTATTTAATATGACTTCTGGTCTGCAAAAGTATAAATACGGCTCTAGCTTATAACTTTTCTTTTTTCAAAATCAGGAAAGACCTGAGATATTTTTGCTTTTTTATTTTATTTATTGGATAGGAACACAGAACAAGCACAGTAAAGTGTTATCTGTTGTACAATTATTAATTACAGTACATATCAGAGAGAGAGAGAAAAAAAATATATTATATATAATAAAAGCCCTAATTTCTGTGTGTCATGTAACGCTAAGTTCCTGGGTGCTAGCGGGTCTTGCGGCAAGCGGGCGGCCACGAATAGAGTGGGGAAACGACGTACCCCGACAAAACTGACTTACCAGAGCTCTCAAATCAGTACGTTTGGTTACTCGAAGAAAGGATGTTGTGTTAATTGATGTTACGCCCGCGGACTGACCGGTCCGATACTAATTTTTAAACGACACGCATTGAGCGGCTTTTTAGGATTACCTAGGTATAATCCGAAACAGCTACACCATTGATGTCCAGCATATGGCCCGCGGGCCGTATCCGGCGCGTTACTAATTTTGAAACGACATGCATTAAACAACTTTTTAGGATTTCCTAGGTATAATCAAGAAACGTTTTTGTTTTGTTAATATACGCGGAATCATGCAAATTTTAATAATTGATTCCTGTTTATATTGATTTTTATTTGTTACCAGTTTGCCAACGTTGTTGGCAAGGGGTCTGCTAGTATATATAAAATATGCTAAAGAAATTTCAAGGAATTTTTTAGTTTTTCATTGTATAATTCTTTTTGACTCTGTCAATATAATATCAACAAAAATATGGTAAATATACTAGTAAAAAATAAAAATCTCTGCCTGAAAATGTGGAAGAGCCTTTTTATATATCAACTGATGATTTAGGCAAATTTTGGGTCGGGTAAGTGCTTTTTTTCAGTCTTTTCTTGGACGTAAAAAATCACTTTTCATAAAATGCAACGAACAAACATGCATGCGCATGCATGGGCTTGGATTTTTGCCTATTTTTAGTTTTTGGATCCATAGAGATCTACGATCCACTTTCTCTCTATCACCAAATATCGTTTTAATTGATATTGTTTCCGATTTAGGAAAATAAAAGAATGTTAAAGTGGGATTCTTCTTTATCCATGATTTACATTACGGGACACAACAAAATGAATTGTTTTTTTGCATTGATTCACAAAAATAAAACGCAAACAACAAAAAAATATGTATTTTTTCATTGAACAAAACAAAATAATATCACTCTCGTATCTTCCGCAAATCGCCACCAGATGTCGGGGCGCTGAGGAAGTTTCCCCTAGTGTAAGTTTATTGTAAAAAAGCCGGAGATATTGAAGTTAAACCGAAGATAAACCACAAAATCTGGAGTCTCCAAACGAAAACCAAAGAGATGGCTGACCTAGTCACTACTTACTACATTTATACCAAAGCTAAGCTTCACTTAGTATCTTCAGCTGTTCGGTTTATCACCTTACTGACGAATTACTAACTAAAATTAGGCAATTCAACTGAAAAACTCTACCAGGGCCGCGCGAAGGGGGAAGCGGGGAGGGCACAGGTCTCGGGCAGCCAAATGTCATTATGTCAACGTGGAAAATTGTAGCTCAAGCTTCGGTTTACAAATATATTTCTAGCTCTTTTGTTCTATTGTGGAAATTACCTAAAGTTATTATTTTTGCTGGTCTATTTTGCCGCCATTATGAATCTGCTGCGTTCACAAATAGGTGTTGTGCTTAAAATTAATTTAATTTTGTAAAGAACACGTGTACCAAATGGCATTCCAGTATTATTAAATATAGTATTTTTCGAGGAAGGTTCTGAACTATAACCAATCATGTCAAAAAAATATTGACGATTTTTAGATTTTAATTAAGACGCTTCATACTTTTAAATGTTGTATTTATTTATTTATTTTGTTTCAGCAACCCCCAAACCAATACCGACGTTGGTTGTCGACGCCATCCGAAGTGGACTTAGAGTCCCTCTTAATGGTTCTGACACAGATACCTATGATTACAGTACGTCTATGCCCATCGTAGATATCTGTACAATAGAACTCCCCCTAAACCGTACAAACCAAGAAGAACAGTCTAGCGACCAAAAAATCGTCTGTAAAAGTCTCCGAAATTCTGATAAAAACACCAAAAAACTCTTCGCCGATGTTAAATTGGAAAAAATTGGTTCCCTTAGCGAATTAATTCAATCATCAAGACATATAAGACACCAAAGACATTATCAGAAAGAAGAAGATGATATTAGAAATAGGATGAACAATAGAAGAGTCGTACTCACAAACCATCAATTGCAAGAAATCAATGAACAATTGGCGAATGGTAATAAGAATGATAGGTAATAGATTTTGAAGGATGAATATTTTTTTTTAAGACTGTTTTTGTATATTTTGGACTGATTGTCTTATATTTGGTTTACGAGTCATAATTTAGAAATTAAAAAACCTTCAATAGGCGACTTTCGTATCTATGTCTAGAAACGGAGGAATTCTCTGCCCTTATGCGCTTAGGCGTTGGGAACCTATTATTTATTTATTTTAAATAGGTATTAGTACACCTAAAATACTCACGAAATATTTCTGGAGTTTTAAATTATTAACCATCAAATGTATTTTTCTTGTAAGATTAAATTTTGACTCGTAAATAATTCAAAAATATAAACACAAAAATGTTATATTTTTGGTAAGTTTTAAAATATATTTTTGTATTTGTCCTAACAATAATAAGGCATTTTATCCTGTTTTGTTAAATTATATCTATATTTATAATTTAAATTAAATTTTCTGACTTAAAAAGTCGCCAAAGTTATCATTATTACTTATAATTTAGTCTTAATGATTTTGTAAATATTTTAGTTCTTAATTTAGATATAAGGGTATATTTTAAATTTGTATTAAATTTATTTTTAATTTAATAAATCTATTAAACACTATAATTATTTTTAATACAACCCTGTACACATAGGCGCCCGCAAGAGGGGGCAAGATGGGTCAGTTGCCCCCCCCCCCCTTGATTTCGGAATCAATTACCAATTCGTATCTTAGAAAAAAAAATATATTATTTAAATATAAAATTCATAAAAAAACGATTGTTTATTATTATATTTTTGCTCTAGCAACTTTGGCTAT